>OY750767.1:80000-495000 GCA_963556745.1 Catoptria pinella | reverse complement strand
CTATAACTTTAAATCAAACAAAACATAAATTATATATAATAATATAAAATGTTGAATGTGGATATGTAACATCACAAGCTGAACTTTACAATGAAAACAAACTAGACGAAACTTAAATTATGCTTTTACTGCTTCTAATGCTAGAGACTAAATAATACAAAAAGATCTGAACCTAAACTAGGTTATTGTACCGCCCGCCCTAATGATTCTTAACTTCAGTGGACTGTATTTGGTGGTATTATCTTATATCTAAGGAAGGCTCATTTTTTTTCTACAATAAAATTGTTCAGACCTCCAGATGACCACATTAGAAATATAGTTTGTCATACAATAATAAACGAAAAATGGAAACCCTTACAGTGGGTGAAATCTCAATTTTTAATTTGACTCGAATTATATACAACTTTTCATGTAAATACAAAATATTTACATCAAATGCGACTTTACACGTAGTTCTTTCATTTTGAAAAGAACCGTAAGATATATTTTCTAAGTAGTGGAAATGATAACAATGAGAATCAAAAGAGCGATACGAAAGCCTAACTATAGCAAGACTAGTGTTTTCTCTAGTCGTGGGTTTTTTAAATATTGTTACATGCTCAACTTGAGTGATATATTTTTTGTCAACAATTACTAAGGGTTTTGACTTTAAGTTCCCAACGCTAGTATGCAAATAGACTGTGCTTTCGTGACGCGACTGGTAGCTGTCCAAAGGTTTTTGAAAAAGCTGGCCAGATAGCATCCATCCAAGCCTACTATTTTGAGTTACTAGAGCACCTGGAGTACACTTGATCATACCTTCCACTAGAATCTGGCTGAAACTATCAGCTTCTAGACGCAAGTCAATTTTATTGGGAATTAAAATCTCAAAGTCTGCTAATTGTGTCCCTATTAACTGCGGAAGCATTTCGCAAGTTAATTTTTGGGGTAATAAGGATGTTCCTTTGTCCAGTACATGAGCCCTGATGTCTACAACTAAGCTGACATCATGTATGGACTGTAGCTTGCAACCAACTGATGGTTTAGATACAGAGTCACTGTGATCGCCAAGGCTTGAAACAAGTGCTTTAGCTGGTAGTATTTGCAATTGCACAGCGGCATCTGGGATAAAAGAATGTGTTCGCTGATCGACCAAGGATTTGTGAGTGCAGTGATTACCCGACTGAGACTGCACCCCTACAAAAGCAATAGTACGATTGGGATTTACTTCCTCTGGAACATTTGTATCACTAAGCAATGAAGTTGTTTCTACGACAATGGCACTCGACTTGTCAACGAATGAATCTACGACATTGTTTTCCGTTGATTTTTCGACACTAAAATGTAATAGCGAGTGATGTTTTTTCTTACACACGCGGCACCTGGAGGTTTGACGGCATGTAAACATTGAGTGATTGGAACCCATACAATTAAAGCACAGATTTTTTGAAATAACAAAATTACACCTTCCCTCTACGCTATGTTGTACAAAATATTTACAATCACATAACTCATGCATTTCTGAGCAATAAACACATGAAATTGTTGTGGCGCCATGGACATGACTAAAATTTGACATTGAGTTCACAGGCGGCAAATAATTATAAGAACTGCGATTTGCGATTTCGTGTAACACATTTTTTAAATCAGTCTTATAATCATAATACAGTTCTATCGTGGTTTCATATATTTCATTTTTGTAATAACTGGAAGCCTTGTATTCTAATCTGTCTATTTTAATTATTATAGTCCGGTGCGTGTCTACCAAACATCTCCACAGCCCGTCTAAAGCTTTCAACTGAGTCTCTACATAGTCCAAAGAGAGACGATCGATAGGTAACTTTTTAAAATTAATATGTTCATTAATAATAACAGACTTAATATCATCTTGTACCTTATAATAAGCTTCCATGTTTGATTCTGAACACGAATATACTGAAAGATAACTTTAAAACTGTTAGAAAACTACACTTGCGTGGTAAATCAATCTTAGAATAGCTTAATATTTAAGAAATTATTTTCTACACAAAACTATAAGTAAGTACTAAAAAGTTAATGTTCAAATCGTTTCTGCAGTTGCCACGCCACAAGATTTTCTTCTCAATAATGTGCAAAATTCACTCACTGTTTACTGGATGGTTGAGGTACCTCTGCTGGTAGGGTCTGTTGTATGCTGCTGCCAACGACTTTTGATTTTGACCGGAGTTTCACCCTTGGACGGTTGGACGGACGCAACGTAACTTTCCGTCTTGATTAACGGCGTTGTACTCGGGAATATTGTTGAAATCGGTTTTGAATCGGTTGAATAAAGTTTTGAAAATAGCGTAAACCTCGTTTCAGCGTGATGAAAAGCCACGGCACCGTTAGTATGCAAAATTGTATCACCGTTGAATTTTTTTTTTCTTTAATTTTTGCTAGTATATCCGGCTATCGTAAGGACCAATGTACAATTCAAGATGTACTCGGTGATACTTATATTGATTATTGCATAAAAACACATCAACTTGCGGTAAAAATAATATATTGGTAATTCAAAAAATTATTTACATGTATTACATTCTAGTGTCTAAATCGGTGTGCAAAGAGCGTCACTTAACAAAAGACGATCGTAATTATTGGAATAATAAAAGTTGTTTTCGCGGAGGTTGCATACCTTGCTGGTATACAACCTGTGTTGGTTTGATTCTAGACAATATTTTATTTGTAATAAAATTGTAATTGTATTTATGGATCTCGTGTCTGCAATAAAGAATTGTATTATTATTATTCTTTCTTTTAACGACTTATACTACCTATACAGGTATTGTCCCTGAATTTTACCTCAAGCTGTAACACGTAATGTGACGTGTAGAACCTCTTTTTTACTTACAGGAAAAAAGCATGCTCTTACGCTTAGTATGTTGTAAGTCTTGTCTAATTTTACTAGTCCACTTTTCCAACCATGAAAGTACTTAAACCAGAAAATTTTGACGTAGCTCCTGTCTACTGTCGTTGCTATGAAATCAAATAGGTATTACACTTTTGTAGTTTTGTCCCATATTATGGTTAGTGATTGTAGTGTATGCGTGAGGGCGCGGCCGCAGCCGTATGCCTGTGTAATCTGTGGTAGTTGTCTGTCACTGTCATAGAGCGCGGCAAACGTCTGGGACCACTGCTACTATACGCGATACAAGGCATCACGTTTGATTAACTAAAACTTGTTTCATTTATTTGTAATATAGTGATATTACAGTGATACGTAATTTTTTTGAAGTTTTGATAGTTTTTAGTTTAGACTCGAAAAGATACCGATTTTTGAGTAAGTTGTTCATTAATTCATTTGACAGTCTGTCGCCTTCACTCACACAGGACACCTTACAATCCTGTACATAAGAAAGCTGTTGAAAACAAACTTATTTCTTTTCCAATAATTTTCCATCCGTGAATAACTTGAACAAAAAGTGCATACTACCTTTCAATGACCTTCAAAAGTGCATACGTTTTGCCAAAATCTTGAGATGGTCAGATGCGACCTTCTTGACTGGAACCGGTCCCAAGCGACCTCCGCAGGTAGGTCCAGAGGGCCTACTCCTAAAGACCGTGAACCACGATAATCGGAAGATGTCCGTTCCCCTTATTTACATTTTTGACTCAGAAATAAGGTCCAAAATTATGCAAATCGAAAAACGAATATCGTACGATTATCTCTATTCCTTTTTCGTAGTAGGCCCCTCTCGTGATGTCGGACGCGAACGAGTTTACACTCATGCTTCCAAGCTCGTGTGCCTCTGAAACTTTTTGAACAACTAAAACAATAAACAGATTAACATGTTAAATAGTCTCAGAAGGTAGGTTTGGTGGGTACCCACCATCTTCTAGATTAAGTTCTTCTTTATTTATTTGACTCATTTCAATGAAACTGTAACCAACAATAGAATTGAGTTGTAAATTGAAGTTTAAATAAACGTCCTTTTTAAATGTTAATTTGTCCATACATGGAGACAAAAGATTTAAAATATCGTAAGGCGCGAATAAGGCTTTCCGTAACAGACGAGGCGCGCTAAACACAACGGTCGCTAGTAAAATAACAATGAAAAACTTTTTTGGCATGTTGTGTACAAAACTGCGTAACCTTGAAAAGCGAATTTATGCGCCTTAGCCGCACATAATTTCTCATCGCATCTTGTTTGTCCGTGTTCATTCGTTATTTTTTGTTGATAACAGGTTTGTAACTGGATGTGGCGCATTGGTCATCAAATCTGTTTACTAAGTAAGAATATTACCAAGCACAAAATAATAACATCAGCATGTTACCACATGTTACTTTTTTATCTAATGGTGCCAGTTTATTTCCATCCCTGTCTATATACAATAAATGAAATGAAACATAATATAGATTATCTACCTTGACACGAGAAGAAGAATATCTTGTATTCCATTAATTAGGGTAGTTTAGAGAAAAGTTTTAATTGATTTTACAACTTTATAATCTGGTTTGATTGCAGTACAATAATCAGTGGTAGATAAAGTCAGAAATGTAGTCAACCAGAGAATATATGAAATGCTATAGTTATTTCTTTAAAAATACTTAGCATGGTTGTTTTACCCCATATGTGTTTGAATATAATAATATTTTATATCTACTGTATACATTATGTTACTTCCTCATCTAATCTCCTAATGTATAATTATAATATAATAACCTTAAGAATATAAGCTTATAATCAATTATTTAATTACTGTGATATATTTCGTTTGAATTATATTTATTTATTGAGGATAAAACGCCAGTTGCAACGTTTAATAAACGTTATTATAAGTAGTAGTTATGTAAGTAAAAAGTACTATTGCTTATTTTGAAAAAATCAAAACCCTTCGTTTTTTAACTAAGAAAAAAAATCTAAAATGTATATATCTATCATACGAAATAAATATATATATATATTAATCACCAATATACTCAGTTTTTAGAGTTACTTCACTTTTATATCAAGCGTCTGTACTGCTTACTTACAGCGTCACCAATCGCTTAAAAAAGTTACTTCAACTTGTTTGCTGATCACTAGGTTTAATTACTAATAACAAAAAGCTTAACCAATATTACAAACTAATCTTTAAACCATCAGTTTCTAGAAAATTCTTCAATAAACAATCTATGCAACCTCTTAAAGCACACCAAAACAAACTTGAACTCTACAATGACACAATATAGTAACCACAACACGTCTGAGTGCAAACATCAAAACATTCCGTGGGCCTTGACCTCCCCACTGTGATCGCGGGCCACATCTCAACAGTGGCACTTTTGAAGGACACAATCATACACCCGTATTCAACAACAATAATCAAACGACCCTTGCCTATGCGAACGCACTGCGTTGAAATGAAGCTCTGTGATTGGTTTCTGTTTTACGTGTGATTGGTAGTTGGGATGTCCATCCGCGGATCTCACAGTAATGTGTGTGAATACGGATGCGAATCCTTTACAAGGTGACTTACAATCCATTACAGTCTTTGACTGTTAAGATAAATAATATTAGAAAAAATACTAGAAAAAATCGACTCACCCGTAACACCTCAGACGGGACTCGAACCCACACCCTTGGGATTCTGGCCCAATGCACTGACCAATTATGCTACCGAGTCGCTATTTCAAGTCCCTATTTCGTCGAAATTTTCAAGTACTTTTACTTGCAAGCCAGCGCAATTTCATCAATGTGAGGAAATACCCCCACATTCGAAAGAAACATCTTTCCAGTTGTTTTTTTCGAATGTGTTTATAATAATTAATATTAATATTTTGAATAAATTAATATTTCCAATATTATTTATCTTCATATAAAAATATCATTGTGAGTGCGAAAAATCTAAAAATTTAATATTCTTGACTGTGTTTAGAAAAATATTAAAGCAGTTATTTGAGTTAATCCAAAAACAATTTTTTCTCTTAGTCAAAAACTCAGAGAACAGAGAAATGTTTTTGCATCCTGAGAACAAGAAATCTATCAAGATCTGTTATTACAAAATTACTTGTTAACTATTTCGTCACGCTAAGGGACATTAAAACACTTTTACGTGCAAACACATTACTTTTATTTGAGATTTTAGCATTTACACACAATGAAAATGAAAATGATAAAATGTTTATTTCTGTGACAAAAATAATTTAGTAGAGATTCAAGGGTGGGCTCTTTCTTTTAAGTGCCAAGGCAAATGTGCCAGAAAGAGTCACTCATCCTCAATAGCGTGTTATGTATAGAATTTTAAACTGGTACAGTTATAATTAAATTAACTATTTTACTAAAACGTAATACTTAATTATAATTAATATAAATACAAAATTGGAGCCTGTTATGTTGTGTGTGTGAAATGCTATTTTTATACAATACTAAATAATATACTAGAAAAAACACGACGCACCAGATCATACTCCCGAACGGGAATTGAACCCGCGACCTTTTGGATGTCCGGTCCGGCTATTACCGCTGAGCTACCGAGTCAGATTGTGAGTCGTATTTTATCTAGTATATTCTTTAGGGCCCGTTTCACAAACAAAAAGAAAGTTCTGAGTACTTGACAGATGATTTGACAGTTGTGATATGAAATACATGTCAAATCATCTGTCAAGTAAGCTACTAAGAACTTAAGTACTTTTTGATTGTGAGACGGGCCTTTAGTATTATATAAACACATTAAAAATAACGCATGACAATGTTTCGAAAACTTACCTCCACTTCAATATTATAACACAGCTCTTTACGGAACCTTAGGGGCAAATCAGAGGATCCATATTTATAATCTCCTCCATTCATTCAACTGATGGTTTTCTCAAATTAACAGTAAAATGTTAGAAGGTCAACCAGGCCATAACAAAACTAACTCAAAAACTGACCTTGGGACGATACGATACGATCGCTCAACGTGTCTCGAATACTTTGAAGTAGATGTACGCGGGGAATAACGTACTTACGCATGTATGATAATTATATGTCAGTGTTTTTGTACTTCTCGGAAACAAGATTGGTTCGACAGCGAAGAGAATTTTGTAAAGAAACGAAAAAAAACTTTTTCAAACAAACTTTTATTAGTTAATAATTAAAAGGGTAAAATAATTAAAAATATTTTTATCTCTTGCATTGTCTAAAGATTTACATACGTTTGCAAAATTTTAGCTGAATAGGAAACCGAGTAGTGGGACAGAATTGATTACAGACAGAAAAACATCGGACATGTGATGTGACACTAAATTTAAGCTTGTAACAAAAAACCGAGTGAATCGTCTAATTTTAAAAAGGTAAACATATTAAGTAAAACTATGATTTTATGAAACTTATTTCGTCAATACAGACACATTATTTCCAAATAATTATTTATTGCAGTACTTATTTTCAGCAGACGATTCTACGTATAGTTCGTAAATATGTTCAGATTGTTTCGATGTATGTTTTATCAGAGCCAAAATATATACGTTATTTCCCATTTAATGTTTACTCGTACAATTATCATGACATAGCCCATATTTGCGAGGAAGTCGCTAATTTTGTTTCAGTCGTAAATATTTGAAGATATGCATTATACAGGGCGTGTTTGGTCATATTTAAAAATATATTTATTTATGATATAGATATGCATAGGGCAGCCCTAGACCGAAATCTGAAAAAAGTCGTTGATTTTGCCCATTAATAAGATTGACTATCGAAAATAAATAGTCTAGGGATTTCACTTTACAGTTTTCAATACAAATAAAAAACCGGTCAAGAGCGAGTCGGACTCGCCCACCAAGGGTTCCGTACGTATTAATACACTGCGTTGTAAAATATTGCAGTTTTAGGTCAGCGCCATCTTTTGACCGATAGTGGAAATAATGTAATTTTTGTTGATTATTTCTTAAAAAGTATGCTATTTCTCAAAATAGTTTAAGTTTACCAATAATCTTTACATAAACTTCTATCACATAGAATAATTTCAGATTTTTCTCTTTGCAAACCGGAGATAAGGGGAGCGGTATTTTTTTTACAATTTTCATCAAGTTGAAAACTATGCGGCTTGAAAAAACGAAAAAATGTTTAAGATTGTACAAACAGCGCTCTTTCATATGACACCCCACATGCCCTAGTAGCCTCACTACGAATTTTTAAGACCCCCTTTCAGTCCCTGTTGCAAAAATGTATACAACGTGTTACAAAAATACGAGTAACGACGAATATGGTGGATAGGAATATATTATTTCTATCTATTTCTTTCTTATTTGCAAAATTGTTGGGCAAACGTCATCCAAAACTATTCCACAGGTTGATAGCACTACTTGTTCTTGAGATATCCAGGTGTTACAGACAGACAGACAGAGTCGCAACGTAAGGGTTTTTTTTACCATTTTGGCACCTACGGAACTCTCAAAACAAAATTTCTCATCCGTATAGTAGTTTTCAGAGTTCATAATAGTCTTCCGGGGTTGTATGCATGGTACCCCTATCCTTACTTCCTTATCCTTACTAATATTATAAATGCAAAAGTCCATTTGTTTGTTTGTTTGTTTGTTTGGCCTTCACGTCTTGACTACTGTAGCGATCATCATGAAGTTTTGCATACACGTTGTCAGGGGTACAGAAAAGGACATAGGGTACCTTTAATCCCGAAAAATAATTGTTCCCGAAGGATAGCAAAAAAACTTTCTTCGAAGTCGCGGGCGGTCGCTAGTATACCATAAATATTCGGCTTTATTTAGAGGGTGATTACCAAACATCCTGTATTTACAGTTACTTTACTTAGTTTTTCGTCCTGAGATTTTTTAAGCTATAAAAAAGACAAAGCTCTTAATAAACATAGACATAGAGACATAGAGAACAGAGCTTAATTTCTTGTCTTGTTTTCCAACAAGACAGTGATCATAACAAAACTAAATTCTTTATATTTTGTCGTACTATTATGTAATAGTTGATGTGACCAAAGTAAATTAGGTCACATTTATTTAAATGTTACATTGAAGGTTAATTCAAACGGATTGCGGAGTCCAAAGACCGCTTGTATAAAAACAATTTTCTTATTGATAATATTATGATCCAAATCATATTTAACAAGTTTTAAACTAGTCGTCTTGCTTCCAATTGTCAATATGTTGTTGAATAAAAAAAACTTGTGGTAGTCAAGCCAGATAAAAGTCGTAGGTAACGTAAGATCGGCAAGGGTTGCTCTTAAGTTTATACTCAAACATCAATCGCAAATATTGCAATGTGAATTCTATTAGCAAGCAATAAGATTATCTTTCAAAAAAAATAACATAACAGGTAACAAACTAAGCGGATACTATAGCAAAAATAATGCAGGAAGAGCTTTGGAGACGTTGGGACTATCGTTACACCAATCATTATTATAACCACTAAATAACAATATGTTCAGTCACGTCTAAAAATATGTATACAGTTTAGAACTTTGTCACTTAGTTGTAGTTGTCATTTGTCATTTTCTGTTCTAAAAAGTAATAGCTTTTAGAGTGATAAAGTTCTAAACTGTATACATATTTATAGACGTGACTGTACCTATCGAATGATATTAATCAATAATACTTATTTTTACCTCAGCGGGCCCTCTATGGTTTCGCCCCAAATTAGTATAGTACCTGAAAATCAGCGATTTGCTCTAAAAAAGCACTAAAATACATCGCTGAGCTGTTACTATAGTACATATACTTAATATTGGTGTAGGATGCATGATCAATTTAGGTCATTTAAGTTTCACTGGTTTTAAACACTGTTTTTTTTATGTGTGTGTCTGTAGTTGTCAAATAAAGATGTTTAACTATCTATTTTTTCTTCATATAAAATATATTAATCTCGTAATTTCAAATCTAATGATTAAATACATCACAGCAATGTTAAAAAAATACTTAGTCAAATAAACCGCCCCGAGTAATCCCCGGCGCGGCAACGCGGCCAGCGTTGGGCACTTTGCTCATAACGCAGGCCGCGTTGGATGGCAATGACAGCGATTTCTCAACTAGTTGTTTTTTTTACTTACCCATTGAATTTTATTAATAAACTTTGTTAATTATTTTAATGGAAAATGACGTCACTTTAAATGCTGACCTCATTTTTAGGGTTCCGTACCTCAAAAGGAAAAAAGGAACCCTTATAGGATCACTTTGTTGTCCGTCTGTCTCCCTGTTTTTCAAATTTTGACGACTCTGTATGAAATATACAGGGAGAAAAAAGCAGCCCTTCCTTGACGAGTTTCTTGCCGGTTCTTCTCGTTACAAGGTCTCCCGCTTAGGGTTTGCGAACCGATGGCGTAGCTTCTCTGACATTTACAAGTGCTTGTAACAGCCTAAACTGAATAAATGAGTTTTGAATTTTGAATGGACAACCTTTGCACCAGAAACCCGGAGCGGGGGTCACAGTTTTTTGTCTAAGCCGACGCTCCAAGTCTTAATTTGTTTTTCTGGCACTATCAAACAAAACCTTCAAAGACAAAAACAAACTTCGCATCCATAGGTAGCATAAACACTAACGCCTTATGCAAATCCTGCGCAGAAATGCAGGGCTTAGGCAAAAAAATTAAAAGTTAAGTACCTGGCACGGTCGTTTGCCAGTTTATGACGAGTAAAACAATTGGATTATAAACTCTTTGACGTAAATTTTAAGGGTGTTTGTCGCTTGTTGCGTCAGCTGCGCAGACGCAAGGTCAGGGTCGTTGTACGTCACGTCGGGCCTTTGTGGCAACGATTCGTTGTCGTTACATGGAAGTTGCATTCGGTCACTATGTTCGACAAGATCGCGTAATTAAATGGGTGAGTGTCGGTCAAGGTAATTGTGTGCTTTCCTGTATTCGAAAGGCGCAGATTACTAATTACATTTGCTTCAGTATAAATTATTCATAGAAGTTAAAGTAAGTTAAGCTGTGTTTAAACCCGATGGTAAGGGTCACCTTAGCCTTAAAAGACGTGTGCGATACCAATTTTTGGTTATTATTTCATCAGTAGGTGTCACTGCAGATGTCAGTGAACTAAGTACACAGGGTTATTTGTAAAACACCAACAACCTCGCAGGAGTAGATGACTGACATCATAAACAACAGCGTTTGTTCTACGACTTTCCGAAAAAGACAAAAAAAAACGACTTTTTATACAAAACTCGATCAGCTGTTCGGACATTGCAGCTGCAGTTGCAGTGGACCCTCTAGGTACTCAATATGCTTTTTACCTATTTATTATGTCTAAAAAAAGTGGCTGTGACATACGGACGGATGGACAGACAGGCATGACGAATCTATAAGGGTTCCGTTTTTTGCCATTAGGCCACGGAACCCTAATAATCGAGATGATAAAGTCAATCGCTCATACAGACAAAAGCTTCATTACGATCGCCTAAACATCTTGTAGTGAATTATCTCAACGGCAAACTACGGCTAGGCAGCGCCGAGCTAAACTATTAAGTTCGTAAAGTAATTTTTATTAAAATGACCTGTGACCATACATACCGTACGGTTTTAGTTGGCTTTCGATCCTTTTTTTAGCATATTATTTGCAATGCCCAAAACTAGCAGCCATCTACCTCAAGCGGACCGTTTTTAAATTATTCAAGTGTAATTCCGAAAGATATTGAAGACCCAGAGGAATCAGAAAATATGAATAATTATGTTGGAATCATCAACTTGCAACCACCTCGGTTTTTTTATTCATAATTTTCCTTAACTGTGAAAATACCCATCAATAAACCAACAGCTAGGACCTTATCACCACTCATAGGCGAGTCCTGAAATAATTGAATTTACAGGAAAACTTGGCTTTGCGGTCTGAAGGTGCATGTACCTACGGAATTTTATCATCCCAACCTAAATTTAGCTCAGAATTGTTATTTATTTAGGCTGATGTTGTTATGCTATTAAACAATACGTTTTGCAATAATTACATTTGGACAGAGTCTGATTTTCCTCAAGTAATGTATGCCTCGGTTATATTATAACCCTGTGCAGGTAAGTGCAGGTCAGTCATGGCATTTTAAAAACACATAAACTCTAGAGATTCAGAAATGAGTTTAAAAACAAAACCACACTACGGAAATATCGCGCTCTAAAAAGTACGAAACAAGAAAATATTATTCGAGTCCTAAATTGAATAAAAGGGATAACCGTAGTCGCATACACTTTGTCCTAGACACGATACGAACGACATTTGTAAAACACCAACAACCTCGCAGGAGTACTTATATTATTAACATCATAAACAACAACATAAGTTCAACGACTTTTCCGAAAAAGACAAAAGAAATCGACTTTCATTACAAATGAATTTTTCATTTCTGTTTTCGGAAAAGTCGTAGAACAAAATGTTGTTGTATTTGATGTTACTTAGTAATGTGAGGTTGTTGGTATTTAACAAATAACCCTGTATAGTTTGGAGGTTGCATGTTCGGTTACCCTTTTTATTGAATGAAAAGGGAAACCTCGGATGGTAGACTAGAAAATTTTCTTGTTTCGTACTTTTTAGAGCACGATTGGGTTGAGTAGTAGTTGGGTTTTAGTAAACTAATTTTTTTATTTTAAAAATTCTGGGGTTGTAAATTGGGTGCTAATAATATTTAAAAAGTACTAATTAAGCTCTTTGATTTGATACCCAACACGGCATCATTAGGAAATATTTTTCTAATTAGACGGCGCCATATTCAATTTAATGTGACGTCACATAGCCAGCGGACGAAGACGCTTTTAACGATAGATATACATTATACATACCCACATAAATGCATGCGATCAAAATCATAACCCTCCTTTTGCTTCGCCGTAGTCGGGTAATAATTAATTACCCAGCCTCCACTAAATACTTCGGTTTTTTATTATACGAGTCATTATAAGTTAAAAATGAAGTAACTCCATGCTTATCTCTTTACTGGTAATTGATAAATAATATTTTTTAGAAAACCAATACTTTGCCTAATTAAGTAAAATGGTTTCAACATCAGAAAAAATATACAGGGTTGTAGCTTTTGAGTAGGTACGATTAATTTCAAGAAAAAAATAGCCCCGGTTTTGTCTGACAAGGTTTATATTGATTCGACGACCTGAGTGGTGCAGTGTCTACATGCCGGTCTACCACGCAAGAGGTCCCGGGTTCGAACCCGGCCGGGCAGAAATTGAAATGACGAATTTTAATTTCTGTGACGGGTCTGGGTATTACTATGTATAATAAGTATATATTTCAAAAAAGTAGTAAGTATATCAGTTGTCTAGCACCCATATTACAAGCTTTGCCTTGTATGGGGCTAGATGGCGCTGTGTGAAATTGTCCAAGCATTTATTATTTATTATTATTCCATTTATGATCAATTATTAATGTGTTTCTATCTTTGATCCAGATGGA
The DNA here is from genome assembly GCA_963556745.1 of Catoptria pinella. Classification (NCBI taxonomy): domain Eukaryota; kingdom Metazoa; phylum Arthropoda; class Insecta; order Lepidoptera; family Crambidae; genus Catoptria; species Catoptria pinella. The sequence goes on along the minus strand of OY750767.1, from coordinate 481,691 downwards.
AAATAAATTAAATTAGTTGGATGTATGAGACTGATTATTATTTTTTAAATAACAATAATTATAAAGCTAGTTTCTAATCATCAATTATTAATCTTGAAAAAAATGGGACAAAGTTTTAACAAATTTTAAGCACAAACCAATAACATTTATACATCGTCATTTTGTCGTCGTTTTTATCCAAAGGGAATGTTTTACCAATAAAACTAAACATTTATGCCAAAGAAACAAGGGTCGGAAAACGTCAAAATAGACAGCTAAATCATTGTCATTATGGGAATGTTTTTTTTTTCGTTTTTCGACCCATATTTCTTTAATAAAAATGTTTCATTGGTAGAACACTCCTAAGGGGATTAAAACGACTACCAAATGACGACCTCCGCGATCGAGTGGCTTTGTACACCGGTTTTCAAGGTGTCGCCATCTCTGAGGTCCCGGGTTCGATCCCCGGTTGGGTCAATTTAGAAAACGATTTTTTCTATATTGGCTCAGTTCTGGGTGTTTGTGATACCACCGTTGTCTTTGATTTCCATAACACAAGTGCTTTAGCTACTTACTTTGGAATCGGAGCAATGTATGTGATGTTGTCAAATATTTAAATATTCAAATGATGGTGTATATTTAATGTGAACGTAGCCCTGCAGGTCGCAGTAGCCATAACTATAATTAACTATATCGGCAGCTGTTATGGCGGAGTTATCGCTTCGCTACGATAGCGCTAATTAGCGCTGCGGTCGCGCTGCATGGAAACAACTTGTTGATGCGAATGCTATAATGCCACTAAATATTATATTATAACAGAGCTGTAATCATTGGGCTTTTTAATCTTTTAAGAGGGTTAAATCTACCAATGTATATCGATCACTGTTTTTGTTGATGGCCCAATAAATAAATAAGTACTATTTTTTTCTATGGTGTAATTTAGAGTTAGCAACAGGTTGAAAAAAAAAATATTTTAGAAACTATAATACTAATGAAAGACTTATGCTGTTTTTTTTTATAAAGCTTAGGGTACCGATAATGCCGGTAGGTAAAAGCTAAGTTTTAAAGACTGAAAAGGGACATCGCAACATTATATTTTTACGTATCAACGCGTTGATATTTACATGGTAGTCTTTTTTATTTTGATTTCGAGACTCCTCCCATATGATAAATTTGGTAAGTATAACCTAAAATATTCTATACATATGTACAGGGTTATTTGTAAACACCAGCAACCGCGCAGGCGTGGATTACTAACATCTCAACAACAAGTTACAACAACATTGATATTTTGTTATACGACTTTCCGAATAACACAAAAAAAAACAACTTTTCATACAAAACTTGATCAGCTATTCGGACGTTTGTTTTGTTAGGAAAGTCGTTTTTTTGTCTTTTCGGAAAAGTACTAGAGCAAACGTTATTGTTTATGGTGTTAGTAATCTACTCCTGCGTCTGCGAGGTTTATTGGTGTTTTACAAATAGCCCTGTATATTAAAGAAGAATAGACAGTGGTGCTTTTGAATCATTCTTAATTCAAAGAACTTTTATTAAAAATTGAGTAAGTTGCATCGGTTACTCACTTATTAGACAATCGAGTCGCAATGCGTAATGTATCGATAAGTGTGACAAATCGAGTGAACGGCCGATAGCTCCAGCAACAATGGCACTACCGCAGTATATAAATTAAATATATAATTATTAACATATATTTATGTCGCAGCCAATCAACTTAATCAGTCGTTCAAATAACGTCCTAGACTTTTCATTTAACGGCGCCGTTCAATCAGCGGCCTAAATGATATCTAGCCATCTTATTAGATGGCTAGGCAAATGACTTGATTCAATGACGTTCAATAACTTGCCCAGCCAAGACATTGAAATATAGTTCAATTCTCTGTCATCTGAAGCGCTGTAAGCAGAGCTGCTAATATGGCGTCGACCAGCTGTGATAATTTTTGGTCTTTCACGATTGACGAGAATATAAAATATATAGTGTAATGGAAGTGTGTTGTTATAAAAATAGTGTAAATATTATCTGTTATCGAACGTTTTGAAAACATTTTGGCCAATATTTTATTGGATATGACCAACAGCATGTAGGTAAAGGTGATTTTGTGTAATTTTTCGTAATTTATCGTTTGTTAGATGATATGTGGGTAAACAATGATACTGTCACAAGTTTAAATATGAATTTGATTTGTGTTTTTTACTGCCTAAGCAGCTCATTAATTAAACGTTGTATTAGTATTTTTTTTGTTGTTCAATTAAATGACTAGGCCGTTAATTGAGTGGCTGATTAAACCAGTTGACTGCGACATATATAATACCTACATTAGTATATAGTGACAATCGGCGTTGCTGAAGAGATATCGAATGACTGTAACACGCTAAGGTAAGGTAAAGGACTTTATAGCGAAAAGGTTCATAATTTATTTGGATTATTACAGAATTGCAAATAGTTAAGTACCTAGCCTGATAACATTACCAGGAAAATAAGTATTAAATGAAATAGAAAATCTAGTTTGGTAAATTATAGCCCTAGCCAAAAACTGAATAGATCGGTTTACTAAAGAAATGATTGGACTACCTCTTTGGTCGAGTGGCTTTGTACACTGGTTTTCAAGGTGTCGCCATCTCTGAGGTCCCGGGTTCGATCCCCGGTTGAGTCAATTTAGAAAACGAACTTTTCTATATTGGCTCAGGTCTGGGTGTTTGTGATACCACCGTTGTCTCCGATTTCCATAACACAAGTGCTTTAGCTACTTACTTTGGAATCGGAGCAATGTAAGTGATGTTGTAAAAAAAAATATTAATATTAGGCCAACCATCAATCTTGACCCTCACTGCGGCCGCCTGGCGCCAGCGACTGCACTACAAATGCATGTTAAACTCAAAGCCTAAGCTTGCAACCATGAAGCAAACGCCTAGGCCTTCGACGCGACCGCTCAACCGTAGAGCGACTTGCATATGCATTTTAAACGATAAAGCACCCGATACATAATAGCCTGCGACATGGAACCCTTATATTATGGTGCGCCTGAGCCTGCAACCATGAAACAAACGCCCGCCCGACACACAACGACATGACACCGTCACACGTTACAGATTCCATGTTTGACCATTAATAGCTATAAAAACAGAGCCATGACTGCGACTGCGACTGTCTATGTGTAGTGTATTGTACATCCGACACATTCTAGTAACAAGGATCATTTGGAAAATAAAACACCTGCTGCTCTATTTATATTACAATTATTTGTTCTTGGTTATTGCACTTTTATTTCCTTTCTTGATGAATGTAAAATAATATGCTACAAACATCTTCCATTTCAGTAACACCTTTTGCGTTACTAGAAGATTGCCCTTGGTCGTCAAAGAAACCATGTGAACAACACTATGTAGGTACTATGTGTGTGCACCTTAACCCTTTATTAGCAAATCAAGCACGACTCTCGCCGACGAAGCCTCCTCCGTCCTCCTCTGAGGTCAGTACTTACGTGCGGTTCGGAAAACTTACGTAAGGTTTAATCATACACAGGAAACATCAGAAGGTCCGCCCGTGTGCCGTGGGCATAGCAATGGGGTGGACATGTTACCGACAATGTGTGAAATGCAGGCATTGTATACAATACCTGGGCCTTCCAGGCAATGTATGAAATAGTATGAATATTATTGTCTATTTCATACTTTACCTAGTTAATGTATACCATCACTAAGTATGGAGTACCTACTGGTCCACCGGCAATGTGTAAAATAAGTAGATTTTAGTTTGTGCTTAATTGGTTGACACAAAAACAGCGAGCGTGCCACGGCAGCGGCCGGTGAAGCGCCAGAAACGACGTTTTTGTACGTGAAACTTCCTTGCTCTCGTCTTTTACACACATTGTCGGCTGCGCATCCGGTATATAGAACACTTAGGTAAAGTATAAAATTAATAATATTTCATACATTATCTCGCATTAGGCGTAGTATACAATACCGGATTATACACATTGCCTGTAACAGACATACCTACTTAATAAAATAACTATTAGATACAGGTTAATGACCCGGTAATGATTTCGAATGATGATTATGATTTCAATTTAAGATAATTACTTATTATCCATACGCAAACTTTAGAACAACAACACGTACGTACGTACAACTAACAACAAATAAGTCTGTAATATCAGGGTCCCAATTTTTCTTTATAGGATCGAAGTGCAAATCTTAACAACATCTTAGCACGAGAAAAACAAATGTATGGATAAAATCACTGACTAGCGATTTCTATAAAAATGTTCTGCCAAGTTTATTCAACAGAGCACACCGCCATCTATCTCCGCCATTTCTAACCGTCACGTAATCACTGACTAAACTAAAAGCAGACCGAATAGCGGATACAGCGCTTAACAAATACTAGTGATTTGCACATGAGCCGCGAGATGTCATTATTTTGTGTTACAGTAAAAAAAATATTTAATGCATGATTTTCGATATAAAAGAATAATGATAAAGTTGGGATCTTTCAAAATCTTTTTTCGTGACTTCAGGGTTGTTTTTATAGAAAAAGTTGTTGATAGTGATAACTCTAGCACAGTATTATAAACCACCTAAGACTGTGATTCTACCCTAGGGATGGTTAACAGAATTATATTGAACTCGTCGATAACGACATCCTTCTTTAGAAGTTAGCGGTCATGTGTTTTAACCCTAAACTTCTCGAGTTTTTCTCCAGTTACCTGAGGAACCGATGCCAATTTGTGAAAGTTCAGGGATACGAGTCTTGCAATTAAAACTCAAGATCTGGCGTGAGTCAGGGCAGTACCAAGGGTCCAACCCTTTTTCTGATCTTTATTATCTGCCGAATAGTGTACGTTCTTCTAAATGTATTCTGTTTGCGGACGATCTCAATTTGTCCCTGTGTTAATAAGTAATTAAGTTATCAAACAAAACATTTAATCACACAATGCGCAACTTACTGTAAAACTATCGAATTTAAGCTGCCTACCCTATAATAGAGATATCTATAATCAAATAGATACTGATCGAATACAAGTTTTAAAGCAAAAACTTAAATCCTCCACTGGCGGTGGCGCCTTTGGAGATTTATTTTATTTTATTTGTTTAATTATTATACAACATGTTACAAAAATACCCCTAATGCGGAATATGGTATATAGGGACCATCAAACTAAACAACTTTTACTATGGGACCAACTCTGAAATCGCGAAAAAAAAATCAGCTGTTCCATACATTTTGATATTTTCGATTTTAATTTTTGTATGAAACAGCTGATTTTTTTTTCGCGATTTCAGAGTTGGCCCCATAGTAAAAGTTGTTCAGTTTGATGGTCCCTATATACCATATTATTCGGCATTAGGGATATTTTTGTAACACCTTGTATAGTTAATATTCTTTTTAGAAAGTACCTATTTCTACATTCGCCAGTAGTGAAAGTGTTAAAAGTTGCTATTTTGTACTTTTGCCACAGAATACTTAGGTTTAAGTAGGTACTAAACCATAGGTTTTTGCTATCATCTAGCTTCTATGCTTAACGAAGGGATGTAATGATACCTTCTATATGTGTGTTAAGTATTAAATAATATTCAACGTGACGCCACTGTCGGTCGAGAAGCCGCCTTCATTTGAGAAAGGAATATTCGAATAGCCAAGGATTTTTATCCGAATAGATAGACCCAAATGTGTCAAAACAAATCAATGATCGTCGTTTGTTATGGATTTTGTGTAAAGTCAACCGGATGTGTGCGACACTTCCCAGTTCACACCTGCACGCCATGTCGGGTCGTCCATTTTGTCGTCACTGCGGGCGCACGCGGAAATGGCGGCTGACCTCGTGCCTTCCGTTCAAAAAACACAATAATCGGGGAATCATGGATGTTAGCCGGCCAATGACTAAATTTAAACCTCCCATCACAATCAGGGGCATAATTATCGATAAAATAATTAATGTTGAACTTGGATTAATGCGATAGGTACCTTTTAATAATGATCTTGTACCTGTAATGTGCCTAAGTAGCTACTGAAGAATGGCTCGTATAAATTGTCCTTTTTTCAGAGTTCCATATGTATTACCTTTAAAATGAAAAAAGGTCTTTACAATGCAAGATTTAATTTAATACTGTGTGTTCATCAAACAGTTAGATTTTAACTTATCATAATACGAAAACCGTCTCAACTACCAACGTCCTACTAAAACCTACTCCTCATTCAAGCTACACTTATAATGTTGTAACCGCACTTGTTTAAATTAAACAAAAACTTTACAAAGTGAGAGTCATTATTACAATTTAATTTAATCGATGCTAAATGTTGTCCATATTATGCAAATAGCACAAGTTGATGCAACATCTTCGTGAATGTGACATAATAAATAATGTATTTATTACGCGACCGTGCCACCGTGGCGTGAGACATGCTAAAACTCTCCGATTGTTATTTTTCCCACAGTTGTAATATTTTAATAATAAAAGATTCATCTGTAAACTGGTCACCATTTTGACTCGCGTGGCGTGGCAAATTAGTTACATTTATCGTAATAAGTAGGTGTATAAACGAGTAGGTACTTTACTTTTTATCGTATGTACCACGAACTCCATTGATGACTTGCGTTGTTGTATCCGACTAGGTAGATATGTCTAATTTTACAACACCATCAAAAATAAAAAAATCGCTTCTCTAGTACTTAAGTGCATACCTAGGTATAAAGTAAGTACCTAGGCATAAAAAAAATAATTGAACCTGAAAACAAAGGAAAAGTATAAAAGTAAATGAAATTGCAGTAAAGTGACTTGCAAATGTTGCAAGGCCATTTTGAAAATATTTTAAGAAAATTAATTTCTAGTTTCGTCGAAATATAAGAAATGTCTGAATCATATCGATTTTGAATTAAGTAGGTTAACAAATGTAATGCCAGATAAAGTTCCAGGCATTTCGTGTACTTATACAAGACTTAAACCTGCGATGTATGCATTGTGAATTGCAATGATGTCGTTATTTATTTTGAAATTGCTTATCAATATTTATTGCATATCGCTCGATGAAAAAACATATTTGGGTAAAACAATTTTGTAACAAAAATTGTAATTTATCAAATTAATCTATATATATAAAAGGGTAAATCACTCACTCACTGATCACGAAATCTCAGAAACTAGAAGTGCTAGGAGTCTCAAATTTTGCATGGGAGTTCCTTATAGGGCGTAGGTGCTCACTAAGACGGGATTTTGCGAAATTCAACCCCTAAAAGGGTGAAACAGGGTGGCAAAGTTTGTATGGGAGAACGCGATTCCTTGGCCCGATTGACTTGAAATTTGGCATACACATTCTTTCACAAAATTAATTGAATACCTGTTTCGTATTTTTTTAATATTTATCCCCTAACAGGGTTAAAAAGTGATAAAAGGCTACTTTTGGGGTGCTTGACTTCGACGTCGGAATTGAAACTTCTTTGTGCACTTGATTGATTAATTAAGAAAAATAAATATCATTTGTCATCTCAACGTAGTATTACATTCTCTTTTGTCATTTCCCCTGAGAGTAGGTAGAATGCATTTCATTGAATAGTACCTATGGCGTTATGTTGGCAGTGCTGTCATTTTTCCTTATTGCGTTGTAATAAGGTGCAAAATTATTCCATCTGATCATCAGATTAATTTCAATAGAATACAATATCCGGTCAAGTCGCCTATGCTATGACAATTAATAAAGCACAGGGACAAAGTTTAAGAGCGTTTGGTGTAGATCTGCGCAGTGATTGTTTCTCCCATGGCCAGCTCTAATATCGCCTGCTCGAGACTCAGCTCGCCAAATGGCCTTTTTATTTTGCAACCGGATGAAATGACAAGAAATGTGGTAGGTATTTAGAGAAGTGTTGGATGATCGATCGAGATTGATAATCCTGATAATGCATAACATATTTTTATTTAGAACTTCTCCCGGCATGCGTATTGCAATGCTCCGTTTTTTTAGCCAGGGACCTTCTCGGTCGTAAGCAGAACAACTCACCAAAGTTTCATCATAATCGGATAAATATTTAAGGAGTCCCGCCGTCTGTACACTTTGATCTTTTAAACTATGCATAAAAAACCGCATCAAAATCGGTCCATAAGATTGGGAGCTAGGTTGCCTCAGACAGACAGACACCCACACAGGTCAAACTTATAACACCGCTTGCGTTAGTTGTGTACGTCGTATATACATATACATATAGTGGTGGCCACTTAATTATGGACACAAGTCGATTTTCATACAAATGAGGTAATTTTGAAGTCTTGGTTTTTCACTAGGGATTGAACTAGCTGTGATCTGATGATGGCCATCCAGGAAGTGAATGGAGAAGATTCGGATCGCAATACACACCCAACTGATCTGGTCGGCATTCTAAGAGATGTAGCATTAGAATTGTCAGTTGCAAGATTTTCATACATTTTAATGCTATATTCGCGGTTTTTTTAACATATCTTTACATCTCTTAAAATGCTGGTCAGATCACTTGGGTGGCCATCACCAGATCACCGCTCGGTCAATCCCAGGCAGAGAAGCAATGCTTAAAAGTTACTTCGTTTGTATGAAAATCGACTGGCGACTTCAATTATGTGGCCACTATATGTTACAAAAGTACCCCTAATGCCGAATATGGTATATAAGGACCATCAAACTGAACAACTTTTACTATGAGACCAACTCTGAAATCGCGAAAAAAAATCAGCTGTTTCATACATTTTGATATTTTCGTAATTAATTTTTGTATGAAACAGCTGATTTTTTTCGCGATTTCAAAGTTGGTCCCCTAGTAAAAGTTGTTCAGTTTGATGGTCCCTATCTTTCATATTCGGCATTAGGGGTACTTTTGTAACACCTTGTATAATAATAAGACTAGTCGACAAAAGACGAGCTGAGCCGTCGTGCCACTTGTTACAGTCTTTTGTTTACCTTATTTTGCAATTTTCCTACATATTATGACGTTTAGAGCCGCGTTTATGGATTAGTTGCCTGTTTATGCGACTGTAGCGCCCCCACGACAGGCGTGTGATCCGATTCACGTGAAGTAACATAATGCCACAGTATTACAATATAATGCTCTATCTCACGCTCAGTTTGATGTATTTTAAACTTATTAATTGAGCTCTAATGATACCCTGAAATGGTTCTTTTTTGTGACAACTGTTATCGGGTGCTGGCGTTACCTTCTAGTCAATAATTATGTTTAATCTATTTTGCTTCATGAGAATACATATTTCTCCACAGTAATCTTTACTGGAAAATCATATATTATCTGAAATCGCGAAAATAAAATCAGCTGTTTCATACAAAAACTTAAAAACGAAAATATTAAAATCTATGAAACAGCTGATTTTCTTTCGCTATCTGAGAGTTGGTCCCATAGTAAAAGTTGATCAAGTTAATAGTCCCTATGTAACATATTCGGCATAAGGGGTATATTTGTAACATGTTGTATAAGATATCCTGTAGTATAGTCTTATAACTTCACACTCACCACATTAGTAACTATATTGTACCCGTGCGAAGCCGGGGCGGGCCGCTAGTTATTTATAAATTCCACGTGTCATAATAGCAACATAATAAAGAAGCGCTAACAGTTTTGTGTGACGGACAGACAGCATTGTACAGACAGTCGTCGTCTAATAAATAACATACAATATATGTAGTTTGGAACTTTGTCACTTTGTTGTAGTTGTCATTTAGCATTGATTTCTGTTCAAAAATTAATAGCTTTTAGGTTGACAAGGTTCTATACTGTATTGGCGACCTGAGTGGTGCAGTGGATACCATGCTGGTCTACCATTCAAGAGGTCCCGGGTTCGATCCAGAACGGGCAGAAAGAAATTGAAATTATGAATTTTAATTTCTGTGTCGGGTCTGAGTGTTACTATGTATCGACACCAGCCGTTTTAAATGTAGGGGGGCACAGGCCTTCCTTATGGGTGGATAAGGAGGATGGTCCATCACCCACCACGCAGCCCCAATGGTGGTGGGTTTTAACGACTGCAAATGCATCCGGGACCAACGGCTTGACGTGCCTTCCAAAGCATGTAAGAACTCGAGACAATAAATTTTTGGTCACCCATCCCATGACCCACCCTTGCGAAAATTGCTTAACCTCCGCAATCGCAGGCAGGGCCAGCCGCTAAACCACTGTGCCACCGAGCTCCCTTACTCTGTTCTTATATTAAATATATATTTAAGAAGTATATAAGTAGTATATCAGTTGTCTAGCACCCATATTACAAGCTTTGCTTAGTTTGGGGCTAGATGGCGCTGTGTGAAAATGTCCAGGCATTTATTATTTATTATTATACATATTTATAGACGTGACTGTACTTGTTTATGTACACACGACAGCACGTCAGGTTATACAGTTAAACTGCGAAAACAGCTTTTATTGCGTAGCGCATAAAGGCGGTCTCAAGGTCAACATGTATAGCCTGAGGTGCTGTCGTGTGTACCTAGTAACCCGCTGGGTTCAATCACAAATAGTGTGCTCAATTAATAATATTGAAAAATATGAATGTAGGTATGTTTTGAAATTAATTTAGAAAAAATATATTATTTACTGTTCCTGGATCTTATTTAGTATCCGCCCAGAAATATAATTAAAATAATGTCCCACGTTTTGGCACCGTTTGTTAGAATCGGTTTTACTTTTTGCCCCTAATTAGCATCGCGAATTAAACTGGCATCTAAACACTGACCTCGGGCTCCTGATTAGTGCAAGTGCAATACGGAAAGACTGCGACCACCGGAAGATGCACCGGACCGCCTTCCGGTCGCCGGGTGGGATTGGGAAACCGGAACATGCAATTGGTGCATTCGATGCGAGAAATTGTGAAAAAATATCAGTCATATAAACAGTTTTCAAGTCAAGATGGAACAAGTCCTTAAATAACTTATAAGATATATTCGTTTCTTCTATTACAGGTATTATTTAATGTAAAGATTTACAATACCACTATTAATACTAAGTATCTGTTTTTTAAAGAAATTAATAATAAGTAGGGGAAAAAGTTGCACTAGGTTCATAAATATCGCAAATTTTTTTCGCGGCTTGCGTTGCATTTTTACCTTTTTTGTAGTAAAATTTTAAAATGTATCGAATTTCTTTATTAGATTCACCCATCTTGACAGTAAGAAAAACAAATGAAAAGCACACATTTTCCTAATTTGAATTTGGAATTATCTTCTTTAAAATTTAAACTTTTAATGATACAAAAACCAGCCAGATACAAATAGAGATTTTATTACAAGTTCATACATATTATAATGCGAAGACTTTTTCTCCAACCTAATATTTTCATTATCATCTTCAAAAATCTCGTCTATAATTAATGATCGACACATTTCCAGATTATTAATTTGTGTATTTCTTTTTTCAATTTTGCAATGTTTTGAAAATCAAACACTGCGTTATATATATGAGCTATCATAATATTGAGCCACAAGTTTATCGGTCTCATATAGTAAAATATTTATGCTCGTAGTTATATTTCGTAACATTGAATTACTTCTAACGGAAAATTGTACAACAGCACAGGCATTGTTCCGATCTTATGATAAGAATGTAAAGCACTTAACTTGTAGGTATTTTAAAAATACTAACATTACTATTTTCTTTATACAGAGTATTTCCTAATAACCCGTATTTTTTCATTTATAAGTATGGAAAACTGCAAAGCGACAACCCTAGACGCAAATAGACTATTGTTTTCGATAATCAATCCCATTAATGAGCAAAAGCAAAACATAATTTAGGCGTAAGGTTGCCAGTATGTAGTTTGTCATAAAAAGAAAAAAAATCAAGTAATTAGGTGGTTTTCAGGGGATAAAATATTTTTCGGGGTTGTATATATGCATGGTACCCTATCTACCTTATTCGGCTATAGAGGTTTTTTGTAACACGTTGTTTAAACGTAAACAGCTCGTTTGCTAGTATACTAATATGGAGATATTACAGGCGAATCGCTGTGAGAAAAGTGGATAATTCAGTACGAGTAAAGCACTTCAGTTCAGGTGGGTGATTGGATGGGTGGTCAAAAATTTACTATCTCTAGGTCCTCTGTGCGTCAGAGAGCACATTAATTGCTTCTGGCTGCATTTGCAGTCGTTAAGTCACCAATCCACATGGAGCCCCAATTGGTAATAACAATCTGCTAAATTGTAAACAGGTAAATATAAATGTTTCAGTAATTATGAAATTATACAATTACAGCCACTATTGTAACTTGAAGATTGGGCTTCCACGAGACAACGTCAGCGCTACTTAGATTTTATCATCGTTTTTAAGGAAGTACTAGGTCAATATGGAAGTACTAGCTTCGGCCCACGACTTCCAAAAAAAGTTCCCAAGGGTACCTTCAACCGGGAAATTTCCCAAGGGAACCTTCAACCGGGATTAAAAAATCTTACTTTTTAATTTGTGTGTCTAATTTCATATTCCGTTCAGCCGTTGCGTGATTAAGTAACATCCAAACTTTCACATTTATAATAATAAAATGAAATAGTGTTTTTATTTCCCAATTTACAAACATTGTTTGAGGTGAGACAGCCCCAGAAAGTAATACCATACTTACTTGTGTGGGGAGTCTCGCTCGTAATCTTAGTGCCGATTACAAAGTAGGAATTAAACTAAGTAACTAAACAGTCATGAGAGTGTGAAGAATGTGTGTGTGTGTGTATGTAGTGTAAGTGTGTCCCGGCACAGATTAAATAATAGTGGTCCTGGATTCCATTCCCAGGAATTCCTTCCTCATGGTTCAATCAATTAGACCATTATTTACCAAGTATCGATTCAAACCGACGAAAACATTATTATTGAATTGTTTGTCACCAAATCAAAAGTTAAAAGGGCAAATTATTTGTTATTCGTTTCTTTTTATTTATGTTTTCTTTTTTTAATAAAGAGCATGTCATGATTTTCTTTGCTTCCGGTTTTACTCGTATTTTCAATACTTTGTACTTATGCTTTGGACTAGCGCTAGTATAATTCCATTCGCATGAGATGTATCCAATACCTACCTATTTATTTGATAACACTTCCGACATGTGATTGACATTTCCGACACATTTAGCCGAAAAGTAAACATCAATTCACTTTTTTCCTGAAAATAACTGTAATCATATTTAATCATAGCGTTGAAGTCAAATGCGGTAAATAGTCTATAACTAGTGGACATTTTATTATTATCTTTCCTTCTAAATAGGAAATAAGAAAATTGCACACTATTATTAATAAAGATGAAATAGACTGATTAAATAAAATAAATGAAAATAAGTATACTTATTTTGTTTTCCTTATGATCTATCGTAGTTAAGGTATCAGGGATACCTGACTCGACCACGGCCGATGCCTTAGTTGGGGAAAAGTTACAAAATTAAGTTAAAAGATAATAAAACAAAATAAACTTTTGAATTTTCTTGAAATCTTCTAAATCCGAAGTTCAACCGCCTATTTCAAATTAAGCCTATAAAGAACGTGACATACGGATTCAAGATACCTATAGTTGCAATGCTATGATAACCCTGTATTTCAAGTTGAAAATAATAAGCTTAAAAACCCTTATGTTTAATCAAAAAACCGATATTAAGAAAGATTGTAAATAGTAAAATCGAGTTGTGGCAGGATCAAACCAGATCCAGTACCCAGAGCACGAACATCTGTCGAAACAAAATACATCACTCGATAGAGTAATTATCTATGGAAAATTTCATTTTGCTTTTCGACGGTAGATGGCACTGTATAACCCACACAAAATTACTCTATCGAATTTTACGCGCGTAATTTTAAGGGTTCAGATTAATTGCAGCTACCTGGCGCAAGTGCATCGTCTCCTTCAAGCGGGGCTCCACTGTGGAGCGTTGCTATAGCTACAAAACATAATCCAATCAAAAACATTTTTATGCATAAATTCAAGTCCCGTGACTATCCCGTAAAAATATATGAGATCTAAGGACAGTAAAAAAAAAGGTCAGACTTGTCCTTGACTTGAGATGGAACACCGCAGGGGGGTTAGCAGGTGTACCTCCGTGTAGATCCGATGAGCACTTTGACTTATCGGACCTATGCGGAGGAGAGTCCTGAACTCGCCGGTCTGGCCCCCGCCAGGCCTGGAAGTCTATAAAAGAGTTCCCCTGCGTAAAAAATAGGTCAGACTTGTCCCTTTATTTACCTACTCTCAATTACCTATCTCCATGCCAAATTTTAACTTTCTAAGTCACCTGGGCTGGGAGTGGTCAATTTTTTTGATGATCAGTGACTGAGTCAGTAAGTGACGAAAATACCGAAGCTTTGACAAACGATACTTTTAATTTAGTATATATGCTGTCTACACTACCTAGACAATGCAATATAAAATTTAGCCAGATTCTTCAGTCCAGATTCGGTTCTAACAAAGATAGAAAGATCTCGAAAATGCGTCAAGTTCCTTCGATATAAGGGTGTACATCCGTGCTTGTCAAGAGCCTCGTTGCAAACCGATGTAAATAAAAGAACTATTCGAAATGAATACGCATTTTCAGACCAAATCGGGCTATAGTCAGTTTACTGTAGCAGCTACTAGCGCGACAAAACAAATGACGGAAGGGTTTTGTGAATACGGCCTGACAGAACGGGGCGTCTGTCCTCATGTCAATTTTTAGACATGAAGAATTTCCAAACTTACCTTTATTTTGATATTATAATTAATCAATTTTCTATGAAAATTTAATATGTTGAAGATAGTTCTTTGAACCGCTGCGCTGCTACAAGAGCACCTCCACCCTTACCATTGTAGTGCTCGTCAGCTGTTTGTTGTCAACTCGAAAGTAAAACAATGAGTCGTCAGTCCCGCGCCAGCCTCCGAGCCGACTGAGTGTGTGACCGACTGACCGGCTGACCGCTGACGGCTGACCGCTGACCGTACTGACTCCCGCGATTGACCAGTCAATAGGTAAGAGAAAGCTATTGGTGGATTTGTGCAATTTTACGTGAGTGTTTTGTGTTAGGAAGTCATTTGTTAATAGTGTTTTGAAGTCATTAGTATTATTTTCTTTTCATTTATACGTTTCTAACGTTTCTCAAGTGTAAATATTTTTACTTATCATTTGTTTTAAAATAATTCTCAGTTCAATTTAATGGAAAAAAAAATTAAAATTCATACATTTACAAAAAATATATAGTCATATTTTTTAATGCACAGTATCTATATAACCTACTAACAACGCGATTTGTTCTTATTTAAATAATATAATTCAACTTTTCTGCGGCTAAAGTAGATAAATATTGAAGTTAAACACTCAGTTTTAATTTTTAATTTAGGTTTTATTTAGGTTTTCGCATTTTCGGACGTCGTCGGTTTTCCGAACCGGAGTTTAAAATGCGTAAAAAATCTTTTTTATTTGAAAACGTTTCTACCAAAGTAATGTAGCTGAACGCGCGAATATAAAATAAACAATCGATAAAGAGGCATATTAAAAAAACCGGCCAAGTGCGTGTCAGACTTCGCATTTAAGGTTCCGTACCAAATAGGGTTAAGGGGCGGGACTTCTCTGTGCTACGCGTTTAACTGCAAAATTAAGTTTGTTTGTAATAGGAAAATGAGAGAATTTAGAAAAGAAAAACCAGAATTATCACTATACAAGGTGTTACAAAAATACCCCTAATGCCGAATATGGTATATAGGGACCATCAAACTGAACAACTTTTACTATGGGGCCAACTCTGAAATCGCGAAAAAAAAATCAGCTGTTTCATACATTTTGATATTTTCGATTTTAATTTTTGTATGAAACAGCTGATTTTTTTTCGCGATTTCAGAGTTGGTCCCATAGTAAAAGTTGTTCAGTTTGATGGTCCCTATATACCATATTCGGCATTAGGGGTATTTTTGTAACACCTTGTATTGGTATTTTTGGTAAAATATACGTAAAAAAACATTATCATCAAATTTCAAGTTCATAGGTCAATTGTAAGTAAGTTTAATTATGACCGCGCATACCCTTGCTTAACCTCGATGATTGATTACGTATTTTAAAGACTTATTAACTTACTACTTAGAACTTATTCATAAAAAACCTTAAATAAAATAGAGTAGTCAATTTTAGTTAAAATGCTGACAAGCTTATTAAACATTGAATCATTTTGATTATTCATAAACATATTTTATGTCCCAACAAGGTGTAAGTCTAACAGATACGCATACACACAAATGCATTAATTTCACACCCCTAGCACGAGATATTCGCATTTATGTATTTAACATTTTGGTCTAAAATTGTTTGTTAAAATTGAGGAATGTTTAAGTGAATAAGTTCCGATTTTAATTTTAATAATGAGTAAAAGTTAACTAACGAGTTTTTTTATGTATTCAAATCGTTATATTTCAAATTCGTTTTTAGTTTTGCTCGTAAGTATAAAAAAATTAAATAGCAAAATAACTACACACTTTTATAAAGACTGGTTGTTCAAACCGGATCAAAGATAGTATTTGCCGTGCCCTTACAGGGTTCAATAGTCAAAATGTCTTTATTCAAATAAACTTAATAATTAAGCACTTTTGAATCGTCTATATTTTCCTACAATCGTTCTAGACTTTTTTAACTGACAATAAGAACAGGCGCAAGAAACTTATCAGCTTTAACAGAAATAAGTAACGATATTTACAACTTAAATATATCGTTACCAAATACAGTACAACAGGATTATTAACAATAAAGTACTTATGTGTTACATGTTACATCATTTCCACGCATTTCGGTCTTTTAGATAATCGTCTACTTAATCGTATCGTTCTTGTTTGTGCCTAAAAAATTGTACGTAACACCATTGTATACAACAAGATGCAATAAAGGAATATGAATATGAATATCCTAGCTTAAAAAACTTCGCAAGTTCAAATTAGATGTCAAAATTATTTTTACATAAAATTACATTAATTTTTTGTAGCACCTACTAGTCCTAATTTTATATTTGTTAATAGAATAGAACTAAATAGACAAAAAATATATGACTAGTCTAGACAATCGTCATTAAAAAATAAGTGGTCTCAGGTTACAACCAGGAAGTCTATATTGTCTATTGTTGAATAGGCGAACCGATTCGACACGCGTTTTAGTCTAAATTACTAGCACATAATAAATTACAGTACTAGCAGTACTAGGTTCACATAAGGTTCAAAATACCAGGTCAATAACTGGTACAGCAATGACGCCAACAATATGGAAAGGACGTCATTAGATTTTGCTGTCTATTTATTAATATTAAATATCTGATTACATATTTACTTTTATAATATTAAATATTAAACAACCATTGCCATTAGCTTGTTGCAGATCAAAATTTTCCACGCTAGCTCACTAAGACAATTGTTACACATCAACAAATAATAAACATAACAATAAACAGTTTCCGATTGTTGTTATCGATAAATCTAATAACAAAGCTGGTTGATCGGTTTGTTCTACGATGGCTGCCCCGTGGCGAATGACGAGGATCTGATGCAAATAAACCACAAAGGTTCCGAGGACGCGCCGACAATGCGCGTGCGCCGCTATACTATATATACACCGTCTCGTACATACACACACAGCCACCAGTATGTAGGTACGGGGAGATGCTGTAACTGAAACCCGTGGGTAGCGCGTCTAGCTCCTGGAGTTCTGTTAAATTAAGTATTATATTCTGATTAATGGAAAAAGTACTAGTTGTGGCGCCTGCTCCGGTATCTCATTTAATACTATCCTTCATTGAAGGTGGGTCGTGACTAGTGGATTCAGAACAATCTTTTATTAGACAAATCCATAAAGATATCTATTTCTTAATTGTAGATGTTTTTTTGCTTCAATTTAGATTTTCTGCAGCTTGCACTTTCCGTGAAACGATTTCGTACTTCGTCGTGAAGTTTACGATAAGTTTCAAATTTCGTGTACAAAAAACAAGCTAAGCCTGGCCCACCACAATGAGTTGAAATTCACACAAAACTTAATTATTTAGAGAAATTATTATGATTATTAAGTATTTAAATACCGTCATTAGTAATTTAATTTTTTGTCCTTCTTTACAATGTGTTACTGTAGGTACGTGTGTTTATTTATTTATTTAAAAGTATCCCTAATGCCGGATATGGTAGATAGGGACCATCAAACTGAACAACTTTTACTATGGGAGCAACTCTGGAACCGCCAGAAAAAAAAATCAGCTGTTAATACATTTCAATATTTTCGTAACTAATTTTTGTATGAAACAGCTGATTTTTTTTCGCGATTTCAAATTTGGTCGCATAGTAAAAAGATGTTCAGTTTGATGGTCCCTTTCTACCATATTCGGCATTAGGGGTACTTTGGTAACACGTTGTATACGGTGGAAGTACGAGTATGATACAGTGCCCCAGAAAGAGTATCGATTCTTAAAAATTGTTTTGCCTTTCTAGAACTATAGTTTTATTATGAACTGATTTATTTTACAACATTACGATTATAAGTATTTAATTTATTAAAAAAATATTCGTCTTTTTTCATCCACTTATTCCTTCATGTTGAATATTGCTGATTCACATCCTATTACAATCAATCTTATAAACTGAGTTTTTGTATAGCTGCGGATATGATATAAGAAGGCTTATTATAAAATAATAACTCACTTATATTTACCTTAATTAACCTTCTTGCTTTTGCTTGTCACTTTAACCGTATTTTAGGGTTCCGTACCAAAATGGTAAAAAGGAACCCTTATGGTGAGACTCAGTCAAAGCTGGATTTTTTTACCGTTCCCCCTCAATGTAAGGAATTACCTCGACATTCAATTGAAATATATTATTGATGAAATAACACTGGCTTGCAGCGTAAGAGTAGTGGGATATACTAGAAGAAAATCGACGATGCCACTAGTGACTCGGTAGCTCAGCGGTAAGAGCATTGGACCGGACATCCAAAGGTCGCAGGTTCGATTCCCGTCCGAGAATATGATCTGGTGCGAGTCGTATTTATTCTAGTATATTATTTTAGTTTGTTTAAAAATAGCAGTGTGAATGCTAAAATCTCATATTTTAAAAATTCGTAAAAAAGGTTATGCAGATATGCAGCCCGCATCGATTTGGCTTTGGAGAAATGTTTGTTAAGGCCTTCGAAATACGCAGTACCTAGAATAATTCGTTATGTTGTCCGATCGATGACGTCATGCTCGTTACAGCAGCGACATGAAAGGCGACCGTCGATTGTTTCCCGGCTCATTACGTGGTAGGAGTGCCGCAATTCGTCTCGTAGGAAGATGGTCGTTCCCAGTTTATTAGCGCAAGTTCAAGGCGAACGATGCAGACGCAAACCGTTGAATATAGAAATAACTGGAAGAAACACTTTTTAGGGTTCCGTATACTAAAAAAGGAATCCAAAAAAACCGTTTCGTTGTCCGTCTGTCTTTCAAGATCCATTTTTAAAAATCAATACTTCCACGTTCTTGATCATTCGCTTTATACAAGGTGTTACAAAAGTACCCCTAATGCCGAATATGGTAGATAGGGACCATCAAACTGAACAACTTTTACTATGGGACCAACTTTGAAATCGCAAAAAAAACATCAGCTGTTTCATACTAAATTTAATTACAAAATATCAAAATGAAAAAAAAAATCAGCTGTTTCATAACAGCTGATTTTATTTTCGCGATTTCAGAGTTGGTCCCATAGTAAAAATTGATCAGTTCGATGGTCCCTATATACCATATTCGGCATTAGGGGTATTTTTGTAACACCTTGTATACATAAAGTTCCAAAAACCTGTTCAAATTGCAAGTTTCTAACGCTAGTTTCACATGAAGGCAGAACAGTAGGACAGAACAGTTTGGAAGGACAGTGATGTTCAAATACCAAATAGGACAGTCAATCAAAACAAACAAGAAGTTGAACTACCACACTCCACATGGAACACAAGTCGTGACGCGCGCACGCACACTGTCGCACTTTGCACTCCCTCGCGTTCACACGAAGACAGACGAGCGAGAAAGGCAAACTGCTCCGAAAAATAAACTAACTGACACTTGATTGGGTGACACTTGAATGGTTACTAGAGAAAACTAGTAATAATAAAATAGTGAGTATACATAAGTCAAGGATACGAAATAGACAAATTTTATATCAAAAATTCATTCAGTCCTCCCGTGACCACAGCCGCGGCCCCTAGAAAGGTGTCGAAACGTCGGGAATTCAGAAACCAATAGATTCAAACTAAATAATTCCAAAATAACACCTGAATTAAGAAACAAAACTTTTTACGGTTTACAGCGCGTAATATACGTAATAGACAATAAACTTATTCAAAAAAACATAACTATACGTACCTATATTTTTAAATTATTTAAGAATTAGATTTTACCAGCAAAACGTATAAAACTGGATTTTTACTGTAGCTACAACAGTTATACTGAAATATAAGCTCAAAAAATGCTAACATAATTATTTTCAATTACAGTATTTAGTGATTTAATAAGGAAAATGTTTCTAATTAGGTTACGTTATTCTATTTACCATAATTTTATTTCAAGTTTATTTTCGTTTTCAAATGAAGTGGGTGAGGGTCTTACCAATAAAATGGACGTTAAACAGTAAATTATTGCGTTAAATACTTAATCTGTGACTAGACAATGTCAGGAAAACGTACACCCTTGACTATACCTTGTGGATGAAGGTTCTGATCATCCATTGATCACCCAACATTTGAAGTCGTTCATTATTTTTAACTGTCCTAAGCTGCAATTCAAGATCCGAAACAAAGAAGATTATATCTTCCGGAAACATGATATAATTATAATATTCTCACTTATAAAGATTGTATAGCAGATGTATAGTTACACAGTGTTTTGTACATCTGCTATACAATCTTTATTAGCAAAGGGGTAAGTATGTAACTTATTTATTTATAATTATAAAATATCAGAAATTCTGATTTTATTTCCAACTTGTTTCTCCTTGGCGATTTTTTTCTACACAAATACTGGGTAACCTAACTTCTTTTTACAAAGTTTTTAACTTTTTAAATGTTAAATCTATTTTACATTTAAAAAACCTGACGACCTCCTTGGTCGAGTGGCTTTGTACACCGGTTTTCAAGGTGTCGCCATCTTTGAGGTCCCGGGTTCGATCCACGGATGGGTAAATTTAAAAAAAAACGAACTTTTCTATATTGGCTCAAGTCTGGGTGTTTGTGATACCACCGTTGTCTGCGATTTCCATAACACAAGTGCTTTAACTACATACTTTGGAATCGCAGCAATGTATGAGATGTTGTCAAATATAAAAAAAAAACCTCCCTACTTGACATTGCTTTTTTTGTAGCTTTGTTCCCACTTGTTTTACTGGGCAGTTCTACCGTAGAACTAATGGTATTTAGTACTTTGTGGTAGGACTAATGAGAAAAAGTCTCATTAGTTCTACGGTCAAACTGACCAGTGGAACAAGTGGGAATAAAACTTTAGGGGATAATTTCTGAAACATTAATATTTTTGCCATCCATTTCTTCATAAAAATACTTTTAATTTTTTTATGATATCAAATACTTCAATTACAGTCTTTAAAAATAAAATCACGTTTTATTGCTTAATGGATCAAAATACGGAGCACTGTTGAATACTAATACGTAGGTAATTATACAGCAATATTTTTAACAACAATATTTTTACCACTTTCCTACTGAAGCTATAGAGCTTTTATTTCATTTTGAATCGTTAAGTTTTATCTTGCAATAACAATTTACTTGTTATATTCACATGAAACTTGCAAAATAGTAATAAGAATCAGAACTAGCACGAGGGGTTAAAGTGTAGAGTTTTTAAGATATAAACTCCGTTTTACTACGACTAACCATCAACCATTTTTAATGTCCCCACTGCTGGGGCACAGGTCTCCCTTATGGGTGGATAAGGAGGATGGGCCCACCACGCGGGCCCAATGCAGATTAGTGGGTGCTAACGACTGCAAATGCAGCCGGGACCAACGGCTTAACGTGCCTTCCCGAAACACGGAGGAGCTTGAGATGATACATTTTTGGTCACCCATCCCATGACCGACCCTTGCGACAGTTGCTTAATCTCCGCAATCGATGGGCTAGGCGCCATACCACTGCGCCACCGAGCTTCTTACTACGACTACAATGAATTAAATCGAGCTTAAAAAGGAAAACTAGTCGAAATCCTAGTTTTATTATTCAACTGTTAATAGCGTCAACTAGGATGTGATGATAATAATAATAAATGAAGGGGAATTTCACCCTATGTTTACCCATGCGTTTCATAGAAAAGGTGACCTAGAGAAGGAGCCACGAGGGTCAGAAATGCACATGTGCATTCCGGTTCCCAGAGAACAGCTAGCGCTGGATTTTTTGAAATAAATGCAATAATATGATTATTATATGACAATTATAACTAATGGTGGCGAAGAAATATCCTTGTGCAAAAGATAGATAACCATATACCTACTTTTATATGTAAAATCTGAGTTAATTCATTTCCGAGAATCTTAATTCGCCATCTCCATTTCTTTAAATCAATTATTTTTGAATATGAATTAATTGAGATAATAGTTTCATACGTATTTGCCACATTATAAAATTACAATAGAAAGTAAGTACAATTAAATACTACTTTCATATTCAGTTACGCTACGACCAACCGTTTTTTACGCTTATCATGGTATTTTGTAGTAAAGTATTATCTTGGTAATATATTTACGCTAAGTAAGTAGCCTACGTCGAGTTTGTAAAGGTGTTAAATTTCAATGAGTTTACGCGTAAAATCAGTATGAATGGGATTTTTTACGCGTCACTGCCACCTGCCCATTGATCTCAAATAATAAATCTGCTTGTACGCAACTGCGCGTTTTAGGGGAGAAATATAAGCTTCACTGACTAGCGAAACACATTTCGAACTTCGAAAAAAGCTCAAGGTTAACTAACGTATGTTCCAATAGGAGCGCATTTTTTAAATTGTGTGTAATTTTTTTCGTGCAAGTGACAACTATAAAATTTTACAGCTGCGACTTATGATCGTTCCGATTATTAAAAAAAAGGAGCGCTACACAAAAGAAGAACGCGTTAACATTGTAAAAACCCATTTCAAAAGGGGGAAAGTTAATTCGCACTCGCCACTTCTTGTCACTTGTGGTCTCACTCAGCTGGAGCGGCATGAATTTGGACTATATGGGTTACAGCTGGACGACGCCACCCAGCAACACAGTGCATGAAAACAATCTGTTTATTGCAATGACTTCAATTTCATAGACGAGCTGTTCAAAACTAAAATTATGTCACAACCAACCTTCGCGGCGCATCAACTGTTTCTCTCGGTCGCTCGCAATAGACTAAAGGAGTTGCGGTGCATGCACCGTAACTTAATGAGCAATTTTTCGGTACTGTACAGCCTGTCTAGTGTAGTATATACATATATATATGTCTTTGGTTTATTGCAGCAACAATTTCTAAACCAATCATCTCACGAAATTCGGATGTCAACTGTAGGCGAATTAACCAGAAACAATTATTGAGCTCGAAGCTGAGTTCCAACGCGTCAACGATGAGATACAGCCACATCTTTGCTAAAAAGTTATCAAAATTTTAATGAAAAGAGCAATGGCGCCGCGAGGTCTTTTGCCAAATCTTTTATCGCAACATGTCTATTGTGTACTTTACAATGGAATAAAATATCACAGCTCGCTCAAAAAAGAAGTGATTTTATTTTTAAATGAAAAAGTGCGCTCCTATTAGGACACCCTATATTATAGATACTAAATAATGTAAAAATACGACAGATCATATTCGCGGACGGAAATCGAATTCGCGACTTTTGGAAGTCAGGTCATTGGACCTGACTTCCAAATATCATACCAACTGAGCTACCAGTCAAATTTAAAATTGTTCAATTAATCGTAGCTTATTCTTTTTATATTAATTTGAAATTTAAATATCGATTGATGAAACGTTGCTAATATTAACAACACACAATTTTCTTGTGACATGAAGGAATTATTCTGATTCTAATTTTATACACAATAACACAATGTAAGTATGTTCCAAATTCTCGAGATGTTTACAATAATTCTCTAAATAAAGGGGGCATATGCGACCCTCCACCGACCTCGTGGGGCCTTCGTCCTTGGGCAAGAACGAAGTGCCCTCGTGTACACTCGCTCGGCCCTAACGGAGCGTTCAGACAAGTGTCGTCGTGGACAAAAGGACCGTAATAGGCGTGTTTACACACAGCAACGCTTATGCTCCAAAGGGGATAAGGAAACAGGACAAACAACGCAGTTCTCTCGTAAAGACAATTAGTTAGGTAGATTTTCCACTTAATATGTGGTTATTTATTTTAAACTGAGCTTTATCATTTTGGCAAATAATTAATTTAAAATTTTAAACCACATAATTAATGTTTAAACTTTCATCAATATGGAGAAAAATGGTAAATTTTCGTATTAGGTCAAAAACCTAAATTTTTATATAATAAAAAAACATTCACGTAAAATAATCATCAATCAAAATATAACGTAAAAAAATGCGTTAACATTGCGATGCTTATAAATATAAATTATTCACAGGCAGCCAATGTCGACTTTCAATATTGGAATGCTGTAAAAATGACATAATAATATTTATTTTCTAATTTAAAAAGTCGTAGGTAGCACATGTGTGTCACAAGCGTGTGTAGATACGGTTCACTAATTTCACCATAGCAACTACAGCCCGGATAGCTCAGTCGGTAGAGCATTGGACTTTTAATCCAAGGGTCCAGGGTTCAAGTCCCTGTTCGGGCGGCTGCTTTTTTGTTCATTTTTTATTATCTATAAGTACTTATTTGATGTGAATATTCTTTGTTAAAGTTAAAAACCATTTTTTTTGTAAATAATTGAGCTACGAAGTTTTGTACTTACAAAAAAATTGCAAATAGTTATAGAAAGAAACTCAAAAACTATATCTAGAAAATGTGAAACCAAATATCACATGTAGGCTTTATTTTTTAAGTTAGTGTTGTCAGTAATGTTGGTTACCTACACATAATTTTCATAAAAAAAAATCGCGGTCCTAATTTATTCGAAACAGAGTCAATGCATCCAAAGTTTTGCATGTAAAAACTGCAAAATCATGTCCGCGAATATTCCAGCTTACACAAAAAACCCTCATCACAAAATCTATTACGCTATCTGATTGTAATTACTTTTTTCAGGCGCTCTCACCGCCTTCGCCGGAGGCACCCAGCGTTTCCCGCCATTTCTACCGCAGCCGCCATCGCTGTCAGTCGTGCAAACCGCGTCGTCGCGGCAAAACAAGTGACAAACGAAACACGACTTAAAAACGTAACTCAAAATTCCTATTCAATCTGTGATAATGGTCGTATAAGTGACTTCAATTCAAAAAGTAAATTAATTTAAACCAAATGCTGTTATTAGTATAAGATGTCTCGAGCGTCGGCTTTTAAGACGGTTTTTTAAATTTCAATTTTGTCGAACTAGACTGGGGTGCTATAATGACAAAGTACAAGTTGAACAATACTGTGAGATCGGCGTCGGAAGTGACTCTGACTTCCTACATGACCGGGAGCATGGACAGCAGGAAGGACGAGAGACACTACCAGATCCCGGAGTTGGACTCGAATCAAAACGACAACGCGAATTCGGAGTCGAACCGGAATTTGGAGGCGTCGAGGACGTGTCAGGTGTGCCCGCATGCCTGCGAGTTTATACACCACAGTGGGAAGTTCGCGGCTTCTCTGGTGAAGCAGGAGTGCGACAAGTTTGGACTGAACGAACTGAAAGTGGAGGGGCTGGAGAAGAACGTGTGCCTGTGTGAGAAGTATAACGGGGGGTGCAAGCTGTGCCCGCGGCCGAGCCTCGCACCCACGCTCAACCTGAGCCTCGACGGGAAGGAGTCCTGCCTCTCCTGCCACGACTCCACCTGTGCGACACACTACAACCGTAAGTTGGTATTCTCACTCATGCTCTGAAATGTTATCCATTTCCATGTGTCCAATATGTCCATTTGAAAAATGAATGCGGGGCGTTTCACATTCACGTGGTGGCTGGTTCATCTCGTTCTAAATTTGAAATTCAGTGCGGGGAATGAATTTCAATAAGTCCTTACTTCCCGATCAAGTACTTGTTCCAAATTCAAAACGGTAGAACTCATCAGCTAGCGTTATTTTTCCGAGACTTTATGACTACATGACGTGTCACATCAATTTCACACGTCACACGAGTCAATTTGAAAATTATTTTTTTAGTAAGATTTATTTCCTCGCATTTCTTAAGCATTATACAAGCCTTGTAATGGAAGCTATCTACATTGCCTCGAATGATTAAAGCCCTAGCGCATCGACCATGTAAATATTAACTTCTCGTTCTCGGCTGTAATGTACTATTTTCACTTTAAAATTAACGCGCGTTCTATTCCTGGACCTACAACACTTTTCCGCGATAATTAATAGTTTGTTATTCTTCTTCAATACAACAGGATTAAAAATAATTTATAAAATAAGGATCTTATAATAGGAAATTTAATAAATTAGGTTTATTTTAAGTTTATAAAAACGTAGGTTTACGAATAATATAGTAAGAAACTAGAGGCTGAACTTTATGTTGCTTTGTGGGATTGCCCACGGCGACTTTTTGCAGCGATTCAGTAGCGCGTTTCGTTAACGTGCGTCTGTATCGCTACGGTCGTCGCCTGTTTGACCATGACCACGGCAGCTGCAAAGGTCAATATAAAAAGGATAAAACGTCGGGAAATGAAAGATCTAACTGAATAAATCCAACTAAAAGATAATATTTAAAGTTTGAATTGCATTACGTTTTGTTTGCTTTGAATCGACCGCGCTCATTTATTTCCTGAATGCCTTAAAATTTGGCGATATTCGATGCATTTGTATCCGTGTTTGTTGACAAATATTACTTAACCACCTTGAAGGAGTTCCTGGAGTTATTAAAAAGTGTTGAAAACTCATTTTATTTTGAGAAAATGTTGCCATGGTTTGTAAGAAGAATGTTATCATTGTTTAAGTAGACACGTTTTAACTATTATTTGAGACAGTGCATTTTGTAAAGAATTATCAACTAGTTGATGGCTACAAGGCGACTACACAAAAGGACACATTTTGCGACATTGACCTGACATATCAGAATATCTGTTGTATCTAATTTTGTTGAATAATACACCAATGATCTAGATTTGTTACAAATAAATTATGTAACAAAACCGTGACAAGACTCGACAAGTTTTTTTAATAGCTTTTATAACTAAATAATTAAGTACTTTTTCTCTAAAACTTTATGTGTTAACAAAAAACAATTTTATGTATTTACATTTCTGAGGTCTCATAAGAAATTCAAATCATTTTTATATCGATGAACATTTTGAGGAAAATAATTAATTTTTCAAGAACTCGTTCCAAAAATATTTGCCTTGTCGTAATCTGTCACGAAGCTTCGCAAGACTTTAATACCGACCACTATTAATGACACTGAACAAAATCTGACGCGAATCTTTTATTCCTTTATCTGTACAATTTTTTAAAATATAATCACAGTTTTTTCTGCCAATTTATTAGCCGTGACTGATAAGCTTTGTTAGGTCAAATGTCAGACAATCTGCTCTTGGCGACTGTGGCATGAACAAATATAAAACTAAGTATTTAATTAATCTATGACTAATCTTTACCCAAAACAAAAGACACGAATGTATTTATATCGCTAGTCTCCGTATAACCTTAAGTTTAATCATATTAGGAACGTGAAATGGGAAGAACAAAACACTCAAGTTTATCTTTCATTCTTAATAGTCCATTAATTTGCTAATCAAACATTATTCTAATAATAATATCCCGACCGTTTTCTGTCACAGCGACTCAGGATCTAAGGAGAGCGTCGATCATGTGCTCTCTGGTGACTGACATTCAATTTTTGCTTTGAATGTGCGTCCACAATCGCCACGCGTCAGCACTCCTCCGACATAATTATACGGGCCTTAAGCTCGTCCCGCTTAGTATCGAGCTCATCTTTTCGTCTCCATTGATACTCTATTACTTTAGTGCTCACAGTACGTCTCCACAGTGACCGCTCCTCTGCCACTGCCTGTACTAAATGGACCAGTAATGCATTATCCATCAAATACGACATTAAAATATTCGATAGGATGTACATTTCTTATAGATTTCAGCGATAGACTTGATATTATTGACCAATTTAAGGACTTGTACAAATAAAAGAATTATGCCTATTGCTAAGAGAAAACAAGTTTGAGTTATTTTTATGCAGCTAACCGGAAGTGCCAAATGAACGTTATTTTTTGCCACGTATAAAACACTAATTAACTACGTCATTTCCATCTTAATTTTAATATAAATATCTTAAGTTACTAAACAAAAACCAACTCAACTAATTAAAGTTAAAATAAAGTCCGGGACACATTATGGTAAACATAAAATATTCTAATGTTTCACAATCATTGACAAAGATTGAGGCAGAAAGATAAAAATATCGTTAATATGGCAATTGTCGCACTGTACCACCATGTCAACTGAAAATATTGATCTCCTTACACCGGGTGTTGTAGAAGTACAATTCAAAAGATTTTTTGTGCTTTCTCAACTTAGTGAAATATTTAAAAGCTTTTTATAAAGCCTTCTTTACTTGGCTTGCTTTACTACGACGAAAATGTGATCAAGTCCACGGATGAATGGTGCTTGTCAAATTATTTTCATGATACATGTTTATATGGTTATCTCCTGTTCCGGCTGTTATTTTTTTACCAATTTATAAACATTATTACATTCGCTTAAACCTAATAATATTTATTGTATATAAACTTATAATAAATTATTATTATTTACCTGTTTTATTATTTCCGCACCGAGCGTTGCAGTAAGTAAGTAATCTCACATGTAGTTATGTCAATCCAAATTAGTTCAATTTTAAATTTAATTTGCATGGTCGCCATTGAATGTGGCGTGTCAAATCACATAAGTTCAGGGGCAAGATTACTTTCTCAAGCATACCTTATCATGTGCGTCGGCCACGTTGCGCCGGCGCACCGCACGTGTTGGTATTGGGGTATATCAAAAGCAATTTAAAGAAATATCAAGTGAAACTTAGGTTTAAAAATTGGCATATAGTTACTTACCCGGTGTGTAATAGTACATTATGATATAAGTGCGGTAATTATCAAAGCGCACGTATGTCATACGACGTTTTATAACATATTGGCGAGGAAATGAATAAAACTCGGTCTTTCTTAAACGAATAAATTTTTTATCACTTGGTAAAGCAGTTATAAAAACTTTAACAATTTGTAAAATTGATTATTACGTTGTCAGTTGGGATTGCCACATGGCCACTTGAGCGTCTTTTTAGAAATGCCAGCAAGTTGGAGTATGACTTGATATCAATCCCATGTTTTGTTTTCACAGTGCTTTTTAGCATTGAATTGAAGTAGCACCACAATGAGCTTGACTTATATATTTTTCGGGCAAGAGGCTTAGAGTAGCCTTTTTCGCTACCTCTGACACTTCTGGCGCTGTCGAATTATTAAATTCATCAGTACTTGACGACATTTTCAAATAAAAAAAATACAGCGAAAAGAAAAAGCGCGCGGAATAATTTTTACTTGTTCACAAATTAGCGATGCGCTTTTTGCGATCAGCGCTTTTTTTAAAGCAAAGGCATAAAAAACAGCCAGTATTTCTAATAAAGTAAATTAATATTTTTGTGTTTTTGTTACAGATAAGTGGTTGTAATTTATCGTCAAAATTATTAAAATTAAAGAATTAAATGTTTATTTATTATATTTTATCCACAAAAGTTAATTTTATTCATAAAATGCAGACCTCTTTTCTGACATAAAAACTCTTTGCTAAGATTTAAAAAAGTACTGTATGTTTTAGACGGAGCATCTAGATAAACCGTGCGTTTTACATTACCATAACGCACAAGTACGTAACGAGATACAATACGATATTGAAATTGGTGTAATAAGAGACCCTTTACGAGCAAATATGTTATAAAGTTTTTTACCTGTAATAGGTAATAATAAATCAATTAATAATTCATATTATTATGACAAAAAATAATTATTTTCTTGTCATAATACTTATTATGGAAGCTGAAGCGCATTTTATTTGTTTATTTTTCCTTAAACATTTTTTTTTACAGTTAAAAAAAGTTTTCCTTAACAACAATAGCGCTTATGTATTATGCCTCCGTAGCCCAGCCATCCACACCTGTCTAGTTGGGCTTATTGTTTTAAAGAGTAGTATGTCTGATGTTCTGTTTGACGTCAATAAGTGTGCAAGGAATTACCATACGTTTAATATGTAAATTCATACAACAACAAAAAAATCGGTAATTCAATTTAGGAAATTTTAATTCAATTTAACTAATTATTATTTTGAGACGTCATTATTTCGTTTTCTATTTGTTAATCTTCTTGTCTGTTTAATTATTGATTAACAAAATCATCGTCGTGGTCTATTGATTTGACTTTGGGCACTTGACAATTTTTTTAAGCCATAAATTAAATTAGTGCATCGTAAAAGAAATATCAGTGAAAAAAATTTTTTTTAGTGATCAATATTTATTGAGATATGATGCTTTAAATGTTGAAATCAACAGCATCAGAAATGTGACATTACATTTCTAACCGGGCGGCCCATATGTATGGCACGCAAAATAAATTTGTGGTTATCTAAGCAAAAATTTTTTTACATTAATGTTTCCATAACAAAATTTTTTTGTTAAATACATATGGATTCCAATAATCAACCCAATTTGTCACTAGAACATTTAAATTTTTTACTAACTTGTGAGTCTAAGAAATCATAGAAAAACTCGTCAAATTGAGCCGAAATTTCGCATAGGGGTTTATTTTGCTTCCCTTTTTGCTGTATTATACCTTTAAAGTAGAATTCCCTCCCTATTTCATTTACGTTAACTACCTGTGTAATTAAGCTTCGGTGGATTTTAATTTCAGTGGATAGTTCTTTCATTTCGGTGGCCAGTAATTTCATTTCGGTGACATCAAATTTGTTTAACACGTATATCTCATAAGTCTGTAAAGATATTTTGATGGCGTTAAATATGTGTATGAACAATATCAAGATTTAAATAATTTAAAAAACTTTATAATCAAAAGATCAACCTAAATGAAAGAAACAAACCCCTTGTTGAAATTGACCCTACTATTATTCTTTAAATCGTTGACACAACGTATCCTTTGTCTTCATCATTGTCGGCGGCACAATGAAACACTATCTGTGTATATCTAAGTAAGCAGTCAATCAAACATCATTTAGGTGTTTTCAAGAGGTCCACAATTCTATCGTCTTTTCCCGCTAAGGTCCAAATCCCCAAATATCTGCGTGCTTTTTCTCCCCTTTTCTCGTATTCGACTGTTTTTTTTTATTTTCCAACTTACAACTAGTTTCTCTTTAGTTCCTGTTGTTAAGGTACCTCTGAGACTAATTGTTTCAGTAAACGGCCGATGTTGTGTTTGTGTATGGCCATTCTGTGTCAAATATTTCTTTGACTTTCTCTATTTAGCACGGTTCTTCACCTAATGGGAAATGCTACAAAAATTTGACGACCTCCTTGGTCGAGTGGCGTTGTACACCGGTTTTCAAGGTGTTGCCATCTCTGAGATCCCGGATTCGATCCCCGGTTGGGTCAATTTAGAAAACGCGAACTTCGTTTTCTATATTGGCTCCGGTCTGGGTGTTTGTGATACCACCGTTGTCTCCGATGTCCATAACACAAGTGCTTTAGCTACTTAGTTTGGAATCGGAGCAATGTATGTGATGTTGTCAAATATTTATTTATTTATTCTTTTGAACTCTCATAATTTGCATTTGAAACAATTTCCCCAATTAACTGTTTTAACTATATACTAGTAGTACCTACTTACAGATTTACTTAGAATTTTATAAATCAATTTACATAAATATTTAACTTCCTTAAGATATGCAGATTACTTTAGATATTTATGAGACATTAAAGATTTTTTATCTACGTTTATTACTTACTACACACATTTTAGTTAGCTAAAACATACGGGACTCATCTTCGGTCGATAAAAAAAGACCAAGGTATAAATTTACTACTAGCTTGAGTCGTGTTTTTTTTTCTCCTCTCTCATTTGGTGTTGACCGTAAATCCGCTACACTTACATCCGGGTTCGTCTGCATCGAGCGGCACCCGGCACGTGCCAGGCGCGTGCGCAGGTTGACAGACAATGCCCCGTGAGTGCCGCAAATTACTTTCACGCCTGTAGCACACCTCCGCCGCGAAACAATTCCAGCGGAACCACACTAGTTCCGACATGACTTGTCTTCTATCGACGACGATATTTGACGATCATATCTACGGCGGAGGTGTACCAACGGTCCGCCGATCGGGCGGAATCGTGCGTGAAAGAGACAGCATCATAGTTAAATCTATGCGTTAGAACAGACTGTTTCGCATCTGTTTCGTTTGTCGTTTAACTGACAATTCATGTATTACTGCGGTTTCGCTGGTATTGTGTCGCGGCGGAGGTGTGCTACAGCCGTTAGGCTCAACTCACACCGAAAGAGCGGCGAAGGGCAGCGAAGCGGAGCGCACTTTCAGTGTCATATGAATCGCAGTTGCGCGGCTCCGTTGGAATTCGCGCGGATGCCCGCGGTGCCGCGGGACTCGATCGAGTTTCTCATGCGATAATAAGTATTATAGTAATGAAAATAAATTTAAAATTCATATGACACTGAAAGTGCGCTCCGCTTCGCTGCCCTTCGCCGCTCTTTCGGTGTGAGTTGAGCCTTACTAAGAACTTCTCGCTAATAAAGGGACGTTGAATTAAAACATTCAATTGTTTTACCTGCCCACTGGCGGTGGACAGTGAACTTTCTTCAACAAACGCCCTATTTCTGTAGGTCGGAAAATTAAAGGTAATATTATACATTTTTCTGTTAACTACTTATTAATATTTATTTATCTTATTGAAAGTCAATTTAGCTGTGCACTGACCTACAAACGTCAATTTTAACGCATCCATTAGCGCAATAAGTATTACTAAGCAAAGTTACAAATGCAATAATGGTATTCATTATTCTACTTAAATGCTTCCTCACTTAGTTTCAAGTAACATAGTGGCGTAATTAAGTTGGGAACGGGTGGTGAGAGAATAAAGACGTTTCGAAAGTGCTTCATTTTTAAGTTCATTTGTCATATGTAGGTTATTTTGACTTGACTTGAATAATTACAGTTTATTTTTAAAAAGTCGCCTACGTCAGAGGAGTTAAATGTTGACAGGAGTACTCTGTACAAAATAAGACAGGGAGAAAAAGCATCCCTTGACGAGTTTCTTGCCTGGTTTTTGTTACAAGGAAGGACTCCACGCCATTGGTTCATATCGTCTTAGACACTCACGTGTTTTTTAACAGCTTAGACTGAAAATAATTTTGAATCAGCCCTTAAACTTTTACGCACAAAACAACAAAAACAATTGAACATATTATATATATATATTCCGAAGTAAGCTTTTTCATTTCATATTTTTTCTAACTAAGCCTCGCACTAAGCGTTTTGCTTCAAAATGTCTCATCCGTAGCGCTAGAATGGATCTCCTTGCCCGAGTCTTTGTTTCCTGATAGGTACGAATCAGAATCAGAAATATTTATTTGCACAATATTGTGTACATCATTGAGGTGGATGACAATGTTTCTAATCCAAAGTTTCAACAATATTCTGCCTTAAGTCTGTAGGCATGCAAATGTTAATACGATATGTACGATCTAGGGGCCTTCAAGTCGCGAGTGAATAGTTATGTTCTAGGCAGACGTGATTCATCGTAGATGACAGCGATTTATCGTAGGTGATAGCGGTCAAGTTCTTGCCAATCTGTCATAAAAAAAACATTCCCGTCGTATTTTTTCTCTAATTTGCTTGCAAAAAGTATACAATTACAACTCGTTTCATAAAAAAGTACATTCAAATCAAAACAGATTGCATGATCACAATAATGATTGAAACTCAATTATAGACACAAACGATTGATTATGAAATTCCCAAGTAATTAATAAGTAACTAATAACACTTCTTTTGTGGAAAGTCTCGATTCTTCAAGGAATTATGCTTTAGCAATACAACATATTTCTTACTATTCTCCTTAAAGAAGTGTTATTACCTATACCTAAATAATTTTATCAAGAAGTCGGAAATTATTTCTTCCAATAATGACATGATATACATAATTACATCAAGTCAAAGTCAAAATATACCTAATCAAACTGAAAACAAACTTAAAAATTAAGCGTTTTTGAATTGTCTATATGTTTTCCTACCACCCGTTCCAGACTTTTTAACTAATAAATAAATAAATGTAACTATTTTGAAAATACTGCCTACGCAGATACTGAATGACATTAAAACTAAAAAATCTGAAACTTTGGTTTGATGTGTACGTAGCTAATTTCGTTTCTTGTGTGCCAATAAATCATAATTCAATTGCCGTACCCATGACTTTGCCTTAAAAACGTAAATTTCCATTACGAATATGGGTAAAAGCCATAAAGTACATAGGTTTCATAAATGTGTAGCCATTAAATTAGCCATAAAATATGGAAAACTTCTGCGCTTGCGCGTTACAAACATAAATCAGAGCTACCATGAGTAAACATTGCACTATGCGACAGCTTGATAACACAAATATTTCTGAAACACATTTCTTATACTTACGTGTGACACTTTAGTATTTTGTTTAAACTTTTGAGTTTTCATACTTATTGGTATTACTGCTGATAGTTTTAACTTCCTTAGCCTTTAATTATGGAAAGAGATAAACAGCTGAAAAAAAATTTGTTTTCGGGAATTGTTACAGTTTTATGTTCTCTCCTTTTTCTTAAATAATACAGGGTGGTTTTAAAGTCACATGACAAACGTTCGTCCATGAATAATTTGATTTTTTTGTGTTTGTTATTATCAGGACAAGGTTTGTACAAAAGATAATTTCCAAAAAATTGTACGGAATGACGTAAAAAACACTTTTTCTCTTTTCTGTCATTTTAAATCGCAATATAACTAATTGATGGCCCCATTACTATGATTAACAAAATAAATGTCAGTATTGATAGATAACACCACCCGTGCGAAGCCGGGGCGGGCAGCTAGTACTAAATAAAAGAACCGTGATTAAAACTGCTCATATACATTACTTAACCAATAATGATGTGTTTGAATCCATGTCCATGAACTTTGTTTTACAACGGGTTTTCAGTAACAACCTCATGTAAAATATTATCTATTATTCCGCTCAAGCTGAGAAAAACACAAGCAGCAAAGCAATGATAGTTTTCATTCTAGGTAAGTATACCATTACACTATAAATTAGTAATAATGGGTCACATAACCACATATTCTTGTGCCGGTCCGCTGGTTTGTTATGTGATTTGATAATTACAAGTAATCATCCATTTCCTGCTTGTAAGACACCATACAATTTAAAACACATACTTGCAAAACATGAAAATGTCTAAATCATAAGATGATGAACTGAATTGCTTGTAATTTACTGAAATATTGAGGATGAGTTTGTTTTGGTACAATAGTTCAGTTAGTTACTGAAAACTGCGTTCAACTACAGAATAAATAATGATATTAATTTGCAATTCAAGATTTTGATAAACACATTTCATCTTTGTTGAATGTCTGGAAAGATGTTTCATTCGAATGGAGAGGGTATTTCCGTCACATTGTTGAATTATCGCAATATCGCTGACTTGCAACGATAAAGTAATAAGTACATGAAAATTTCGCCAATCCCACTAGCGACTCGGCAACACAATCGGCCAGTGCAATGGGCTGGAATCCCCCAAAGGTGCGGCTTCAAATCCCGTCTGAGGTGTTACAAGTGAGTCGATTTTTGTAGTACTGTATATCATTTATCTTAATATAAAATTGCATTGTGAATGCGAAAAAATCTAAAATTAATAAACTCATTGACTAAACCCTGACAACCTGGTTTTAACACTTTTTTTTTAAATAAGTAGGGATTTAGCCCTTATCCAAACAACAGAATTTTGAAGTAAACATCGTAGCTATAATAGTCCAATGATGGTTAATCAAACTATTCCTATATCGCAGCATCGTGCACACAGATTCATATTTTATTCGTGTTTTAGTTTAACGACGACCTCCGTGGTCGAGTGGCTTTGTACATCGGTTTTCAAGGTGTCGCCATCTCTGAGGTCCCGGGTTCGATCCCCGGTTGGGTCAATTTAGAAAAACGAACTTTTCTATATTGACTCAGGTCTGGGTGTTTGTGATACCACCGCCCAAGCAGCTACCAAGCGTAATGAACACCTAAAAAGCAGCCAATATAGCACTTAACGCTGTTTTACAGCTGTATAAGAACGTTGAAAAGACATTGTAGTGTTATAATGTCGGTTTAGGAGTCATTATTCAGCTCTAACTGTATTAAGTCTGTATTAAGAAGTCAAAATACGCTTAAAGTTCTAAATCAGTGTATGATAACTGTCATGTATAGCTTTAAGTCTCCTGTAACGCTTTAATCTCATTTTAGTATTAAAGCTGTACAATAGCTGCATTTTGCATACCGTTACTTACTTAATACAGCTTAGAGCTGTATTATGGTGGTCCTCAAATCTTATTTCTGTATTGTGAAGTAGGCAAACTCTCTTCTACAGCTTCTTTTTATGGTGTAATTGTACACCCTTTTACAGGCGATAGCTGTCTAATTTCTGTCTTTGTGAGTAATAAACAGCAATAAAAATAAATGACGCCTATAGTACAGCCTTAATCTGTATAAGTGACAGATTCACCATTTTGAATTACTGTGCATTGTGTTTTGTATTTTGTGATTGTTTTATAAATATGTGGAAAAAGCGAAAAAGATTTGGTGCTATTAGAAGAAAGATTGAACAGGAATATTTAAATATTACAAATTATCAACAAAATGAAATTACTGCCGAGGAACATGGAGATATTGCAACAGATCAGATCACCGACAGTCAAGCGTCAATACCGTCGACATCTAATGAAAGGGGTTCCGTAGAAAATATTGTGAATGATCATAGTTATATCAGATGTAACTTATTAGCTTTACCTTCTGCAACTAATGACGACATTTTATCATGCAGCAGTTCAAGTGACGGCGAAAGTGAATATGAAAAAAAAAACGTATTATTTCGCCAACAAATACAGAATTGGGCCAGAGAAAGAAACATAGCTCAAGTAGCTTTGAATTATTTAGCTACTATCATAAACTTAAGATTTCCAGGAATTTTACCATGCGATGCTACAACAATTTTAGGTACTGCAAAGCAAATACAAATCAAACCGATTCAAGGAGGTGAATATTGGCATAACGGTCTAACTAAATCTTTAAAAAATATATTAGAAAAATGGGTTGACGTTCCGAGTAAAATTTGTTTGAATTTAAATTTTGACGGTCTTCCAATGTTTAATAGTTCTAATAAAGAGTTTTGGCCGATTTTATGTACTGGCACGGACGCAAACCTCTTGCTCAAGTAGCGAAAAGATTTGGCGAAGACTTAGTAGCTTCAGAAATCGTACAGAGCAGAAAAAAAATCGTATTTAATGAACCCTTTGTAAGTACTAACAATAAAAAACTAACTGCACTACATTTCAAAGACTATAAACTGTCACCAAAATCGAAAGATAAATATTTTTTATGCAACGATGGTCAGGTTCTTGAGGTAAAGAAAATATATATGCTTGAGAAAAAAATAAAAATATGCGCTCTTATAATTACAGACTTGGCAGAAGCTTTTGAATCACCAATAAAATCGTCATATTTGAATATATTCAAAGCCAAATTGCATGCCTCTGGGCAAATTGAGACCATTGTTAATCCTGAAGATGTAAAAATGAAACTAGTATGTAAAGAACATAAAAACCAATTATATTTTATACCCCTTTTGCACACAGTTTGACCGAGAAATAAAATTCATTCTTAATTTATATAGATTTTTTATTTTTTATCAGTTTTCGCTAATAGTCATACAAATACAATTGCAATACTCATCAAAGTAATTTTCTACATATTATCTATAAACCGTGAAATTTAAGTATTAGGTTCCGTTTGTCAGGAGACCCATGAATATAAACAACTTTTACTAAGGGACCTACTTACTATCTTGAAAAAAAAAAATAGCTGTTTCATACAAATTAGTCGAATAAGTATTGATATAAGTAAGAATGTCATTTATTGTAATCGAACAGCTGGCTTTCGAATATGAGCTAGAGTTAGTCCCAAAGTAAAAGATTTTCATAATCATGAATATAAATCGCTTCATTAAGGGAACCTAACAACTAATAACTAAAACTTCACGGTTTATAGAGGGTGTAAAAAAGAGTGTAGAAACTTATGCAGATTGTTTTCCTGGAGGAACATTAGTCAAATAAAAAAAATTGACTTCCTGAATTTTACTTATGTTTTTAGGGGTTTTTAGGTTTTGTATTTCTCTGTCGGTGTCATTCGTATCGCTTCTTTCAAGCATAAGCCCTAATTCTCTCTCTGCTTCCAAAAAGGACGGTATTGAGTGTCTTTTTACTCGACACCTTGAGGCTGACCATCCAGTTGCAGGTAAGCAATTTTCATTCATGACCAATTTGCGCACATCTAAGCAGTTTTTTGGCCATTTCAAAATGCCATTTGTTTCCCATAAACTGGGTACAATGAAAAGTAAACTTTTCCCTTTCTCCACTGTCTCCACAATCTTGAACGGCATTTTCCTAAAAAAATAAATAAATATGTAAGTACTTATTATAAAAGGGGATTTTAAAACAAGCTTTTATTTTTGCCTTAATTATTTTTGACTATATGGCCTAACATTATTATGTAATTTACAAGACTATACAAAAAATCTATTTAGTTGAAGGTAGTTTCTATTCAGACAGATCGATAACAGGTTATTAGTTGTGAGGCTAAAAACGCTATTCCCAGATATAGAAGGTGCATTATGAGAATTGATGAATTGCATATGTTTTGGACTGCATCACTTTATTTATTTCTTTACAAATTTTAGGACGCAAATCTACAATAATTGCTTTGAAATTTCTAAAAAATAACTTTAATACTTTATTTTCGAAAACGTGATGTGATCTCTCAGTGCATTTTGGTTTTTCACTTAATATTACGTATCCCTAAAAAGAGTTACAGGTTATGTTCGAAACACTGCTATGCAACATTAATAGTAAATTTATTCGTTTATACAGCCCATCAACCGCTACAAGCTGAATAATAGAATCCATTACCTACATAGTACAGCTATTAATGCTATAAGACCATCAAAATAGAATTTAGGCTGCTTAGCAAATTGTCGCCATTTTATCAATTACAAATCGAAGATTACGAACATGAGTACATGAAAATTAGACTAATGTTTTTATGTTTATCAATATTTTCAGTTTGTCCAATAACCTACTATGCACCATTGAGGCTCTACGTCCATTAATTCAAACATTTTTAAATTCTAACCTATAAAAACTATATTTACTTACCTTATTTAATATCTCTTCCTTGGTTATTTTGCTGGCGCGTTTATTTTTTATCACAAAACATATATATGTCCACAATAAATTTATTTTTGCACGATAATGCACTGTATCCTGCGCCTATCGAATCTCCAAATCTTTAAACACAAAGCGTTTATAATAAATGTCACATTGATCAATATTACTGATTATAAACGCCATCATTAAAATATATCTTCTGTTTCGTTTTAATTCTTTTGTAACACTTTTCAACAGACTTTTTACAACGTAAAGCTTAACAAGTGAGTTACAATGTAGTAATTGGAGTGTATTGGTTTCCTCGTACACCATAGTACAGCCGCAAAACAGCTATTATGCAGCCTATTTTATGCTTATACAGCTACTGTACAGCTAATATAACGTAAAACGCTGTATAATTTGTGCCAATTTCAGGGGTATAAGGGCTGTATAAGCGCTTATACAGCCTTTATGCGGCCAAGAAATACAGCATTAAGAGTATAAACGAACTTTAATAGAGCTGTTATACAGCTTGTAATGCTGCTTGGGCGTTGTCTCTGATTTCCATAACACAAGTGCTTTAGCTATTTACTTTGGAATCGGAGCAATGTATATGTGATGTTGTCAAATATTTATTTATTTATTTCTCCATAATACAGTTTCTAGAAATCTTATAGCTGATTTCCAGGTTATACGAGCACTGTAGAAAATGGAATCTTAACGGTTTAATCAAACCAGTCCAACTCACTGCAAAAACCCACAGGGCTGAATAAATTATCGTTTTAAAACAACAAAAAAATATTGTAATTAAATTTACCAATTCCACGCGATGATAGCATTACTTACAAAAACACACGGAAAAAACTCATTGATTGGATATACTTAGTTAATTCGAATTAGTTTTGTCAATTTATG
Source organism: Catoptria pinella (assembly GCA_963556745.1). Classification (NCBI taxonomy): domain Eukaryota; kingdom Metazoa; phylum Arthropoda; class Insecta; order Lepidoptera; family Crambidae; genus Catoptria; species Catoptria pinella. Next base: position 441,269 of record OY750767.1, on the reverse strand, counting down.
ACTATTGCGATTTCGTTGATGTCTTTTATTCCTATGTTTGATTCACTTCATTATTTTTCATTTTATTTCTTCTTGAACTCCATAATGCCTACTTCATCAAAGTTTCAGTCACGTTCAGTTGTTGGGAGTAAAATCTAAAAACAATGGTCTCTGCACGATTTTTCATCATTGAATATAGTGATCACTAGTAATTTTTTGTTCAAACCCAAAATAAACTTCATTCTATTTATCTTAAAAGCATTGTTTATTAATGTCATAGATTATAAAGCCGCGAAATTAAAGCCTCAATTTCGCGTTACTGTGCTTCTAGAAAAAGATACAAATTACTTAATAAATAGGTACTATAGTCTTGTTTTCTACTCAGTCATCGTACTACAGCAGTGACACACTTAGCCACAGTCACATCTATTATGTGACAATGTCCAGTTTCGTGACGAGCCCTGTGCGGCTTTTTGTCACAATTTCAATTTCCTGAGGTGTTTGGAAAGGCTAATTGCGTTTTTTGAGATGTCTAATTGGTCGGTCAAGGTAGGCAGCCGAGTGGAGCTTCCTGAAAACTATCGCGGTTTTTCCACTCGGTTTTTATTGTGCTAAACGTCGTGTTTTCTTCTTTAGAAACATACGTATAGTTGCACTTGTATATTATTGAAGAGACGAAATGTCGTGTGTTATCCTCAGCACAAAGTCCGCCGGCCACGCCAAAAAATGCTCATGAATAAGTAGCAGTTAATTGTATTTAACTATGAAAAACTCTCTAAAGAACGTATTGTCAGCACAAAGTCACTAAAAAGTGAATAAATATTCATCCTTTTTTGTTCGTCTACTTAAAACTTTAAGTCATGTGTCAGTTTTAACCGATACTAATTGTTTTTTGATGCTCTTAAAGAGTGTTTGTTTCTTTTTATGAGTTAATTTTCTGTCTTACATAATATTCTACAAGAGTGGTTCTTGTACTTGTTAGTACCTGGACCACTGGAGTGGCATTGTGTGGTTCCACGAAGGTACCAGACGTGTCGCATACTCGGAATTTATTGCTTGTACATTTAATGTGCCATTTTCCATTGATGTTTTCCGTTGAAAGTGCGATAATGAGAAGAGTACCTAACAAAGTGTCACTAGGTCTGTTAAATAACATGAAACTTTATGGGCGTGTAACCTAAATGTCTAAAAATACATCTGCTTTTGTTTCATTTAAATCGAGCGAGTAGTTTTGAAGTAACTATCATTTTAGTTTCCGACTTTTATAAACATTTCGCGCGGGCGCGCCATGCCGCCGTGACGTCACTTGACAACTCGTCGCTATCACTGACTGTACTACCTACCACCACCTACCAGTTTTATTAAATGTTTCCTGTGTTTGACAATAATGCTAAAAAATATGGATGGCGATTTTGAAAGATGATTAGATGAAAACTTACGCGAAAAATTAATCCCAACATATTCATAGTACTAGAAAGATGTAAATTAGCTCAGAGGCTAAACCGCGGATGGACGGACGGACGGCCGCCGGACGGACATGGCGAAGCTATAAGGGTTCCTTGTTGACGGAACCCTAAAAATGATTTATCATACAATACTCAATCGGCTGTTCGGACATTTGTAAAGAGATCCGAATTTTTTTTGTCTGTATACGAATGAAAAAAGAATTTTAAAAATCGGTTCACAATTCAAGATATCAAGAAGATATCGAGTGACATATATACAAAAAAAAATAGTAGAATTGAGAACCTCCTCCTTTTTTGAAGTCGGTTAAAAAAGGTGCGTAAGTTCTTTTTTAATTATTACCCGTAAACTTTAACATAAGTGTCTCGGTCAATATTAATTATTTAGTGTAAATGAGAACGAGAAATGTGTGTGTCAATGGCTAGCTGCTCTCTCCACCTTAGTATTTAGAATTAATGTATTTTATGGAAATTAGAGAAAACTAGACAGTTTTCCTCTTGCACTCTCTCTTTGCCATTCAAATGTTTATTTACAATCAAAGTTTTTAGTACCTACTTATTGACTTAAGTATTTGGTAAAAGACGTACAATAAAGTACTAGGAATTCCTGTTATTGTTTTTTGTTCAAAGGTAAGTAATAAACTTCATACTTGATTAAGAAAAGGTGTTGTGATTTACACTTGGAAAGGTCATAAGACACTGCCTGGCACACTATTTGAAAAGCAGACCGTGGTGTTGTGAAATAGCACTTCATGGGTATAGGATACACAAAGCTCACATTTTTTCTAGATCATACCTACGTATACACAAAGATGTATGAACTGTATACGGGAAGCGAAACTGAGACCGCGCAATGGCAATACCAGTCACGCACGTGCGCACGCGCTGCTGCTGTGTACTCACACGAGACATGATTATCTTATCGATCGGTTTATAAAATAAATATCTATCGGCAAAACTAGTTTGGGAGATTGCGAACTTTTCTCAAATACACCAATTACGCGCATGTTTTATTAAGAACTACCGTATTTGTAACTTAACTTAAAGTGCATTCAAGTTGACGATCACTTCGAATCTCTTTTTGATAGGAAGTTCTAGTTTTTATTCTTTTTGATATGTCCGGGTAACTTTGACCGAGCGAGCGCGAAGCGCGAGCGAAGCGTCTTTGCTTCAGCTTGGGCAACAATGCTTTCACATATCCTTCCAGTGTCCGTTTGTCCGTTTATTCTCCTCCACAAGTCGCAATTCTTAACCGATTCTCGTGTTTGTGAGCAGGTTCGATAATTAGGTATAACTTTTTGGTCGATTCAGTTTTTCGACAAAATTGCGGAGATAAGTATGTAAAGAATCTTATTTCAGCCGTTTGAAAAATGTTCAAAAATAACACAAACCGTTTTTGTTAGCCCGGTGCAAAGCAAATTTTGTTTTTTTATTTTTAGAAGACTCAAAAGTTCATAGTTCGAAATCAATCAAAACATTTCTGACCATTATTCGAAATTTGAAAATAAATAACAGAACTTATGACTGCATATATTATTTATTTGTTTTTAAACAACATACAATTTGAGCTACTTTATAACGCGTGGTCTACAGCTCACGGAGCGACTAGTAGTAATTATTTTTTTTAAAGTCTTGTTCATTTAATAAAGTTAAATATTACCTCATTACTTACATACATTTCTACTTGTATAATGCCTACTTAGCTAGCCGAGTATTCACAGATTTACCTTGGGAATTTTAATGCCTTAATATACTACACAGTTGTTCAAAAAAGAAGTAGATATTATTTTTTTGTATCATCTTGAATACGTTGCGCCATCCCGTCTCTCATATAACTCTACCTGTTTATAAATTAATCGAAAACAACACTTTACACGCAAAACAAGATTGTCTCGGTTTCGTTTCAGGTTCCAGTACAGGGGATTGTGTGTAATGTTACAATTACAAACGATGAACATCGCCATGCGCACGCGCATACCGCACATGACACTGTGTTTATAAGTCAACAGGCCATTGAATACTACCACTGAAAAAAACCATAGCTAAAAACAATATAGATTAACACTTTATGTGCGCTTTATTTGCCAGCGGTCGGAACAGAAATTAACAAAACAACTCAACAAAATAACATAAAAGCACTTCATCGTTATTCATCAAGAGAAAATTTCCTCTCTACGTTCGATAAGCCAGTTTAAATATTGAAAGAGTAGAAATCCGACAGAGAGTCGAGTCAAGTAAATACCTTCCCGGCATGATCGGTGTTAAAACAATCAATCAGTTCGCGATTATTCCGTCAATCGGTAGAAAGCAGCCCTTCGCTAGTTTCTCTGCGCACGCGCACGATCGGTGCTTCATGCGTGGGGGTTACCATATGTCAAGGTTTGACCGGACATGCCCTGAGTTTATAGGTTCTCTTCGAACTTTATCCGGCTATTTTATTTCCAAAAAATTAAGAATAAAAGATGCTTTAAAAATTACTGTCTGCTATAAAAGATTGAAAGGTTATTGTCCTAACAGTTACATCATCGAACTACTAGTAGGACTAAATGGAATAAAAAAAAATCACAATGTCCGGACTTTTTGAAATTCTGATATGGAAACCCTAGACGCACGCCAGCTGATAGACTAGTTTTGCAAGCTATAATGTGACGTTTATTGCCCTTTAAACAAAAACTGTGATTTCGCATCAAATTGTCATTCGCTTGAATAGAATAAAACCGTTACAAAGTAGTACTTATAATAATTAACATACCGCCCACTGCCATACCCCTTTTTTCCACCACTTAGTTATTGGCTAATTTTCACTATTAGAATATTGGGTGGTGAATGTTTGATCTTTCTATGAGAAACTTTATAAGGTCACGAGAAATATACTATAAATACAAATTTTCTATTCGTTTAAATGCTGAAGCTTACTTAGGGGGCAGTCCATCATTGCCCCTCTCTGTTATCAGAGTGCAACGCAATCGCAATGGTCACCTTAACAATTTTGAATAAATATCACACTATGCCCCGCCGAGACGCAGCAGTCACTAAACATGTTTATTTATTAGACATAATGTAACATAATATTGATTATGATTTCTCTTAACTATGCCGATACCAAAAATTTGTCTCAATATTCGCAATCTTACATCAATACTTCGAAATAAAGTTACGTAAATATCACGTTTTTAAATTGACCAATACATTAGCACAACGAATTTTATAAGTTTCGCCATGTTTGCGTCGCTAATATCTGTCGCGTACTTTGATAAATTCTCGCAACAGTGTTCCCTTTTCGTGGCCGGATGTAAAATAAATAATTTTATAATAAATTGTAATTACTTATATGTATAGTACTCCAAAATCTGCCTTCTCACGATCCCGACATGAAATGTCACACATCACTAGTCGGCAGTGGTGTTATACTTAAAAAAATGTAAACAATACCCAAGTGGTGTGGTCACTGGACCACATATTGTTTAATTTGTAAAAAGTAAGTGGCCCTTTGACCGAAAATTCAAGCTCACTGCTCATACAATTTTTCTCCTTCATAAGATTTTTTTTTCATTTTTTCAAATAGAACAGATAAACTTGAATTTCAAATTACTAGTGTGTTGTCGTATTGCGTTTGTATATAAACATGGAGATTTGCTAACTCGTGGTCGGCCTTGACTTACATCTAAGGTCACCTATCTCGAACTAGGATGCTATTAGGGTTGTCAACATAAATACTAGAAATAATAACTTTAAAATTGTATGAGCTTGAATTTTCGGTCAAAGGGCCACTTACTTTTTACAAATTAAACAAAATTTATACGTTTTCATCCTCACCACTACCCGTATGCACAATTTGGAGTGAGTTAAGAAAAAAATGCGTGAGAAAAGGCGAGATGAATATTATTTTGGAACAACTGATAAAAAAATGTTTTAGAGAATTAGTGTAAAACACTTGACGTAATATAATAAGTGTATGGGCGTAACACATGAAGCGCATAATAAAATATTCTTTCTTGTGCAACGTTTGGCTGTTGATAGTGGCGGTGACGGTGACAGCTGGCCCGCAAGGATGTTTACTAATCAGCCGGTCACAATCGCCTGCTTATCCGTTAATCGCTCGACTTCCTACTTTCGAGCTGACCAATCGCCGACCTTCCAAATGCCGGTCAAGTTCACACAAGGATGGGACTGACATGACTTATTGTGTTTATCTACAGCGATGCTTTAATTAAATCCTGAAACAGTTAGCTTATAGTCAACATTAAAACAACCAGTGTCATTGTAACCATAATATCTGAATGAGTATCGCCCCCCGCGCCCACAACCGCGAGTTGAATTATGAAATTCAGTACAACATTATAACACTCGTTTGGATGATTTAATGATGTTCGGATATTATGGTTACTGTGACACTGGTTGTTTTAATGTTGGCTATAAGCTTCAAAACCTTTAATAGAGGATGCATATCATGGGTGTAGATAAAGTCTTGTATGCAACTGTACATTAGGTATTAAAATACTTATGTGATAAACCCACATTCATGTTTTAATACCCCTTATAGTTGCATAAATAACTATTTAAAAGCCCCTAAATTATAAAAGAATTAAAAAAAACACACAAAGTTCAACGCCAGGAAAATCTTGAAGCATTCGATCAAGGTGTCTGAATCTGATACGGCAAGGAGTTAAGAAAAATATAATTTGATGTTTGACATGACAACTCTCGTTTCGTAAGGTGATTTGCATCGATTTTATCATTTGCCTAGATAATATCAAGATTTCTCTTGAGTTTCCCCTTCTGTAGGTTGAGTATCTTCTTGTAAAGGTAATCGTAAGATTTAGATTCGTAATATTATATCTTAATTCTCCAAATGGTGACAAGTTGCGAGCCTATTAGCACTGGCACCTCGATACTAACTATGTACTTAGTACAAAATCCTAATTCTTCTGCCAAAGACTTTAATATGGCGCGGAGCCTGTTCGAGCGGAAACTGACTTTCAATGAAATATTTTTATTGGCTACTAAACGTTTTTTTGACATTAACGTTTTATAGTACAGTCAACAGCACGTCAGAGTATACATATTGATCTTGAGACCGTCTTTATGCCGATGCCGCATGTAATAAGAGCTGTTTTTGTAGTGCGTACAAAACTTAAAGAACGGTAATATAAAAAAATTCATCCTTAACTTTCTGTTCCAAAACGAATTGAATGGGTATAATAAATGATAATTCGAAAACAATAGTTTGAGTTCATATTCTTGGACGGGAGTCGAACCCGCGACATTTGGATGACCGGTCCAATGCTCTTACCGCTGAGCTACCGAGTCACTAGTGGCATCGTCGAATTTCTTCTAGTATATCCCACGCTTACGCTGCAAGCTAACGATATTTCATCAATGAAATATAATACTTATATTATACTTATATTATTTAGTCATACTTATATTATTTAGTATTGTATAAAAATAGCATAGTGACTGCTAATATCTCAAAATTAAGAATAGTTTGAGTTTGAAGTAAAAGTATTTGCTAGCCTAATCAATTTTATGACTGCTATAGCCCAGCTCAGTATGTCGGTATGCTCCACTCTAGCTGGAAATAATTCAAGAAGTTTTGATTTCTTATGCGTCAGGTAGCACTTAGGGCTGTTAATAATGCATTTAATTTGCGACCTTGAAAACTGTGTGGAAGTTTAAAAAAAAATCAAAAATAGGATCGAGCCCTTTAAATTTTTGATATTAATATATCTGGCTCGATCACGTTTTTGGTTTTTTTAAACTTCCACACAGTTGTCAAGGTAGCAAATTAAATGCATTATTAACAGCCCTAAGTGCTAACTGACGCACAAGAAATCAAAATTCCTAGAATTATTTGCAGGCAAAATTACCTGACCACTGTGTGGCAGACAATTACTACTCAATTCAATGCCACGACTGAGATAGGTGTTGATAGAAAATTATTCACATTCGTATTTATAGGCAAACAACTTAATAAGGCATCGCTAGTAATCAAGTGATAAAATGTGCCTTACAAGTAATACCGACTATCGATAAAATTAGATTTTAAATCGTTCACAATTTTTATAGGAATTAACAACCGGTTGTACAAACATATATGTATTTTTTTTTCCTTATTTATTTTGGGGCTTTTATCAATATGGATACGCCAGCCCCATTGTACCTTTTTACAATACGATCCCAACATGGTTGTAACTTAGTCTAAGTATAAATATTTTTATTGAGTAAGAATATGAAAATATTATGTAGCTAGTTACACAGCTTGTCAACTTGTTGCGTATATAGCGTGATACTAATTTACAGAATTGGCTAATTATTATAATACAATATTTAATCGTAAAACATTGGCCAGGAAGAAACTGTGTTGGTTCAACTGCAGAAGCACAATGTCGAAAATATTGTGTCGGAAACGGGTTACGTTCTTAAACTTGTAAATTGTTTTTATCGATCATAAATCAGTTTCGACTTGACTTAATCATGCATTATCTTCAGTTAGGACTAGATTGAACGCTTTATTTTTGACTGGTTTTAGTCTAGAAAAACTAATTTACATTTTCGCCTTTCCGTATATGGTATATGGTATACCCATACAAAATGTATTGGTCAGCTGCAGCTGGCAGCTGGCTGCCGCTGATACATTTTTTATGGGAGTATGAACATTTTTTTCGTTTTTGACATATGTTCCATGGAGAAAGTTGTTTGTTTTAGCAACACTATCACCTGTTTCAGTATCATCACATCATTTGGTTTCCACCTTAAATATTTTGATTTTCTTCCTATAGATACAAATGGGTACCCGGGCGGGTACGCGGAGAAGGCGGGCGGTGGCGGCGACGAGGGCGGGCGCGGGTGGCGGCGGGCGCTGGCGCGGCGCGCACGCGCCTGCTGCTCCACCAAGATGCTGCTGCGCCGCGTGCCCATCCTCGCCTGGCTGCCGCAGTACTCCATACGCAGCGGGCTCGCCGACATCATCGCAGGTATGTTGCTCTGTACTGTCAAGAGCGCTCAACAATGGGTTAATAACACCATTACTATAGGCGATTCTCACACTACAACGCGGAACGCGGGGTGATATACCTGGTGCACATCTGTCTACATTAGGGTTGTAGTGAAGAGGCTCCATCAACGCGGAGAGAAGATGAAAAAAGATTTATAACCCTAAACAGAAGTTTTAAACCTATAAACGTGAGGCGCATTTTGTAAGATTTATCATCAATAAAATTATCTTTTGCATGCGCCCCACGTTAAACTTCCGTATAGGATAATAAACCTTTACGGGAGAACTTATTTTATGCTTTTTAGTCCATTTTGAAAATGTGTTTTATTTCAGTAAATTATTATTATATTATTTTTTTAGTCAACAAGCTAAAACTAAAAATACACTATCTCCTATCGGAGTACTTGTCAAGTCGAATCAAACAAGTCAAACTCGATGGGGTTGTGTGGTATTATTATAGAGTTCCTGTGGCCTTCTGCCGGCTCTATCATCAGACCCTGGACACTATTTCCCATCCGAATACTTTTCAAGACGAATCAAACGAGCCTAAACTCGATGGGTCTGCATGGTTTCAATACAGAGTTCCTGTGGCCTTCTTCCGGTTCCATCAGACCCTGGGCACTTTTCCCAAGAGAACTTCGCAAGACGAATCTAACGGGCCTAAACTCATTAGGGTTGTGGCCATCTTCAGTTCAATCACACCATAATATTGAATAGTCTTCCAGTTCTGAACTAAGTTTAAATTTTTTAAATCTCTAGCTCATCGGGAAGCTAGATTAAAATCGTTTGCAAAATTTGGGGTCAAACAAAGAAACAATAAATGAGAAAGCAACTAATAATAACGTATACACTTCTAAGATTTTCGCGCGTACAGTTTAGTTTACTAAATAATTCTAAAACAACACCTGAATTAATAATATTCGCGCTGTAATCCGTAAAAAGTGTTTTATTTCTAATAATAACGTGTTAAAAAGAAGAGTAGCATTGTAAACAACCAATAATACAGACAAGCAGCAGTTGCTCAGCGTCTCCTCTCCAGGCCCATCTTTCCCACTGGGCACTCTGGGCACGTGCCCAGGGCCCCGCGATCGATAGGGGCCCCTAGTTCCTGCCAGATCGCTAAAATGCTTATTACCGAAAAACATATAAAACATACTTAGGTATTTCGAAAACTTACTGACTACAAATACTACTTGCTTACTAGATTTTTCATGCGCATAGCTATCCTACTCTTGCCCGAATATCAGGCTTTCTGATCTGATTTCGGCATGTTTAGATAAATTTAAGTCAAGATCATAGGAGCCCCTTATCTTAATGTGCCCAGGGCCTCAGATAGGTTAAGACGGCCTTGCTCCTCTCTTCTCCACTTTGCATAGCTTTGCTTTGGTCGAGTTACGGTCCTAGGGTGATTAAACTTACGGTTTGACGTTCAACACTGGGACAATACGTGAGCACACATTAGCAATGTGTGCATACTATTCTCTGAGGCATACTACCTACCTACCTTCCTATCTTTGTACATGTGGGCGAAGCTATTCTGAAGTAGTCAGCACTCTATGTACTTATGTATCAGAAAGCGCAGTGTGGCGTAGAGGGACACGAATCGCATGGAGGTTTTCCAATATCTCGATTATGACTAGACTCTGATCTACTATCGTAAAATTAGCAAAAAATACTGATCCAAGTAAAATCCTAATTTACCTAAACTGTACCTAAATTACTACTTTATTCAATGGTACAACTAGATGCAACTTGGTTCCGCTTAGCTGCAGCCAATCTGCACCATTAATAATGCACACGCAGTGTGACGCGTGCCTTTTCATTACTTCAGCGGAAAATACCATCGCATTCAAAACAATTTTAATCACGTCGCTTAGAATTGTTAATGTAGGTAATTAAAGATTTTATTAGTTGGTTTTATTTTATTCGAAATCGAAGTCATCTGGCGTAAAAAAGGCTGAAACCTTGAATTAACAGATGTGCGGTTAATTATTAAGCAATGATATTTTAATAATTAACATTATGTCTGTGAAATTAGTTTAATTTGGTTATTTTATAAATACGCTAAATTAGTAATGCCATCTATGAGCATTGAAACAAGTTCATTGACCTCTGAATTTTCTTTAATTTCTATAACTCATGCGCTGATTCAATTGAAGTAAAAAGTAAAGGACTTTGAACTGTGCGCCCTTGCGCGTGCGTCTGGCCTGCGCCCGCGCCGCCACTGGGGCGTGAAATGGCCCGTTTGTGCGCTGCATTGTTAACGTTGACATTGTTGGGACACAGCGCTCTGTATTGCCAATCAGCTTGAAAGTAATGAGTAGAAACATGACTAATCACAGCAATCTATAAACATCTCACATCTGATCACACATTAAAAGAGAAGCAAAGTAACAATCTAATTTGGCTCTTACATTGAGAGTATAGCACAAGTGGCATCTAAAAAGCTTGGCGTTCTGGCAAAGGTGAATAAGTAGGTACTTCATGCCGGAAGAGCTGCTCAATCTATACCAAGCGCAAGTTCGATCGTGTAAAGAGTACTGCTTTCATGTTTAGGATGGCTCCGTCCAGACGCTTGAGTCCATTGAGCGGAGGGCCAAGAAGCTCATCGGCAACTACAATACTCTCTGTAATAAGCTCAAAAGCCTCAACCATAGACGCAAGCTTGTAAGCTTATCGGTTTTTTATCGGATACATTTCAAAGAGTGTGCGAAATTGCACAACCTCATTCCCGCGATCTCCCATCGGACAACTAGACGTACGAATCTACGCCACCGTTTTTTTGGTGAATATTCCAAAGACTCTATGCTTAACCTCTTATGCTTATGCTTAAAAGTGTCCCTTTAAAATGGGGTGAGAGCCTGGAGATCTGTTATACAGGCCCCTCGGGAATGCTAGTATGGGCTCAGTCTCTCACAAAGGTTTTTTTTGTAAGCTTTAGCTCATAGTATAGTTACGTATTATAACTATACAAATCCTTTGTTAATAACTAGCCCTCCCAATCCGTCCACTCACTAGACTTTTCCACTGGTGGGTGGACGGGTAATTCACGATTACCCCTGTGAGATACTACACACAGATAGGTTTTAGAACAAAAATTTTTTTTCCGTATAAATAATAAAACAACTTAAATAAATATTTTTATAACAATGTTTCTCAATTTATAAGTACCTAAACATGACAAATACATAAGTCAAATGTTAAAATGGGAATCATAAAATACTTTACTTTTACAAATTGTATACTTTACTTACCATGTTACAACACAACGTTGGAACTGTTATTGTAATAATTTCAAGTGCATTTGATTGTTTGTAATTGGGTGTCTCTTGAACTTTTGGCGGGTTTATTTGTAGTTGCATTGCATGGGAATCTGGTTGCACCCGATGGGAGCGAACCCACGGCCCACACAATGTGTGCGATGCACTAAACAAAGCAGGCTGTTGTTTAACAATTTAATATTGTTATGTGTCGTGCAGCGATCGAGTCGGATTGGATTATTTATTTGCTAAAATAATTTAAAAATTATTATGTTATTACGAAATATTGAGTTAAGTATACAGTGATTCCTGGAGATATGACGGATCAAATTTCAATTATTTCAAATACGATAAACCTTTCAAGAAAAGGTTAGTTAACAAAAAAATATTTTTTGACCTCATTTATAACCCCTTAGCAGAAATACAATACGATATATTTTCAGTAACTCTGTATATTCAGTACATTTCTCTCGTATTTATTTTTGAAATAACAAAAAGCATTTCTCGTTACTTTTTCAGTTTTAGTTGTTTGACAGTAATATGAACTTTAGAGTCACACCAACCCAATAAAAAAAAATACAGTCTTTAGTAGTACCTACAAAGTACAGAACCCACGGTGGGCGTGTCCAACTCGCATTTGTCCGGTTTTTATTAGCTTCTTTTCCCTAGGCGGGAATAGGAATTGCATTTTCTTTGTTCAGAATTTTATTATAAAGTATCGCCGCACGAAGAACTTCCAAGTTTTTTTTTTAATACGCTCTGAATGAAATATTAAATACTTAACTAAAAATTGTTTTGAATTTCCAATTCTTAAATGCTACACGGGAGGTAAAATGTAGGATAACTTGTAAGACGTGATCATTAACTTCAAAATATACGTGCTTCATGCCTCTTAAAATGGTTTTTGATCAGTGCACAATAATCAATTATTATATTTTGAAGTAATAAGTTAAAAATAATAATTAATTCTATTAGGTAATGTTGTATGTTTCACTTAACTATTTCCTAGCGAATACGAGCATAATATAGTATTGTAAATGTCGGTATTATAATAGTAGCTACAGCTAACAGTTTAACTTTGTTTGGAAACAGAATACAAGGATAATACTAACTATTGTCACATTCATGAATATGAATGTGTCAGAACTGAAAGACTGACGTAAAACTATTCACAATTTCGCACAGAATTTGTCATGGATTGTAACTGTATCTTTTGGTTTATTATTAAATTTATATATATTACTAAAGAGATACTTAATTGTATTTGCAAGGAAGTACTTAAGTTATACGTTAAAAATCATACAGGAAATATTAATAAAAGAATTCAACAAGCAAGCACACGTAGTAGTGACAATCACTTCCTACAGCTAGAGGGAAATACTGAGAATAGATTTAGCGGTTTTAGATACTTTAGTCGATTTCCTTTTAATTTCTTTAAATCTATTGAAATCAAATCAATTTTTTATGTATGTTAATAAGAGTTAGTAACAATAGTTGACAGTTTCATCTTTTTACTAATTAGGTACCTACCTACTTGGTAATCGTACGACTTGATTTATTCAAGGAGCGAAACGCAATAAACATCAATAACCCTGTATAACGAATAACACGAGAAACTTAATATCACAGATTATTTTTTAAGATAGATGGTGACTTGCAACGCCACATGTCGACCAACTTGTGGTAAACCATTGCCGCAGTCTTAACTAATACCTATATACGGTGTTACTGCTTCAAATTAACAATAATAGTTTTGCAATTTTAGATTTTCTCTGGCAACAGGGGAATCACAAGCATTTTTTAGAAATCCCAGCAATATTTTGATGAATTTAGATTATTTGATTGAAATTTTCTAAATGAAACTTCCCTTTGTTCAAGCTGCTCTAAAGCTTGAACTTTAATAGAGCCTATACCACGGTAAAGATATCTCCTATACCGACCGGCGTCGGCCGGCTCATCGACACCAGGGCGGATGCGGTCGATTTTCTCACTCAAGTGAAAAAATGTTTCTATCTTACAAAGACTATGAAAACGTGGTGCCGGTTAATATAGGAACTTGACGATTGTGTGACATTACCATAATTTTTTTTCGCAGGCATCACAGTGGGTCTGACGGTGATCCCGCAGGCCATCGCGTACGCGGGCGTGGCGGGCCTGCCGCCCCAGTACGGGCTGTACTCCTCGTTCATGGCCTGCTTCGTGTACACGGTGTTCGGGTCGGTGAAGGACTCCGCCATTGGGCCCACCGCCATCGCCGCCATCCTCACCAGAGAGAACCTGCACGGGCTGGGCCCGGAGTTCGCGGTGCTGCTGGCCTTCTTGTCCGGATGCGTGGAGCTCGTCATGGGCATATTGCAGCTTGGTAAGCAACTCTTCCTTTGATCCCTCAGAATCTCCTACCTTGTTAAATCTCAGTAAAATACTTTTACTCCCTGTGACAAAGTTTCCATTTGAATGAGCTAGATTTGGTAAGAACAATGACCACTTCCCCTACAAGCGTTGATCTGTCATTTTTTTTTTAATGGATATACAAGGTTGTGAAAAGAGAAATATATGAAGCTTACTTCCTCAAAAAATATATGCAGGATGCACCGCCCGCCCGCCCGCAAAAAAATGCACATGCACACCACAAAAATATCAGTGCACAATACTTGCATTTAGCATGACAGCGACACGCCTTGCACCTTCACCAATTAGACTACTCTACACGTGTTTCGCCCCAACCTGGAGCATCCTCAGGAGTTAAGATCGTGCGTGAACCAACACCGAATGGTTTGGGACTTCCGCCAAGTAATGCCTGATTCAATCAAAAGATATACAAGGTGTTACAAAAATACCCCTAATGCCGAATATAGTATATAGGGACCATCAAACTGATCAACGGCATCAGCTGTTTCATACATTTTGAAATTTACGATTTTAATTTTTGTATGAAACAGCTGATTTTTTTTCGCGATTTCAGAGTTGGTCCCATAGTAAAAGTTGTTCAGTTTGATGGTCCCTATCTATCATATTCGGCATTAAGGGTACTTTTGTAACACCTTGTATAATGATAATAAAATTATATTTTAATATTGTTGCTATGACTGTAGAACACTAGTATTTATTGAATTTTAATTTGGAAATTAGAAAAAAATATAATGGTAAAATCAATATTATCTAATTATAATTATTGATAAGCTTTATTATGAATTTTCTCTATTTCTATATAGCCGACTTTGATCTTAGTTAGCAATGTATAAATAACAATAAAAATGCAATTTTATGACCTTTATTACTTCTCTCCACGATAATTTATGAAATCAATATTTTGAGAGGTCAGTAATGGGCATCCTTTTAAGTGTTAGGTTTATGCTTGATTCTTAAGACACTAATAATCAGTTAGGTATGGTATTGGTATTGGTGGTGGGCACTTTTCTCCGCATTTAGACCAATTTGGTCCGTTATGCGTGAAACCTCATAGCATCGGTATGGCTAATCGAGCCATCCCAGCTCCTTCCAGAAGCGCAGAAGCCTCCTGGGACGTTCACAGGCTTCTAGGAGCGACCTCACCTCTGTGAGGATTTCTGCCCGTTGTGTGGCCAGCCCCACGCACTCCAGGATCACGTGGGCGGCTGTTTCCTCTGCTTCCAGGCATCCCCTGCATAGAGGACTGTCTGTCGCATTCATGATGAATAGTTGTCGGTTTAAAGCTAGGTGACCTGTAAGTGTACCTACAACTATCCGGAGGTCTGGACGATTGAGGCTGAGCAGCCTGCGGGTCACACGCGGCGAAACTGCAGTCATCGCAATCTTAGACTGTCTACAGCTTGTTAGATCTACCCAACGAGTATTGTGTGCAGCACGAGTTCGTTGTCCTACCCATGAGCGTAGTTGGCTGAACGGGAGTGGCAGAATGGGTATGGGTCCTGCCACTGTTGTGGAAGATCCTATTCTAGCCAGCTCATCGGCGGCATCGTTCCCGTGTGATCCACTATGCCCTTTAATCCATTGTAGGATTACTCCGTTGTTGGATGCCAAGCGGTCCAAAACTTGGTGGCATTCAAAGACGATACTGGAGTTGATCGTGCTGGCTTCCAGTGCTGTTAGGACGGCCATGCTATCAGTCAGTATGCGGATGTTTAGTCCCTTCACACCTCTAGACAGGGCCGCAATAGCGGCGTTTATTATAGCAACACATTCGCATTGAAATATCGAACTGTGTTGGCCTAGCGCTAGTGATATTTTGATATTTAGGTCTTGAGAGAATACTCCAGCTCCAGTTCCAGTCCCCATTTTGGAACCGTCCGTATAGATTCGGACTTCATGTATGCCAGAGTAATCTCGGTCGCTTTCAAATAACTGGATTTGGTATTTCTTTAGGAAAATATATTGCTTGGGGATCCTGTCGCATGGGGCAGCGATTAGTGACTCATGTTTCACTAAGTTATTCCACAATATGGAGTGAGGACCCTCTCGGTTGTACCACAGTCCTAAGTGTTTAAGCCTTATAGCAGCCATGGATAATCAGTATAATCAGTTAGGACGTCGAGTCAAAAATTAGACAACTGGCACATACCTATGTATGTACTTTTAATTATTTGAAGGACCAATAATTTGCGTCACTGCCACTCAGGGCGCAGACCTTACAGGAAATCTCATAAAAACGAAACAAAGAGATTCAACCATCGGTGGAGCTAATCGGCCGTTGGCTCGTCATGTTCAGCGCAACATGTTCTCTGTAATGTTTCAATTTGTACTACTTATGTAAATATTGCAAGCAAGGTGGTGCGGTGCGAATAGTGCGATATCAACTTTGTTGACGCACGTTCACAATTTTCTTTTACGCAATTCGTAAGCAAACTGACGTTTGTGTAACTTATAATTATAACTGTAACTAAAAATGGAAAAGCAATATAAAAACAAAGTTCTGTCCTCGAGGCGATATTAATTTCTATAATAATCAGCAGCGCTGCGGATGCATTTTTCCCATCCTCTTTTATTTAGTTACCTCCGTTTCCTCATTGACTCAACTCAATGGCACGGAATGTTTTGAATATTTTTAATTATAATATTTACATTTATGAACTGTAAATTAAAAGTTATTCTCATAGGCATGTGTTTTTATCGATTAATTATTATGGAAACTCATTCACAGCTCCGAGTCTATAATTATTTATTTTAGCTTACGACTTATTACGGTAACTTGCTGACTGATTTTATTATTGTTATATTGGCATTGAAACTACTTTCAGAAAGACTTTCATTACGTTTTATTGAAGACATGAAATCCGACCTCTGAAGTGCCAAAAATGCATCTTGTAAAATACCTCATGCCACAGAGTTTGATAATTTAACGATATTTCAAGTTATAAGATAATATTTGAAAAATTGTTTTGATTCCGCTATTAATTTATAGTTTACTAAACTATGTAGCTATAATCCGCGCGTGATTAGAATGGAACCTTGAACCTTGTCAAAGTAAATTGACTAATTAGTTAATTTTAATTTAGTTAACAACTAATTTTTTACTAGTTTTTTTACTTGAAGTTACTGCAGCAAAAGTGGCTGGCCGGCGAACAAACGCGTCTTAGTTTGACAAAGTTCCATCCCATTCTCATCGCACGCTGATTACACTCACCTAAAGTAGAGTATTTCTAACCTGTTACTATTGCGTTTATTTGCGTCAGGTTTCCTGATCGACTTCATCAGCGGCCCGGTGTCGGTGGGGTTCACGTCTGCGGCGGCCATCATCATCGCCACCACGCAGGTGAAGGACATCCTGGGGCTCAGCTTCCCGGGCGGCAAGTTCCTACAGGCAGGTGCTTCCTACTACTACTGCTTCTTATGCCGTAGCCATTAGGTATCTCACCATCTCTAGGGGAAAGGCAACTGAGAACGCAGCTTCTCCGAGCGGGGTTCTTACTGACAGCTGCTTCCCACTACTGCTTCTTGTGTAGCCATTAGGTACGTACCCGCCACCAGGTAAAAGAAATCCAGGAGCTAATCTACGGGCACCAATCCTTACCTGAATTAATATAAAACATTATGGCTTATTATGGCGTTATTGAACTTCATCAGCTGCTTGGCAAATACTTGTACGGTTTCAAATCTCCACGCAAGCTGTTCCTGTTTCTCAAAAAGGCATTATTCAGTCATAACATAATTAGAAAAAATACTTTTTTCCATTGTTTGTAAGTTGCTGTTCTAGACAAAGATTGCATTAGGTACTTTAACGAGTTACAAAACAATTTTATTTCACACGTGATAAATATAATGCAGTCCGATAAGGCGAACGGTAATTATTTTAACATTCCAATTATGTCAGAGCGCTTTTTGTGGGCATAGCCGTAATGAGTGTTGCAAAAACCGACTTACTTTCTATTGTCCTTCGCCCCGCTGCGCTGATCTGATTGAGTTTTTTGGGACTACTCATTATTCCGTGTGATCTGCGACCACGCGAAATTCTAAATACTAAATCGTTCAAAATTACTGGAATCGATTTTCATGCATTATCATGGTGTTTTCTGAAGTCAGGTCAGCTGGATTGCTGTGGTTCCATTACTTATGGCTATTTAAACTTATCTGTAAAGCAAATTGTGACACGGAAGAAATGCGATTCGGTTCGACGCGTTTTTGCTTTAGTCAACGCCAGCCTTTAATGCCTAAAAGTCTAAAAAGATGTTGGTATGTTGGACACGAAAATTGAATGGTGATTTTATGTGGACAGGTATGGACGGGCCTGTACGAGCACATCGGCGAGACTCGACTCTGGGACGCCGTGCTCGGCGTCTCCTGCATCGTGGTACTGCTGCTGCTCAGGGTGAGCACACGCATTATTTTATTTTCAGATCTTCTGTTACCTATGTGTTATGGGACTTTTTTTACACATTTACATGCATTTTATTAGATATAAATTTTGAAATGTGGTCTATGTATGCAGTATGATGCTTTTTAAGTCCATAACTTCGTTGTTGAGCCACAACAGCACAGGATATGGGTTCGATGTAGTAGGTAACTAGTATTTAAAAAAAAAATATAATTACGTAAAACACCGATTGGAATTTTCGACTAAATTTTTATGACCACGAATTTTTGCGACGCAATAGACTAACAAAAACTTGAAGACCTTCCACTGAAAACCCCTCTCGCTTAATTAATTCTAGTTCCCAAAAATGATCTCATTTCTTTTTATAACTTTAGATTTTTAACTGTGATTTGATAAAGGCGACTTTTTTGCTTATTACCTACCACTTTTAAAAAACTTGTTAATTACTATTATCAAGTCTATTGTGCTTTTAGTTTAGTCAAATTCGACCTTCATCATAAAATTATTATACTTATAATTTCTTGTGTTTGTTACGTGCCGTAAAAAGTTAATAAAGTTTTTTAAGTGAGTTAAATTAGCAAGTTATTTGGATTAAAAAACGACATTACTGAGTAAGACATTTTGACGCCTAGCTTGCTATTAAATATGCGTATAATTTACAGCGGCCTTCAGATACATAATTGCACATCCTACAGGGACGAGGTTCAGATGTTATCTCCTGTAAGCAGCGCATTATGCACATCCGGTCATACTGTGCAGCGGTCACTTAATTGTCCATGATTGCACTGCATTCACGGAAATGCAAACATAAACCATGATAATTTGCACCTCGGTATTCTTGTTTTTTTACGTTGATAACTGTCAACTCAGACGTATATTGTAGGTACTTATTTATCAGACATCTTCAAAATAGTCAATAGAATTACTTTTTAGCTGTCAAAGAAGAAAATGAAAGAAGTCATCATGATTAATTTTGAATGTGGGTAGACTTGGGCATGGGACTTGGGTAGGCGAATCTTTGTGCTTGGTTATTCCGGGCTTAGTCTTTGAAATAAGTTCTAAGTTAGAAAAAAAATCATTATCTTAATGTGCGTGAACGAACACGAACGACCACTTGTCGGTAGGTACTTGTTAAACTTAATTTTTTGTGGCATCTGCGAGTGTGACTTAGATCTTGAAGTCTATTTAAAGGAAAGTTTGTTATTGATTAGATTTTTTTTTAGAATTAGCATGACCATGTGTTATTTTAAGGTCAATCATAGCTTCATAGGTAACTTGATGTGTTACATTTTCTTTGAAAAACTATAACGGTCTCTATTATGAATCTCCTGGCTAGAACACCACATCGGTTTATTTTTGCTGCCATTCAATTATTTATAACGATCTTTTTAAAATTAAAATTGTAACTAAGTATATTGTATCGATGTGAGATTGGAGGGTATTCTAAGCAATATAATATTTTTCAGAAAGTAAAGGACATAAAGGTGTCGTGGGGCGGCGAGGGCGGGGAGCGCGTGCGCGGCTGCGTGTCGCAGGCGCTGTGGTTCCTGTCCACCACTCGGAACATCCTCGTGGTGCTCGTCTGCGCAGCCCTCGCATACTACTTCGACACGCAGGGGAAGGCGCCCTTTGTCCTCACTGGTGAGTGCTAAAGACAAAGCATCCGCATCTACACTTTCAACAATTATTAGAAACTTTCTAATTTTATTGTTTTAACAATAAAATTGGTTTTAACCAAGAAGTTTTTACTTCTTTGGCAAAATTATTGTGCCCAACTTGCTTATTTAATACTACACTAATGTTTTCGGGTTAACGGAGGTGTAAAATACTAGCTACCTCTAAGAAATCAGTCGCTTTTACGACACCCCTTAAGTGTAAAGGATGGGTGTTATACTACTCTACGGGTCGCCGCACGACTGATGATGATGGAAATATCATTGTTTTAAATCAAATATGCTTGTGCCCGCAGGGGACGTGAAGGCGGGCCTGCCGCAGTTGTCGCCGCCGCCGTTCTCGGCGACGGTCGGCAACCACACCTACACCTTCGTGGAGATGGCCTCCACCCTCGGCTCCGCCATCTTCGTCGTTCCGTTGCTTTCTATTCTGGAGAATATCGCGCTCGCTAAGGTCTTCTGTAAGTATTACCTATTTAATTACCTATTCTTATTCCTTTCTGTAGGAGCTCGATGGTACACATATAGTGATCATTTCATCGGTTGTCTATTAAAAATCTTGAGCTACACCGTGCTACGAAAGGCTCGTTAAGCCTTCAGTCCCGGCTGCATTTGCAGTTTTTAGCACCGACCGATTAGCATCGTGCTCCCGTGGTGGTCCACGGGTGGTCCACGGTCAATTTAGGTCATCCATCCTCCATATCCACCAGTAAGGATGACCTAAATTGACATGGCTTGCGTCGATTGCAGCCGAAGGCAAATACGTGGACGCGACGCAAGAGATGCTGGCGCTGGGCGTGTGCAACATCGCGTCGTCGCTGGTGGACTCGATGCCGGTGTCGGGGGCGCTGTCCCGCGGCGCCGTCAACCACGCGTCGGGCGTCGCCACTACCGCTGGAGGCCTCTACACGGGCGCCCTCGTACTGCTGTCGCTGCAGGTATGTTCCAGCCTCGGCGCGCCCGCCCGCCCTCAAAACAATCACATGCACACCACAAAAATATCAGTGCACAATACTTGCATTTAGCATGACAGCGACACACCTTGCACCTTCACCGATTAGACTACTCTACACGTGTTTCGCCCCAACCCGGAGCATCCTCAGGAGTTAGATCGTGCGTGAACCAACACCGAATGAGTAACTACGCCTCCCGACACCGTATTTATCGTCTCTTCCTCCCCACTCCGCCAAGTGCCTGACAACCTTTGAAGAATGTTGCCAGCTTCAAATAAAAAGAAAAAAGGAAGAAAGAAGAAATGATTTTTAATTTAATATAAAATGATTTTTAATTTAATATTAAATGGCATTTAATTATTAATCACTTATTTTTAAGAATTATTATTTCCATTAGAAAAAATACGCAGCAATGGCGAGGAAGACACGTCAAGTTGATTGTTAAATATGGCTCCATCAACATTGTGTTTGATAATTTCTAGGTCTTCCAACACGCTCAGTCGTAGACCTTTACTACAAGTATGTAAAACCTTATAGGAATGTCCATCAGATAGTACTGGCAGCATTCTTCAAAGGTTGTCAGTCACTTGGTGCGGAGTGGGGAGGAAGAGACGATAAATACGGTGTCGGGAGGCGTAGTTACTCATTCGGTGTTGGTTCACGCACGATCTAACTCCTGAGGATGCTCCGGGTTGGGGCGAAACACGTGTAGAGTAGTCTAATTGGTGAAGGTGCAAGGTGTGTCGCTGTCATGCTAAATGCAAGTATTGTGCACTGATATTGTTGTGGTGTGCATGTGCATTTTTTTGCGGGCGGGCGGGCGGTGCATCCTGCATATATTTTTTGCGGGAGTAAGCTACATATATTTCTTTTCACAATGGTTTGGGACTTCCGCCAAGTAATGCCTGATTCAATCAAAAACTTTTATTGCCTTCACGGGTTCGAAAAATGGCCATCTAAGTGATCTTATATAGGTTTCTGGAATCTGAGTTAACAAAGAACCAGTGAATGCCAGCCAGCTAGTTTTACATCGTAAACATGTGACTGTATCTCCAGTAGCACTGAATAAATAATAGATATTAGTACCTACTTACTACTAGCTGTGGCTAGACTAATGTCTCAACCGTTTGTTGCAGTACTTCACGCCATACTTCTACTACATCCCGAAGGCGTCGCTGGCGGCCGTCATCATCGCCGCCGTCGTCTTCATGATGGAGCTACACGTCTTCAAACCTATTTGGAAAACGAAGAGTGAGTGGACCATGCAATATAAAATACTAATTGATTCGTTTACGAGCCCTAGTCTAATTTGATTTGGGCTCCCATACGTCCGAAATTGTCCCGATCGCGACCGGACATATCGGGATTTTTATGCTTCTATAAGAACTTTACGCCCAAACGTTGTCTTTTAAGTCTTTTTAAGCGTAAGTGTTGTATGAAAATTTTAATGATTCGATAACATTCATTACTATAAACACTTAAGTATTTATAATGAATTTATAAGCATTGGATTTGTAGAGCTCAATTAATTCAAAAAAGTCCTTTCGTTAAAAGTCTGTTTTAACCGACTTCAAAAAAAGGAGGAGGTTATCAAGTCGACGGTATTATTATTATTATTTTATGTATGTTTTAACATAACTTCACCAGTTGTTAACCGATTTCAATTATTCTTTTTTTATTTGAAAGAACACAGTTCGTGTGTGGACCCATAAAAAATTACAGAGATCTGGCTAGTAGTTTTTTCATAATCCTAAAAAATAACAATTATTGGGCTTACCATCGCACGAGTTTTTGCGGATTTTCAGGTATAACTTCTCTGTTTATAAACCGATATCGATGATTCTTTTTTTGTTAGAAAGGATATACCTCAAAAGTGGTCACATTTTAATTTCTTTGGTATTGGACCTTGGATTTCGAAGATACACAAGGGAACTCCTCAAAGTCAAATAGGATATGTATAGTGATTGAGATATTGGTAGGTTTATGACAATCCAAAACAAACCGAGCTATGGTCTGCGACGTTTAGGACTAGACTTGAAACTACGAAGTACGAAGGCACAACGGAACTCCTTAAAAATAAACAGCGTGAATTTGGAAATTGAGTTATGGGCGTTGTACCATAGAAAAAATTATATGAAGTTAAAAAATATTTACACGCTTACATACCTTATCACAAATACTATATAAAGTAAAAAAATATTTACACGCGTAAGTACATACCTACCACTAAAAAGTTGAAAATAAAAAAGCTTTTTTAAAAAAAAAGAAAAACCTCCTTCAAAAAACCTGAAAACAAAAACAAAAACTGCTTTAAAATTAAATGCCTTTAAAAAGCAAGAAATAATATTCAAATTATTAGTTACGCATATCCTATTATATCATATTAATAAAACACGTCTAATGAAGTCGGGTGGGGCTTTTATTATTATTATTATTATTTGGAAGGGGGGACGCCAGCGAAGCCGGACGGGTGATCAGTCTCCCTAATCGGAACCATTTCACCCAGTTCCCCAAGGGGCTTTTAGAATTAGAAAGAAAAAGAAAAGCAGTCTGCCGTCTATAAGCAATAATGCCGTTATCTACGAAAATGAATTTTCGAGTTACGCGGGATTTAAGATAAAATGGATGCTATTTGATCAATAAACCAGCTATTTACAACTTTGAGGTATCATTGAAATGGTATTTGAGGGAACTTTACAATGCTTTTATTTTCACAAAGAAATATAAAACAGTCATGGAAATATTTAAAAAAATATGTTTGTAATTAGTATTATTTTATTTATTTGTTTATATAAACATCACTAAAATGTCGTTGACGTTATAGTAGCGACATTTTAGCGTTTGATTTTAGATTTATTTTATTGGCTTGTAAAATACTAGATATCGCTTTATAATTGCTTTACTAAAATGCCACTAAGTACCTTAACGGCATTTAAGCAAACTTTTGTTTTCTGGTCACAAGACATACCTACTTAACTTTAATGCTACTATAATAATTTAGCGGCATTTAAGACAAGCTATTTAAGTGTAAATTTATCCAGTTGTATTTGTAAATATCTTTTTTTATCTATTGCAATGATAAATTGCAGTTAACTTTCAAACCTTTTTAGATAATGGCAATTTAGCTTAGTAAACATTTTGTGATAACTGAGAGAATCCAACAAAATGTATTTAAAGATCAAAAATAAAACATGTGCATCTGAACTAAGAGCCCATTTTTTAATTTAAATCGTGGCGAATCTAACTGATTCTTATAGGGGATTTCGCGAAAAAAACAAAAACTGAAAGCATAGGTTAAAAAATTCTAAAACGTGAATTAAAACTTTTATAACTGAATGTGTTGGGCCCTCAATCCAGACGGTTGCAATAAGAGGCGTAGCTTAGATCTCAGAAAGTACCATCTCTGTGTTAATAATTTTCATTTTAGAATTAACTAAAGAATTTCTAACATCGTTTCAGAAATTTTCAACTCGCTAGAAGATGGCATAACAGATCTAAGGCTGTTTAACTAGGGCCCTCAGTTCAAACATATCTGAACTGAGAGCCCAAGATAGAATCTTCGAAATATTAGTTTTAACTAAAAAAATACAATAAAATTACGTTTTTATCATAAAGTGTAACACCTCCTTAAAACCTCTGAACTGAGGGCCCAACTTTTTCAGCTATATTGACTTGGCTAAAACTTATAGAATAATGAAAATTACACCAAGTTCTTTTAGAAATTCTTTATTAAAAATTGATATAATTATCGTTCATTGTTCTTAATACAGTACTTTAAGAGAAAATGCATTTTAAATTGTTTGTATGAGCAAAATTTGTAGAGTGTCCATAATGTTACTTAAAGTAGGAAAGTATGTACAAAATATAAAAATACAAAAAAAATAAAGATCAATCGGAATGTAATAAAAGAAATAAAACTTTTTATTTTTGACTTATTTTCAGTAAATATAGGTCAGGACAAAAAGATGGTAAGATATTGTCAGCGTTTTTTATAATAAACATGTGGGCACCCACATATAAATACCACGGTACCACAGAATTAATAATAGTACCTACTGAACGATACACAAATATTCACACTTCACACACATAAAAACACACATAATCAAGGCTTTAAAGTTACCTCGTTTCTATGAAAATCGACTGGTATTTTTGATTATCCGTCCACCACTACACACATATGTATATATATATATAGATGTAATAAAATAGGATAATAGGGATCACTATATGGTTTTCCATACAAAGAAGCTAATTTCGGAAAGGTTTTAATATGATAAATTCAATCAGATAAGAAAGTTGTCGTGTTTGAAATCAGTCTTTGATTATCGTCTCTGAGCACTGAATTTTAATACAAAATATGAATTTCAAAATGTAATATTTTTATTTAAACGTCAATAAACGTCGAAATTATAGAAAATTATTTGAAATTATATAGTTGTAACATGATTGTAATTTTTTTTAATTCGTTCTAAGTTAAAAAGACACCCAAGAGTTTTCTTCCGTAGAAAAAGCTCTCTCGAGCTCGAAATAATTACTATTATTGCCATGATAAAACTTAATAGTGTCACCGGTACTTTACATTTATTACAATAAGTAGCGTTTTAAATAGCATTATCATTTCTTGTAAAGCACTGTTTCTTTCTATACCGAAAGGTAACGCAAATACATTAAAACCGAGTTCGTGTAGAGATCAATGTGGCTATATGGATATAGATATTTTTACACTTTCACCCAGAAGGGTTCGTAGCAACCTTCCTAGGCGCGAAGTTTGCCTTCCTTTTATCAAGAAAATTTTGAGAAATTGACACAGACTACTAACGAACTTGTTAATTTAGCAGTCTGTTGAAATTGATGAGAAAATTACAAAATATCGATATCAACGTTTGAAAATAATTTTAATTTACGTTTCAATAATAAAAATAATAAAAACTATATTTGGGAATAATGTGTGGTAATTTTGGTAAACAATTCACTTAAAGGATACTATGAAGTAAGATGTAGGTCAGTCCTAAAAATATTTTGAAATCATATTATTATATGATTTTGTATTACAAGGGTATAGATACCCTACAAATTTTTAGTCCTATAAAAATTAAAAATGCATTTTTTCTTAAAGTATGGTATTAAGAACAACGAACGATATATTAATTTTTAATAAAGAATTTCTAAAAGAACTTGGTGTAATTTTCATTATTCTATAAGTTTTAGCCAAGTCAATATAGCCGAAAACGTTGGGCCCTCAGTTCAGAGGTTTTAAGAAATTTAGTTTTGACTTAACTATTAAACCAATAACTTTTTAACGAATATTTCTTTTTTAGAAATTCACTAAGGTGTTAAACTTTATATAAAAACGTAATTTTATTGTATTTCTTCAGTTAAATCTAACATTTTGAAGATTCTATCTTGGGCTCTCAGTTTAGACATGTTTGAACTGAGGGCCCTAGTTAAACAGCCTTAAATCTGTTATGCCATCTTCTAGCGAGTTGAAAATTTCTGAAACGATGTTAGAAATTCTTTAGTAAATTCTAAAATGAAAATTATTAACACAGAGATGGTACTTTCTGAGATCTAAGACTAGGTACTCTAGTGAATATTAAACGCAAACTACGTTCACTAGAATATTAGTAGGCACAGTGTGAATTTTCGAGTAATCCTGCGCAAATTCTTATAAAACTACGCAAATTTATACTTACGTAATATTTGACGCCGACAAAATGCTCGGGAAGACGGCAGGTATGATGAAACGCACGCCCGTCGAGGACATGTATATCCTCGTGGCCATACTAGTTTGTCATACCAGTATGGCCACGAGGATATTCAAGCTCCTGCGCCGGACCAAATTAATCACCGACGCCGGGCGGCGAGTCAAACCAAGTACTGCAGTTGACGGTACTTTAGTGTAGTAACGTGGGATAACCGCATTTTAGTTATGACTTCAATGCAAATATTTACAGTGTTAGTCAAATTTTGTCATTAAGCATAAGTGCACAAATTGTAAAATTCGAATAATGATTTGGCAAATAAATTACTAAATTGCCGTTAAAACCCTTTAGTCGCATTCTAGTTTAACATTTTCATTTATCGGCATTGTAGTCTAGAGTCGTTATTTTACAAGTTTGACACTTTGTATAACTATAATACAGCAAATGTATTTTAATCGCGCTGTAGTTTACAAAAATCAGTTTACCGGCAATCAAGATATGCAATTGAGAAGAAAAATATTTTTTGACGGCATTTTAACTATACAATTGTAGTTAGAGGCATTGTTGCTGTGTATGCATAGGAAAATCAGTCATATAACGGCAATTTTCTTTTAATTATTTCAGAAACTAAATAAGATAGGAAAATATGACTTAGATAGGTCGATAGAGAATCGTTTTTTGATTACGATGCCATCAAAAAGTGAAAATCGAGCAGATGTTGGTTAACGGCGTTTTAGCTTATGGACGGCAGCAGTTGTCCTCCCGCTCCACCCGACTTCAATAGACGTGTTTTATTAATATGATATAATAGGATATGCGTAACTAATAATTTGAACATTATTTCTTGCTTTTTAAAGGCATTTAATTTTAAAGCAGTTTTTGTTTTTGTTTTTCTTATTATAATTATAGCGAGGATTAATGTTATTTTATTGTGGTGAATGTGCAGAGGTGGACCTGATCCCGGCGGTGGTGACGTTCGCGCTGTGCCTGGTGACGCGCCTGGAGCTGGGCATCGTGGCCGGCATCGCCGTCAACCTCGCCTTCCTGCTGTACGCCTCCGCGCGCCCCGCGGTCAAGGTCACGCACGCCGTGGTCAGTACAGTACCCGCACCCGCTACCCGCTACCTGCTACCCGCTACTTGCTACCCGCTATCCGCCTGCTCATTTTATAGAGTACTCTCTACCTTGAACTAAAAATCTGTGGGATGGATTTAATTATCAGAAGTAATTTGGATAAAAGTTCTTTACACTTTAAAAAATCTTTGTTTTTCCACATAGGAATTTGAAACATAAAATAAAATAAGTAGATACTTACCTACTTACTCACAAATGGTTATAGATAATTGAATTATTTTTCAATCGAATGAATGTTGTACTATGTGAATGTGGCTGTTCGATCGTTGAGACATTATTTTCGATTAACATTACCTAACGAGTCGGTTGCGTGTTTACAGTCGAGCGACGGCGTGGAGCACGTGGTGGCGGCGGTGGACCGCGCGCTGTCGTTCCCGTCCGCCGAGTACGTGCGCCGCGCCCTGCGCAAGGCCGCGCCCGGCCCGCGGCCCCTAGTGCTGGACGCCACGCACGTGCAGGCCGCAGACTTCACCGCCGCCGAGGTACCCACACTACACCCGCACACTAGTCACTACACGAGGCCGCGCCCGGCCCGCGGCCCCTAGTGCTGGACGCCACGCACGTGCAGGCCGCAGACTTCACCGCCGCCGAGGTACCCACACTACACCCGCACACTAGTCACTACACGAGGCCGCGCCCGGCCCGCGGCCCCTAGTGCTGGACGCCACGCACGTGCAGGCCGCAGACTTCACCGCCGCCGAGGTACCCACACTACACCCGCACACTAGTCACTACACGAGGCCGCGCCCGGCCCGCGGCCCCTAGTGCTGGACGCCACGCACGTGCAGGCCGCAGACTTCACCGCCGCCGAGGTACCCACACTACACCCGCACACTAGTCACTACACGAGGCCGCGCCCGGCCCGCGGCCCCTAGTGCTGGACGCCACGCACGTGCAGGCCGCAGACTTCACCGCCGCCGAGGTACCCACACTACACCCGCACACTAGTCACTACACGAGGCCGCGCCCGGCCCGCGGCCCCTAGTGCTGGACGCCACGCACGTGCAGGCCGCAGACTTCACCGCCGCCGAGGTACCCACACTACACCCGCACACTAGTCACTACACGAGGCCGCGCCCGGCCCGCGGCCCCTAGTGCTGGACGCCACGCACGTGCAGGCCGCAGACTTCACCGCCGCCGAGGTACCCACACTACACCCGCACACTAGTCACTACACGAGGCCGCGCCCGGCCCGCGGCCCCTAGTGCTGGACGCCACGCACGTGCAGGCCGCAGACTTCACCGCCGCCGAGGTACCCACACTACACCCGCACACTAGTCACTACACGAGGCCGCGCCCGGCCCGCGGCCCCTAGTGCTGGACGCCACGCACGTGCAGGCCGCAGACTTCACCGCCGCCGAGGTACCCACACTACACCCGCACACTAGTCACTACACGAGGCCGCGCCCGGCCCGCGGCCCCTAGTGCTGGACGCCACGCACGTGCAGGCCGCAGACTTCACCGCCGCCGAGGTACCCACACTACACCCGCACACTAGTCACTACACGAGGCCGCGCCCGGCCCGCGGCCCCTAGTGCTGGACGCCACGCACGTGCAGGCCGCAGACTTCACCGCCGCCGAGGTACCCACACTACACCCGCACACTAGTCACTACACGAGGCCGCGCCCGGCCCGCGGCCCCTAGTGCTGGACGCCACGCACGTGCAGGCCGCAGACTTCACCGCCGCCGAGGTACCCACACTACACCCGCACACTAGTCACTACACGAGGCCGCGCCCGGCCCGCGGCCCCTAGTGCTGGACGCCACGCACGTGCAGGCCGCAGACTTCACCGCCGCCGAGGTACCCACACTACACCCGCACACTAGTCACTACACGAGGCCGCGCCCGGCCCGCGGCCCCTAGTGCTGGACGCCACGCACGTGCAGGCCGCAGACTTCACCGCCGCCGAGGTACCCACACTACACCCGCACACTAGTCACTACACGAGGCCGCGCCCGGCCCGCGGCCCCTAGTGCTGGACGCCACGCACGTGCAGGCCGCAGACTTCACCGCCGCCGAGGTACCCACACTACACCCGCACACTAGTCACTACACGAGGCCGCGCCCGGCCCGCGGCCCCTAGTGCTGGACGCCACGCACGTGCAGGCCGCAGACTTCACCGCCGCCGAGGTACCCACACTACACCCGCACACTAGTCACTACACGAGGCCGCGCCCGGCCCGCGGCCCCTAGTGCTGGACGCCACGCACGTGCAGGCCGCAGACTTCACCGCCGCCGAGGTACCCACACTACACCCGCACACTAGTCACTACACGAGGCCGCGCCCGGCCCGCGGCCCCTAGTGCTGGACGCCACGCACGTGCAGGCCGCAGACTTCACCGCCGCCGAGGTACCCACACTACACCCGCACACTAGTCACTACACGAGGCCGCGCCCGGCCCGCGGCCCCTAGTGCTGGACGCCACGCACGTGCAGGCCGCAGACTTCACCGCCGCCGAGGTACCCACACTACACCCGCACACTAGTCACTACACGAGGCCGCGCCCGGCCCGCGGCCCCTAGTGCTGGACGCCACGCACGTGCAGGCCGCAGACTTCACCGCCGCCGAGGTACCCACACTACACCCGCACACTAGTCACTACACGAGGCCGCGCCCGGCCCGCGGCCCCTAGTGCTGGACGCCACGCACGTGCAGGCCGCAGACTTCACCGCCGCCGAGGTACCCACACTACACCCGCACACTAGTCACTACACGAGGCCGCGCCCGGCCCGCGGCCCCTAGTGCTGGACGCCACGCACGTGCAGGCCGCAGACTTCACCGCCGCCGAGGTACCCACACTACACCCGCACACTAGTCACTACACGAGGCCGCGCCCGGCCCGCGGCCCCTAGTGCTGGACGCCACGCACGTGCAGGCCGCAGACTTCACCGCCGCCGAGGTACCCACACTACACCCGCACACTAGTCACTACACGAGGCCGCGCCCGGCCCGCGGCCCCTAGTGCTGGACGCCACGCACGTGCAGGCCGCAGACTTCACCGCCGCCGAGGTACCCACACTACACCCGCACACTAGTCACTACACGAGGCCGCGCCCGGCCCGCGGCCCCTAGTGCTGGACGCCACGCACGTGCAGGCCGCAGACTTCACCGCCGCCGAGGTACCCACACTACACCCGCACACTAGTCACTACACGAGGCCGCGCCCGGCCCGCGGCCCCTAGTGCTGGACGCCACGCACGTGCAGGCCGCAGACTTCACCGCCGCCGAGGTACCCACACTACACCCGCACACTAGTCACTACACGAGGCCGCGCCCGGCCCGCGGCCCCTAGTGCTGGACGCCACGCACGTGCAGGCCGCAGACTTCACCGCCGCCGAGGTACCCACACTACACCCGCACACTAGTCACTACACGAGGCCGCGCCCGGCCCGCGGCCCCTAGTGCTGGACGCCACGCACGTGCAGGCCGCAGACTTCACCGCCGCCGAGGTACCCACACTACACCCGCACACTAGTCACTACACGAGGCCGCGCCCGGCCCGCGGCCCCTAGTGCTGGACGCCACGCACGTGCAGGCCGCAGACTTCACCGCCGCCGAGGTACCCACACTACACCCGCACACTAGTCACTACACGAGGCCGCGCCCGGCCCGCGGCCCCTAGTGCTGGACGCCACGCACGTGCAGGCCGCAGACTTCACCGCCGCCGAGGTACCCACACTACACCCGCACACTAGTCACTACACGAGGCCGCGCCCGGCCCGCGGCCCCTAGTGCTGGACGCCACGCACGTGCAGGCCGCAGACTTCACCGCCGCCGAGGTACCCACACTACACCCGCACACTAGTCACTACACGAGGCCGCGCCCGGCCCGCGGCCCCTAGTGCTGGACGCCACGCACGTGCAGGCCGCAGACTTCACCGCCGCCGAGGTACCCACACTACACCCGCACACTAGTCACTACACGAGGCCGCGCCCGGCCCGCGGCCCCTAGTGCTGGACGCCACGCACGTGCAGGCCGCAGACTTCACCGCCGCCGAGGTACCCACACTACACCCGCACACTAGTCACTACACGAGGCCGCGCCCGGCCCGCGGCCCCTAGTGCTGGACGCCACGCACGTGCAGGCCGCAGACTTCACCGCCGCCGAGGTACCCACACTACACCCGCACACTAGTCACTACACGAGGCCGCGCCCGGCCCGCGGCCCCTAGTGCTGGACGCCACGCACGTGCAGGCCGCAGACTTCACCGCCGCCGAGGTACCCACACTACACCCGCACACTAGTCACTACACGAGGCCGCGCCCGGCCCGCGGCCCCTAGTGCTGGACGCCACGCACGTGCAGGCCGCAGACTTCACCGCCGCCGAGGTACCCACACTACACCCGCACACTAGTCACTACACGAGGCCGCGCCCGGCCCGCGGCCCCTAGTGCTGGACGCCACGCACGTGCAGGCCGCAGACTTCACCGCCGCCGAGGTACCCACACTACACCCGCACACTAGTCACTACACGAGGCCGCGCCCGGCCCGCGGCCCCTAGTGCTGGACGCCACGCACGTGCAGGCCGCAGACTTCACCGCCGCCGAGGTACCCACACTACACCCGCACACTAGTCACTACACGAGGCCGCGCCCGGCCCGCGGCCCCTAGTGCTGGACGCCACGCACGTGCAGGCCGCAGACTTCACCGCCGCCGAGGTACCCACACTACACCCGCACACTAGTCACTACACGAGGCCGCGCCCGGCCCGCGGCCCCTAGTGCTGGACGCCACGCACGTGCAGGCCGCAGACTTCACCGCCGCCGAGGTACCCACACTACACCCGCACACTAGTCACTACACGAGGCCGCGCCCGGCCCGCGGCCCCTAGTGCTGGACGCCACGCACGTGCAGGCCGCAGACTTCACCGCCGCCGAGGTACCGCCGAGGTACCGACAAGTCGGAAAATTTTTAAGCAACCGTTACAACAGCACATGACATTAATTAGGCCAAGGCTAAAAAGTGCTGTTAGTATAGTCAAATTAGCCCTTTTAATTGCCATTATTTAATTAAAAACGCATAAGAAATACTAATAAATGAATCTAATTGTTTACTTAGGGCATAAAGTCGCTAATCGAAGACTTCCACGCGCGCGGGCAGACGATAATCTTCTACAACGTGAAGCCGTCGATCGCGGGCATCTTCCGCGGCGTGAAGCCGCGCGAGTTCCTGCACTGCTCGTGCCGCGCCGAGCTCGACCGCCTGCTGCTGCAAGCACACAAGCAGCACAAGCACGCAGACAAGCAGCACCAGTAGGTCAGTATGTCAACACCAGCTCTAGGGCAGGTTGTCCATATTACAACTCGTGTCGTGCCGCGCCGGAGCTCAACTGTTATTACTATTACAGCTGCAGGAACTGGACAAACAGCAGCCGTAGGTCCGTCTGCCGACTTTACCTCGGCCGGCTATACCATAGTAACAACCCATTAGCGGTTTCCAAATCTACGGATATTTTATCGGGCCTCTATTTGACGACGCTGATAGTTAAATTTCTTTACACGCCTGCACATGCACAAACCTGCAGCCGAGCGTTGAAGCAAACGGCATTTTATACAAACTTTCCAGTCCTTATTTTTCGTAATGAATGAACCGATTTTAATGAAACTAGATACATTGGACTACAAAGTTAGTTGAAGACATTTTTGAAATGTCTTATTTTAAAAAAGGTAATTGGAAATTTCTGTTTCTTTGTAAAATTTATAATCAGTCTAATTTAGCTGTATCACTATTTATCGAAAATGTTTTCAACTAACTTTTTAAACCAATGTATTCTGCTTATAAGGTTCATTAAAATCGGTTCATTCATTTTGAAAAATAAGGACATGAAAATTTGTATAAAAACCGTTTGCCATCAACAACTCCCAAGGCATCTATGGCACCAACCCTAAGCAATTATCTTTCCAAAGTCACCTTCCTCCGTGTAGTTTTTGTTGCAAACGAAAAAATGACATTTTCCTCCACAACAGTCTTTATGGTAACATTAAAATGTATTCAAATTTCCAGGATCGGGCTGCTTCAGCAGCTCTCCAGTGCAGCTTGACTAGATCTCGGCTAGTTCCCAAGTGACATACAACAGTATTTATTAGTACATGTACATACGTAACGGCGTACCATAACCTATTTATTAGCTTCGTCGTAAGATCGCTGGCGCACCTCCGCGACGCGTCCGAGTTGTTCGGAGGTCTCGCAGTAAATAAATGTTGATTATTTGATTGTTTTCGTTCTGTATCACTGAGCAAACGAATCATATCGCTGAATGCTAAATCAATGTAATTCCCAATTAATTAGGTTAATTAGAGATCGGATCGGTATGGCTGTGATTTGTGTCTTCGAGATATTGGGATCAAGTTAGTGTTATTTATGAATAAAACAACCGATTGGAGATAATGAATGTATTTATTTTACAATCGTCGACACACTCCGATGCGGATCGCACAGCCTTCGCACTCTGCGGGACAGGACACTCGACTCGACTACACTTACATACACGAGATATTGGAATTAAGACTATTAAACCTAGCTGCGTAAAATGAAACGACACGTTCATAGATCGTAGACCGCCGAGTCAACTATGGCTACTTCTGGTGTGGACTACGACCACCGGCGATGTACGATCTGATCGATTAGGGTTAAGCAACATTGGCCCGTTCTGTACTGTTTTTTTCTCATAGCTCTATCTCGCTCTCTAAAGGACGATATTTATGAGCGTCGGAAAGAGATAGAGCTATGGCAAAAATCCCAACCGGATGGTCCAATATAGCTCGACCCTAACCTGCCACTTCCTCGGCCGCAGCCGGCATACGAGGCGACCGCCGCTAGACGCAGCGAGACGCTTACAATTTTCACTACAATGATATAATTAATTTGGCGTTACGTTTTAACAAAGACGTATTATTTTACACCAATAAGTGACTTGAGAGTGGAAGAAGAATGTGATAAAATAACACGTCTCCGTCATAACGGCACTATTACATTATAAACATAAAAGTGATATATTTCACTAAACTAAAATTGATGCAACTTGTAGCACCATCATTAACTATACATTTTGGGATTGAGCAGTGGATAAATTCAAAATATTTTTACAAAGAAGTTCATAATAATCCCTCGAAGGTATCTAATCAAAAGTGAGCAGTGTATAAAATAAATAGTGGAGATATAACATGCTGCCACTTTTGCACGACCGACCCTGCACAATCAGACTATACGATGTAACATGGAGGGTTCGGTCGTGGAAACGTGACGGCTCAGCACCTAGTTGTCCTAAATATACGGAAATAAGTTGGTGCTGGCGAGGGGCAAGAGCACAGGAAGACGGCAGCGAACCCACGGCCGGACCGCGCGTTTTCTTCCCATTTGTTCTACTGGGCAGTTCTACCGTAGAACTAATGCGACTTTTTTTCCCTTTAGTCCTACGATTTAATACATTGTGGTAGGACTAATGAGAAAAGTCTCATTAATTCTACGGTAAAACGGCAAAGTAGAACTAGTGGGAACAAAACGATACCGCACGCATTACAATTACAATACTACACTTAATTCGAACATTATAGATCTTTCGACACGAATTGTCGTAAATTACTGTAACATTTATTAAATTGAGATTATTTATTTAATTGAATTATCAATAAATCCGCGGGTTCGAGTCCGCGCCGTGGCCGTCAGCGGAGTAAATGCTGGAGTTACGATTACAGAGATCATTACGAGAGTGGAGAGTGACCGGATCGCGCCGGCCCGACGTACAGCCTACCTAACGATTACAATATGACACGTTTACACATTTAAATAAAGTATATTTGCACTTCACCTCGAGTCAACAATATAAAATAAAGGCTAATCACAAACCTATACGTCCGCGCGCGCCGCCGCCGCTCTGGCAGTATGGAGCTGTGGCACACGAAATAATGTCCCTTAATCTAACATCAATAAAGTTCAAAATTGAATTTAGCATCTTAAATATTTTGTTTTTTTCTAATTTCTACACAAATTCAATAAACATTTGGCGGATCGGTGTAGATCTTTGGTATCACTATTAGTAATGATAGTGCAGTCTTTTCTCGTGGCGGCGGCGCGCGCGCCCGGTAAATGCAATACAATACAACGTGAACTGCGCCCCCTCGCGGGGCGGGCATACAACTAGTGACGCGTCACGATATGGTGACATTTACACAATTATAACAGATAACTCCTGCAAGGCAAAATATAGGTACTATATCTTGAAGAAAGTTCGATCGAAAATGGATTTGAACATTTTATTTTAATCGCTCAACCCGCATAAACTATTTGGCTTATCAGAAGCCGTTATATTCACCATATCGTGCCGCGTTAATTTAATTAATTAATAATACAATATCGTAAAATAAATTTCTCCAATTTAGAAATCATATAGATATGGATAGATAGTAAATTTGTGCAGCATCGATTCTCGCTACATAACGAACGTATAAAGTATTCTGACAAAATCATTAAAGCCATCGGCCGGCGGCGGCGTTGAGACGATCCGCCGCCGGCGCGCACCGCTACTGAGTAACATTACTACTTATCACTAACTAATGAGCCTTTCTGGCACTTCCCTACATACTATACACTTCAATATACATATCTTCCGTACAAAATCGCAATAAGTGATGCACCCTCAACTAATAACATTCCGTCTTTTTACCAATTTCCATTTTCCTAACTTACATTAACGATCATCTACAGTCGACGCGACGGTGCAACACTAATTGCGGCCGTTCAATTTTCAATTCACCGTTCTTTATGGCCTCTCCATTGACAATGGAAAAATAATGTATTACACAAATACATGTACGCTACAATGGGAGCCCCGTGACGCGGCTGAGGGCCTAATACTTCAGTAGATCTTCTTCCAGTTCCGTGAGCGCCAGTTTACTGTCTATCACTGTAAGAGAACAACAATAACGACATTAGTTTATTGAAAGCACATAATAAGTACCGCCGCTAAAGCCCAATATAGAATATCAGGCCCCTTTTTTCGTAAACGTGACAATTGTAAATTACAGTGATGATGTACGCTACGGTGTCTGCGAGTAGATCAGTAAGTATATTTTCTAGTTTCAAATTGGCTAACGCCATGAACCCCAAATTGTCATAGTATAGTTATTTACAATTGTCACGTTTATGAACTAGGGGCCTGGTCAAATATATTTAAAAATCTAACAAATGAGCCGCGAATAGCAGTATCTGTTTACAGTTGTGGCGTATACGTATAAGCCCATGGCGTGAATGTGTACGTAGCACTCGAGTGCACGCTCTGTGATTCTGCAAGCTTAGCAAGTTGCAAAATAACTGCAATTCTAAATTCTTACTTTTTCAGTTTTAAACAAGCAGTTAAATAAAGGAAGGCTAAATGCAAGGAAGTATATTGATTTATTGATTCAATTTAACCATTTTTAGCACTCGCCTAGATGGCAATAAGTCAAGTAAATTAATTCACTGGTAAATGACTAATTATATAATTATATTTATTTTTTGTCAAATATATTTGAAAGCTACTAGATAACTAGCGAGCTAGGTAAAGCCCAGGCGGTGTTACCTATGGCTCGGGACGAGCGCTAGTTAGTGATAATAGAGTAGCGGCAGCCCGCGCCGGCGCCGGCGCCGCTCCGGGCTGCTGTGGGCGGAACAGAATCTACTGTACTGTACTGTCTGACAGCTATACGCCATTTGTTTTACTTTTCGTTTACTGGTCGATTTTAAAGTCACTTATACTTTTTACACGACTGCCCAAAAAACAGAGAGTGTAATGTGTTCAGGGTTCATGTATGTTTGTATGTGGGTATGTGAGTTTCTTTATTCCACCATAACTTCTAAATGCCTTAAAAGATTTGGATGCATATGGGGTATCGTTAGAATCCTAACATCATCCCGAGTGACAATGGCTATATTAAAAAAAACAATATGGCGACTGTACGACGCCACTGTCAAATGTGAATAAAAATGGTATTTCTTTAATTATTACAAAATGGGTATTAAATGAAAGGCCTTAATGAGCACATTCCAAAACTATATAATTTTTCACTTAAATGTGTGAAATAAAAATAAATAAATATAAAAAAATATTCAAAACACGACTGCTCTGCCAAAACGAGAGTTATAATTATTACGAGTTACTGCAGTAGGGGGACCTCTTTAACTTATTTTTTTCTACAAAACGGTCCCCGACTGCAATGACACTTGTTATTTAACTTTTAAGTTTGTTTTTGGTAGGGCAGTCATGTTTTGAATTTTTTTTAAATTTATTTATTTTTGATGCCGATTTTACCAATCACTAATAGAGTTGACTTAACTTCTAAACAAAATATGAAGAAATCAGATTCAGACAGCCATATTCAGAGACGTCAATTAATTAAATGCTTTATTATTACTATTATTTTGGAAAAGAAAGAGATAGCACCAACTTAAATACAGCATTGAAATTAATTAACCTCTTCGAGTGCACCTGAGAGTAGGTCCTTTTTGAACATTCTTAGACTCACTTTGGTCCGGGATAGTAGTACGGAGGGGGTCGCTCGTACTCAGTAGGTCCGTGGTACCGGGGGGGGCCTTCTTCCCAGTGCCTGCAACACACAGCCCACACCACGTGCTGAGTCACCTACTATAGTGCGATCCTAACTTACCATATCGGTGTTTGAGTGCTAGCCTCGTAAAAAAATGTTCAGAGTGGTATTGCTCGTTTTTTTTAATATAGACGATACTTGCTTTGCAAAATGTGTGTATTAGCAACATTAACCCCAGTCAAATAATTGCATAAAATAATGGAAAGTTCGGAGATGTTGAAACAGAAATAAAAAGTTGCCTTTAGAGTTTGATGTGAACAGGGCTGCACAGAGATTTATCCATGAATGCAATGAAATTGTGAATTGAATGGTTTGTTTCAAAATAAATATTAGTGACAGTACTCACTTTGGCGCCATATCATTATATCTGCGCGCGTGGTGTGCGTCGAGAGGCGGCGCCACCGCGGGCCCCGCCCCCGCGGCCGGCGCCCCGCCCCCGACCCCGCCCCCGCGCCCCTCCCCCACCTCGCCTGCCCCGCCCCCACCCCGCCTACTACGCCCCGTGCGCTTCTCTGCCTTGTAGGCGCTGCAACATATATCGAACAGTCACACTACTACACATCAGTCGGCGAAGTAGACCAAATGCGTGCACGCAATTTTGAATTAGGTACCGGGTTTATGTGTACAGTCAGCAGCACATCAAGTTATACAAAACAATCAAAAATTCCCTTATACTTTGAATCTTTATGTCTTCGTATTTAAGTTTAAAATTGAAGTTGATTACCCTGTTGTGGTAGCCCAGCGTACCGTCGACTGTAGATTGTTTTGTCTGTTTTACTTTTGAAAACGCATTTGCCACGCACACGCATACAATCTGATGCCTTGTTCTGAATTTGTCAATTACCTATCAACAGTCAGTGCAATTGAAAACTTTTACTAAAGGAGACCTTATGAATTAAAATAATATAATGATATGAGTTTTAGTGAATCATCATCTAAAGACAAAATTAACTGTCAGATATTGTCCCACAGATAAAGTAGACAACCTGATATTGCTTATCTACATACTGCCTAGATATCTGCTATTATTCAGTTTGATATCTGTAGATACAGGAATGTTTTATATTTGGAAAAATGACTGTAAACAGGTCATTGATTTGAAAATGCGAGATATGGATGAATCCTCCATATTTCGTTATCTTTTACATTATTACACCAGAAGCGTATTTCACACAAAAAGCAAAGGAAGAGATAGTGGAAGCGCCACACAGGATTACAATTCACACCAGCCGTAGTACCCCCAAGTACACACCACTCCTGTACGTTTGCATGCATTAAGTTCTTCAC
This sequence comes from Catoptria pinella, assembly GCA_963556745.1. Taxonomy (NCBI): domain Eukaryota; kingdom Metazoa; phylum Arthropoda; class Insecta; order Lepidoptera; family Crambidae; genus Catoptria; species Catoptria pinella. The sequence goes on along the minus strand of OY750767.1, from coordinate 401,426 downwards.
TCTAGAATCCGCAAGAACTGTTATAGTCAAAACCAATAACATTACATTATTGACAAGAGGAACAGCACGACTGTCAATAATACTTAATAAATAATTTATGGCCCAGACTATAAATCACTAGCAATTATTAATGTAAATATTAGGTTCAAAATAACTAAACAGTGCATACACTAGGTACAGTCAACGACAGATCAACCCACCAATATATACTGCTCAAAAGAAAATAGGGGCCACCGTATAATTTTACATACAAAAGAGCTGCGATCATATAAACCCATATTACTATTACCCATACTAAACGAGTTCGAAAAACTGATTCCAACAGTGCTATACAGTTATAGTTATAATATACATATTTCGCTTCCGAATACTGCCGCTGTCATATTTGATATTCGACCTTACTTCACAGTAAGTATCTGGTCTGAAGGACGGCATTGGTGGTACTTACGATCTTATTACATGATATGCTCACGAGGTCGTCCGTCGCCAATCAGAGTCACGTCGGTCGACGGACGCTACTCTTTCTTACGCATTTCTCTTACTAACGCAAATAGAAGAAATGGTTGCACGGCATGGAATATGGTAATATTTTAATTTAAATAATGAAATTAACATGGTTTCTGTACATGTTTGACTATAAATTCATAGTGAAATTATGTGTAGACGCGCTCTATCTTTGCACGCTCAAATTATGTTATTCCATTTTTTTTTTTACTTTTTTCGAGTTGTTTTTGCACAACTTTACAGCACATTTAGGCCTCGTTGCGCCGGGCGGACAAATGACCACTGACATCGATCTAATGCTTGCTTACTTTCGGTTAGAGCATTCGTTCGCGGCGTTACTCTTAGTACGTTTACGCTGCATCTAGGGTTTATCAGAAAAATACCTTTCAGAACTTAGCTCTTTTGTATGGAAAATCATATGGTGGCCCCAATTTTCTTTTGGGCAGTATATGAATACTTATCCGACCAATTTTCCATTTAATAGTTGGCTAATGTTGTTGGCAACATAGAAATCAATATCACTTACTTTATTTTTATTTGTGGTAGGTCGATAAGCTAGAAAACGTAACTTGAACAAAGTTCAAATGGATCAAGACTATAAACTGAATTTTCAACTCAATATAACATATGAACATGATTATTTAAAATAACGTTTTATTTGCTGTAATATCATAGAGAAATTTAAGTAAGCACATCAATAAGTCATCCATGTGAACGTCGTCAACATGCGCCAAGTAACGCAAAAGCAAACCAGGGTTGAAGTATGATGCGGATTTACCGGCGCGGCGCGCGGCGAGCCCGAGTAACCGCCACGGTGCAATACAATCAGACGGATTAATTATATAATAATTTAACTAATAAATATAAAAACACATGAAGGACATCCGGTACTTCTGAAACCAGACGCTGTCAATACTAAATGAAACTGGAGGAATTCACGTTAACCATATAATTCAAATATTCATAAGTTAAATAATTAGTTTGTAAAAAAAATTAATAGTGTAGAAATCCCTTCATTAGTTTTCAATGATTACACACCAAGATGACTAATAATCATAATAGGTATTACCTTACGCTGTACGTATAAACGTACAACATAATTATAGTCATTAACAAACTACACGAATACATTACGACAGTTAATATTAATATTGATACGTATATTAACTACTAATAACGGTTTACGTCAAGCCTTTTACATTAATTATTGTACATTTATATAAAAAAAGGTTCGTCCGTTGTAATATACTTATAATATAGACAATTGTAATGTTATTTGGATATGTACGGCAATTTGTTTATATACATAGCCGATTACTACATCAATTCGCTTCAGTGCCACGTCAGTTTGTTGTTACAATAAATGCTTGTGTACATGAATACAAAATGCAATTAATAAGTATTAAAAAAGTTCCTTAAATATTTGATATGACAAACGCTACGGTCCCGTCACATCCATTTAGTTGTACTATATGGATCGGCAATATCGGCGTGTGAGCAACACTCAGGTGGTAACAAAACTATGACCCAACAGGGAGACAAAAAACGTCAACCACTCCATGTCTTATAGGTCACACTAACTAGTTTCAACCAAGATTGTCATTCAGCATAAACAGCCCCTCCACAATCAAGGTGCCACAAATGTCTAACGTTTTTTTGGCCACCACACATTCCCTTAGCTAAACGCATTATTGTTTACAACAATTTTATCACTATCAAAAAATTTTATCAATTAAGACTACGAATGTATTGGCCTCTCACTCTCTCGGCTCAATATACATCTAACTATTCGAATACAAGATAATACAAACCACCGAGGGTATTCATTGAATAACCTATCTAAACATTCGTTAATAATGCAAAAGCACAAAATTCGGACTCCATTCGCATCGTCAGTCGCGATCAGCTTACACAACAACAGTAAATCGTTATAAATCACCTACAGTACGGATATATCAAAATATGTGAGAACTATTCCAAAACGATACGATTGTATAAACGCTACAGTATGGATATATCGTAAATATAATATCGAGATCAAAATTGTACGAGCGTTGCGTGTCAGTATACAAGGTTTAGTAATCGGTCAACACTGGCCACTGAATGGAGCTAACTGCAAGGGTTGTCACCCCATATGCCAAGTGTACAAAACCATTTATAGACATTTAAATAACATACATAATAATTTTAAAAAATATGATATTAATCACAGTTCAAAATTTAGATTTAATCAATGAAATCGTAACTTATTCCTTTTACTACATTTTGAGCATAAAAAGTGGAAGCCCTATAATTGTCTGGGTTTGAGCATAAACAATTCGAGTGGCCGATGTCAACGGGTGCAGTAACTGCGAGTGGCGAGGTAAAGCGGTCGGCGGTCGGCGGTCGGCGGTCGGCGGTCGGCGGTCGGCGGTCGGCGGTCGGCTGGACGTATCAATGTGCAAGCGCTAAGCGTGAGGCCCTCGCTTCGGATGCATTTTATACACACATTTCTAATTGTAACATTTTTTTAAAGAAGGCTCTTCATAAATAGATGTGTGTGACTAAAATGTGTGAAAACACACGCAAAGCGAATGTGAACGTGTTAAGTAACTACGTTCATTAGAGGTGAGCATGATGAGTTTAAAGTGATTAACTATTACTATGACAGTATATAATATTGTAAGTGAAATTGAAGTTATGTTTTCCCCTAGAAGAAGTTCAAAAATTAGATGTTTTCAAATTATCAGAACTACAATAATAACAATATAAAGTCTTACAGATAATAGTTTTTATGACAAAACTTACATTCATAAGAAGTTCTCAAAAACATGTTTTAATTTTTCTTGACTTATGTTCCATTTAATTTAATTACTAAGAGATTGGATAACATTTTTGTTCGAATTGTTAACATCATCTAAAGCGATTTTCTAGAGGCGATTATTTCAGATTATTCTTATCGCCTCAAAACAACTATATTTTAACAATAAAGAAATTACAAATGACCAATAAGTAACATTGAAGATTCGAAAACATCGGAATCGATCGTCATATGTGGATCGGTTACTCGGACTCGTGTATCCCGGACTCGTTGTCTTCGTCCTTGGCGTCGAGCCTGGTCTTGAGGTCGTCGATGAGCGCGGGCGGCACGAGCTGGCACACCACCTCGCCGCCGTCGAGTAGGGCCCGGCACGCGGCCGGCGGGGCCCCGGGGCCCGGCGGTGGCGCCCCGGGGCCCGGCGGGGGCGCCCCGGGGCCCGGCGGCGACGCCAGCGGGGCCGACGGGGCGCTGCGCCCGCGCCACTCCGCGATCTTGCCCTCGATGTCGAGCGTGCTGCGCTTCGACCCGCTACCGCCACACATTAGTCACTACCACGACCCATCGAGACGCCGAGACGATTCCATACCGATTCATATTTGCATTAACAACTGTTATAGCAATAACTTTAGTACACAATCACTGTTTCTTTGATAACATTTACATTAACCACATCAGTGATTAGGTTGAGAAGAAGAAGGTTGAGGAAGCGTCACAGTCGTCTCGTGGTTTAAACACCCTACACCACATAAACCCTAACCCGTTAAATAAACGAAACGAACTAAAATTAACGAAATGAAAATAACAGGTTTTATTACCGGTCCGGCATGCGGGAGGGTTAATTTGTTAAGCATGCAACCTTCGTTCCGTTTCACATTCCACCTGACGCATGCTTTTAAATCCACTCCGCACAATCACAATGTTTAATCTTTAATACATACCTTACTTAGCTAATTTTACTACTAAATACCTAAACTACAGTGTAACAGGGAAAACTATGTGTATTACTGCTTCAGGATGCAACATGAACGACAAAGAGATCGCTCGCTGCGTAATCATAACATCATAAAGTAAGTTAAAGTAACAGGGTGGGCATTGATATTCTATTCTAGCATTTATAATTCAAGAAATAAAATTCTAAATGCACCAAGAATTTTGAAAATAAGATTCTTTATTCTCCCTTCACTTCCGCCTAAAGCGGTAATATTTTAATGTCATATAGAATGCTAGCAATAGAATACCAACAGGCAGAAGAAGTGATGTAAGCGCATGCACGAGCAGGGCTGGGAGGGGAGGGGCGTCTAGATGGCACTTACTTGGCAAGGGGTACGTTATCGCGGTCCGCGTACGCGTCATACAAATACTCGCTGCAACAGACAACAGACCGTCACTCGTCGTCACACGCGACACAACACCTACCCCGGAAATCGAACAGCATAGCCCGTAGGACCGTTTTTATAATACCAACGAGATATTACCATAAAATAATCGCCAAATGCTAAGATATACTTTAATTATAATAGTTTTGACAGACAACGATGTTTAAGTATGTAAATGCAATTTGTTACTGTCATAAAATTATCTTTCGATTTTCGGAGTAGGGCCTCTTATAGCGGAGAGCGAGTGTCGCGGGTTCCGTTCACGACACAAACAATTGACTAAGGACTCAAAGGAGAGGAAGCCCTAATAATTAAGACACAACTTATTTATCATCTGCCATGAACGAAAAGAACAAACTTTATCAAATACCTAGGAACTTGGAGTCGACTGAATTAATAAGATGAACAAGAAAGTTCCACAAGTTTATTGAAAATATAAGAATATTTCAACTGATTTGACACTTCTGTTTCTAAATAAGCGTCAATCTTACTACTACATAAATATGAAAATTAAAATTCTGCAATTTACTATACTAATTATAATTACTTAATTATTGATGGAAATTGAATGATAAAACTAAAATTAAACAAAACTAAATACACTAAACAATATAGAACCTTATTTACAAGGCACTAAGTGCGCTAATGCTGTGATGATATTATATACAATCGTTTATTACTTACATGTTCTAACGACAATCGCTAATAGTTTGTGTTACATATTCAACAAAATAGGAGGGGCTATCGAAAAGTTACACGGAGCGCAAGCAATGGATGCTCTAGCGCATGCCTGCCGCCTACTGAGGGGTCACTCAATAACCAACAACACCAAGCTACACCGCAGCCGTCCTTCAGAAATGGGGTTGAAAAGGGGGCAAGCACATTCTGGTATCGAAAGCTACAACATCAAGTAGGACGAGTGATAATGGTCCTTATGCAGTGGTATGTAGGTGGTCAGTCGAAGGGGGCGGTCGGAAGACGTGCGGCAATGGAACGTGCAAGCGCTATGAGGTCGAAGAGCGGCGCCACGATACTGATACTGATACCGGGTACACGGACGCAGCGGACCGATACCGACGATCATGCCAAATTATTTTAACACTATTTTCATTGACTATATTCGAATTCCTTTAAACGAAAATGTAAATCACTGAAATGAGATTAGAATAAATACTTCACAGAAGGATTCGAGATCCCAGGTTTTTATAAATTTAAATGAGAATTGGATTCGGATGAGAAAAATCTTTACTATAGTAAAGTAAACGGGCATCACTAGAAGAAATAAAAAATGTCTGTCTGGAAAGTACGTCGGTAAAGGCCGCCGCCTACAGACAGAGGAGCAGAATATGTGAGTCATACCGGACGAGGCGTAGGGTCACCGCCACCACCCGCGCGCGCGCCCCGCCGGCTCATACTCGCTGCCGACAACACACGCGCGTCACACACGCACTCACACGCACACGCACCCGCCCCACGCGCGCCCACGCGACACCACGCTACTACCACCCACACACCTGACACCTGACACCTGACACCTGACACCTGACACCACACATTACCCTCTCTCTAACTAAGAGATGATTGGTGTCGATCCGGTGCAGCACGATTTAACAAAATAACAGGCCTAAACTTTATTTAAGTTTGCATCCTTTCCTTTCCGTATCGAAAAGACAAGAGCAAATTGCTATAATTAAATTTAGTCCTGTCGATTTAATTTAGTTGTCTGTTTCCAATCGACGGATTCATTGCAAGTATTGATTTTTTTTAAACATAACAAAATTACTAAGAGTAGCCAACCGAGTACCAAGTTCAAGACGCGATATCTATAGGGAGTAATCCGTGATCTTTAGCTCTATTACTTTGCCCTACCCATTCGGATACTTTTTACTGCTAGAGACCTGTTTGACAGGTCTCCAGGCACTGCCCGATCAGATTCTTTTGAACTGTTTAGATTATTCAACATGCATTATTAACTTGTGCAGTATCTGGGTGGTAGTTAACGCTCAATGTCGCATCAGACGTGCGTCACATAAACCCTCGAGTAATCTGCTTATTCTAATTATCTTTAAACTTCATCTAGATTCCTTCCAACTTTAGTTTAACATCTTACGCGTCATCCTAAATTCCAACGATGCCTACCGCCTACGTGATGAAGGTGGATGATCAAACAACACAAAATAACAACAACAAACAATATAAACACTACATTATTCCTTCAAGAAACAAATAAATAAAATGTAGGATGTTTCACAACTTTTAGCGATTGTACTTTTTTAATGTTACGAGACAGCAAAGAGTACAAATACTTGTTACTTTTAAAATAGTTGAAAGTCTTCTAAGCAAACATGAGCCAATCTTTAAGACACAAACTTGCAGGTACTCTTAGGATGATTGACAGCCTTCAATACTTCATATCACATGTAAACGACCCTCGAACGAAGTAAATTCTAAGTATTTCCTCGTTTCTTTATACACTGACGTTACGTGATGATCGTCTATAATTATTAAATCGTATGGCGTATCTTAATAATCTATAATGAATTGTAGTAAGCTGCCTTAGTTTAATTCAGACTATTCCTCGGCCATGTGCTACAAGTCGCGGCGGCAGCTCTTCAACCGTTTGGTTGCAACGACCAAGAAACAAGCAAGACTATATGCAAGACCACATTTATTTGCGACGAGAGAACAGGAAAGATTTCGATTTTCAATCCTATTCAAAAGCTAATAAAGTTCAGTTTAACATTGGGTCTATGTGATATACTGTGCGTCCTATTCTCTCGGCTCAATGGTAAGTGTCAGTGTAGATGCGTCGGACACCGCGCGAGGACGAGGGCCCGTCCACTACGGCGGGGGATGGAGTGCAACACAAACCCGGACATCGACAAAATCAACAAACGGAACGTTAACACAGCTCAAACTAAACGGAACAAACTAATTAGTCAACCGAAAATAAATTCAAAATAATTTAATTCAAATTATACAAAAATAATTCCCTGCAGTGTTAGTTTTACTTTTTAATCTTTATATTCAAAACATACTGCAGGAAATTGAATGATGAATGAATGATGACCTAACCGTACATGCGCCCCTGGGGTCACAAAATGTTTGTGACCCCAGCGGCGGCCACAGTAAACACTAGTTAAGGGTGCCATATAAAAATCATTGAAGCTGAAATCATAAGGTGCGCGTGCGCTCGTAATGAATAATATTGAAATGTGAATGATGTCAGGTTCAATAATTTTCGTACCACCCAAACCATACGAAAGAGTGCATTTGGGTAGTTCCAAAACGATAGGGTGGCAATTAAATGGTTACTTCAGATAGGTCAAGGGAAAAATATATGAATGGTTTAATAAAACTGATGCAAATACCCTCTTTGTTATTATAAATTAACAAAGTTATGGAGTGTCGTCGTGTAGTGTTAGTAATGTTCAGTACAGCTGAAAGTAAGATAAACTAGAAAGTAAATTATAATGTATACACTTCTAAGACTTTCGCGCGTACAGTTCATTAGAAATAAAACACTTTTTACGGATTACAGCGCGTATATTATTAATTCAGGTGTTGTTTTGGAATTATTTAGTTTGTATTTATTGGTTTTTTATAAAAATATGAGCAGCCTTTTTGCTTTAGTCCTCATATAAATATGAATATTTCATAAAAATATGAGCAGCCTTTTTGCTTTAGTCCTCCCGTGACCACGGCCCCTGGAAAGGTGTCGAAACGTCGGGAATTCTAAAAAACCAATAAATACAAACTAAATAATTCCAAAACAACACCTGAATTAATAATATACGCGCTGTAATCCGTAAAAAGTGTTTTATTTCTAATAAATTATAATGTTTTACTATTTTTTATGCATTATTTATTTATATTTAAAGCTTACAAGACGTACACATGTTTTAAATTTATAAATATTTTACAATCTATAAAATAAATTGAAATGTCAAAAATTAATTATCTACTCGTTAAAACTCAACAAGTTGTAAGAATATTTTTTGGTTCTTTCTTTTATAAGACGTCGATGTAATACGATTATTTAGAAACTTTAATTCATATTCATATAACAAATAGCTCGTTCTAGTGTATGGCGAGTATGTTGTATGTGTTAAGTATTGTGTGTGTGTGTGTGTGTGTTTAGCAGGAGTAGTACTCACGCCTCGACCAGCGGGCCGGGGTAGGGGTCCACGTGGCGGTAGAGGCGCGCCAGGCGCTGCGCCACCACCATCAGCGGCACGAACAGCACCAGGCACCACGACACCGAGATCCAGTACCCGTTCTGGATATTATCATGCATTTGTTAGCATTTTAGTTAATAATAATAATAATATTTCATTCATATCGGAACGATGTCCATAGTGTTAGTTACAAATATTTTCCTGAAAAGCTACGTTAGTAATTTACATAATTATTATAGTGCGATGAAGTCGGTCACTGACGAGTCTCGTTATAGATTTAAATGACTTCTATGAATCTATTGAATAACAGCGGGCGGATCGGAGGAGTTTAAAGGTCATAGCTCATCGGACCCACCCGGCACCCGACCGGCGCCGCCTCGTCGTTCGGCGTCGACACGTCGTCGACGGGTGGTCCACGAGTGGACGACACGTGGTTACTTGTGAACGTCGCGTTATCGACCAGTGAATCTCGCGTGGTCAACGAGTGGACCGCTCGTAGGCATTTGTTTTCGCGTGAATAATTCGCGGGCAGCGCGCGGTCCACTCGGGACGCGAGCCAACCCTGCGAGCGGCGAGGTGTCCCCGCGTGGTGCACCCGACACCCGACACTCGACACCCGACACCCGACACCCGACACCCGACACCCGACGGCGACGTCCGCGCGTGGACAGCTTGCGAGCGAGCCGATCCGGTCACGATACGGAGTTGATGCGCATATCCATACAACTCCATATAAAGTATACTAACCGCTCGAGGTGCTGGGGCCCTATTTTTTTAAATCATTCGACGATCATTCGGCGGCATGGCTGTCCAGTGAAAATTAATAGTAAAGAACGCTCGACGCTCGATTCGGATGCCGGGTGGCTCTAATGAGCTATGACCTTAAAGGGGTTTTAGCGTTTTAATATTTCATAAAAATTATGCCTTTCGATCGCCGATGTAAACTTGTGAATGGTGCAGATAAAAAATAAATGTTGCTCATATTAGAAACTCAAGGATATGGCGATGTGTAGGGAGGATCGGAGAAAACTATATTTACAAAAGTATATGGCAGCCTTGACACAGATTATATGAGATCGACTTGACAGATTGCAAATACGTCACACAGTCAATCTCACTAATCACGACCGACGAATCTTAATCGGATCACGATTTTTATTGACTGTGTAATAGCTGCCTTTGTATCAAGATAAAATAAGTCATACGTACGGTAGGCATGAGTATCTTGTGGCAGGCGGCGTCGCGCGTGGCATTGATGGCCCGGGCCAGCGGCCCACAGCGGCCCACGTCCTGCCGGGCCCCGCGCCGGACCACTTCTATGTAACCGTCGACTAACGACGACACCACGGACGCGAACTCCTGAGTTATCTGTACACGAACAAGAGAATATTAAACCTCGTTGCAATAAAATATATCTCAGCTTCTATAAAATATACTCGTTTTATAGAAGCGAGTTAACGAGATATTTTTGATTCAAAGTGCTAAAGTGCACCCGCGCGCACTTCGTTTTCGGGCAGTAGCGCCCGATTTATCTAAAGCTTCAGTCATCAGCTAATATTAACTACGAATAGACACTCGCCGCGAATATTCGCCGTGTGGGACAGGGGTACTCGCTCGAGTAGCCGTACCGATCCACGCTAGTGTCAATCGCAGCTAATGCACTGGCCGTGAGTACTCGTCGCGTCTGACTGGGGCGTAGTAAACATCGCGAGTGGCAGAGCGTGTTCCCTGGCCTGTACGTACGTTCTGGACAAGTTCCGGCCCCTGCGTGTTGAGGTAGCGCTCGGCCTGCGCGGTCTCGTACATGAGGTATGAGATGGCCTCCTTCAGCGACGTGTGGTTGAACCGTAGACTATCGCGCAACTTCGTCGCTGTTGTCTGCAATCACAATAGAAGGCATATCACGTTCAGCCCGCACGCTGCACGCCGTCCCCGCGCCGCCCGCGCCCGCCCGCGCCCGCCCGCGCCCGCCCGCGCCCGCCCGCGCCCGCCCGCGCCCGCCCGCGCCCGCCCGCGCCCGCCCGCGCCCGCCCGCGCCCGCCCGCGCCCGCCCGCGCCCGCCCGCGCCCGCCCGCGCCCGCCTGCGCCATACACATAGCGCGGGGGAGGCGCGCATCAGGCCGGTTCAAAATCAAATCAAACTATTATCGGTGTGGACCCACACAAATGTAAAGTGTTATGTTAGCGCATTAGCGCGTTTTCTGGGTAGCAAAGAGAAGGAACATGCGAATAGTTGTCCTTGGTGCACTTTACACACATACCTGCAGCGCGTCAGTGTCCTGCAGCAGCGGCAGTACAGTATCCTGGTGCAGGCTCCGTAGTGTAGCAGCGGCGCGGCGCAGCTCGGGCGCCACCTGGCTGTAGCTGCGGGCCTCTACAGCACCAGCTGTATTGTATATACCTGCAGCGCGTCAGTGTCCTGCAGCAGCGGCAGTACAGTATCCTGGTGCAGGCTCCGTAGTGTAGCAGCGGCGCGGCGCAGCTCGGGCGCCACCTGGCTGTAGCTGCGGGCCTCTACAGCACCAGCTGTATTGTATATACCTGCAGCGCGTCAGTGTCCTGCAGCAGCGGCAGTACAGTATCCTGGTGCAGGCTCCGTAGTGTAGCAGCGGCGCGGCGCAGCTCGGGCGCCACCTGGCTGTACCCGCTGCGGGCCTCTACAGCACCAGCTGTATTGTCCAGTTGAGCCACCAGCGATTCCAGCGATAGGGACGTCATGTTCGTTTCCAACTGTAACGAAGATCAACACTAGACTGATCTTTGGTCTGGCAGCACTGCCGAGTGTACACTACGCTCCCGCTATTTTATTCTAAATTACTTTAATCAAGTAAAAAAGTACTTCAAACCTATTTCTTCGTGTGTAACGCGTTCTGTTTTACCAGTGCAACTGTTATCAGTGTTTTTTTCGGTCCTGGATCCCTTAAATACCAACAGAAAAGTCGTATTTAACTACCCACATTATAACAATCTGACGCAGTGGCTCCAGTACACTTATTTCCAACAAATATTTGTGTCAAATTCAAGTGACAGTGTCAAATTCGATTTTGACAACTGTCAACTTCAACTGACGGCTCCTGTTTTGAACCTGACAAATTATAAAGTGTTGCTATCACAATAAATTTTCCCTAAAGTTGGAAATTGACAACCCAACCCAACTCAACTCAATAAAAATATAAATCATGTGCTCTTGCAATGGATGCCATCGTAGTGTCAATGATTCCGAGAAAATTACATGCTCAGCATGTTCAAGCATTTACCACTACGGATGTGCGAACATTACAAAAGAAAATTTTAATAAGCTTGCAGTTAGGGCAAAGAGTATTTGGTAATGTCCAGAATGTAAAACGACGCGAAGAAGGGGAGACAATACTCCTGAAAAGATTGATGCAACTGTCATGGATGCACAACACCCTCAAACGAACACGCAGCTCGATAGAAGGGAATGTTGCATGTCCTCCGACATGAAAAATAAATTGCGCAAAATTATTTCTCAAGAAATATCAGCAGTCTTGAAAAGTGCGATTAACGAACAAGTCACGGATGAGATTAAAATGTTGTCTGAGCAGATTTATAGTTTTGGTGAGTCTCTGACATTTTTTAACAAACAATTCGAGGAGATGCTTTCAACTTTGGATAAGAAAAGTGCATTAATAAATGAGTTAAAGTCTGAAAATGCAGAACTTAAATTGTCAGTAACCGACTTGTCTCACCGCTTGAATACGGTCGAATTACACATGAGAGAATGTGATTTAGAGATCAATGGAGTACCTGAGCACAGATCTGAAAATCTAGTCAACACAGTAGTTCAGCTCACAAGAATAGTGGAAAACCCGCTGCAATCTGAAGACAGTGTGACTAGAGTAGCTAAATTATCTAAAGACGATAAAAGGCCTAGGGTCATTATTGTTAAGCTGCGCAGCGCCCGACACCGTGACGCGATTTTAGCTGCTGTAGTCAAATTTAACAAGAAGAACCCTGAGGACAAGCTCGCTAGTCTTCACCTCGGCATAGGTGGAACAAGTGCACCCATTTTTGTGGCCGAACACCTAACGCCTGGAAACAAATCCTTACATGCTGGAGCTCGTAAAAAGACCAAAGAACTTTCCTATAAGTTTGTCTGGGTACGAAATGGTCGCGTGTACGGACGTACAAGGCTGAAAACAGCCAGGCATTGCTCATAAAGTCTGTGAACAGTCTTACACTGATGAAGTAATTTTTTTGTTGTTGTTGTAAATGTTTCTATAGATATATACTTCAGTAAAAATTCTCTCTCAAAAAACATATGTAGAGGAACTAAGTATTTATTACCAGAATGTCCAAGGGTTACGAACTAAAACCAATAATGAATAAATGTATTTTAATGTCTAACTATAAAATTATTGCATTTTCTGAGACCTGGCTGAACAAAATAATTGCCTCTTGTGAAATATTCGATAATAGATTTAGGGTCTATCGTAGGGATCGTCTGTGCTCAAAAGACACAAAAAAAGATGGTGGCTGAGTGCTGCTTGCGGTCTCGAAAGAAATCTCGTCAGTTCAAATTCCCCATTGGGACAGTGACGACTTAAAAAGTATTTGGGTTCAGATACAATATAGTTAAAAAGATTTTGGTTCGTGTTCTATATTTGTTGCTGAAACTAGGATAGGATGCCGCCCCCCATCAAATTAAATGGTCTTTGTAAATTTCTGAAGAGTGTAGAGACTGCTCTGAATCAGACAAATGATGTAATCATTCTTGGCGATTTTAATCTGGGGTTTATTGATTGGATTTCGGTTGAGGGGTGTAGTTTTATGACACCATCTAGCCTTGGTTCTGCCCTAGGATGTTCTTTAATAGATTTTATGTCGGCCAATAATCTACTTCAGTACAATTGTGTAGCGAATAGCGCTAGTAGATGTTTGGATCTTGTTCTCAGTAACATACTAAGTGCGTTTGTTTCAAAACCGCTTCAGCTGTTAAGTAAATGCTACCCAATCCATCCAAGTCTATTGTTAACCATTAAATTTGCTAATATTGAATATTTAAAACCCAAGAATCATTTTACTCATAACTATTTTAAGGCTGATTATACTAATATACAGAAGGAATTATCTGAGATTGAATGGCAAAATGTATTTTTGATTAGTCACAATGTGAATGAAATGGTTATGAAGTTTTAGAACATGTAAGAGACAAATTAGTGCCAAGTCGTGCAGTAGGAAGGGCTCGTCGTCCTTCATGGTTTAGTCGAAATCTTGTGAAACTTTTATCTGAGAAACACAAGATAAGTAGGCGATATCGCAAATGTAGCAACCCTCAGGATGATATAGATTTTCAGACGTTACGCAGCAGATGCCATAAATTGTTTGATGCGTGCTACAGTAAATTTGTTAAAACAATTGAGGCTTGTATAAGTAGCAATCCAAAAGCATTCTGGTCTTTTATTAACAGCAAACGTAATGGGCGATCATCTATTCCTTCTAAAATGCACCTTGAAGATGGAGAGTCGGATACAGGACGGGATATTGCTAATTTATTTGCCCGTCACTTTTCCTCAGTTTACTCCACCGAGACTCACGTTAAACCGTCTTTTGCCTCTTCTAGCAATGATAATAATAACTTCCTGGCACCTTTTAAGTTTGAAGAATCGGATGTTATAAACAAAACAATAAAGCTGGATACTTTCAAGGGAGCTGGTCCTGATTCCATTCCTTCTATATTAATCAAGAACTGCGCAAACGTTATCGCAAAGCCATTAACGCAAATTTATAATCGCTCCTTCGAAGATGGTGTCTTTCCAGATATATGGAAGAAATTCCGCATAGTTCCAGTACATAAGAAAGGTTATTTAGATTCAATAAAAATTATCGACCCATTTCGATTCTGACGTGTTTCGCCAAGCTTTTTGAACGCCTGATATGCCTTGTAATTTCGAAACTTCTTAATAACCAGATATCCTAGTTTCAGCATGGTTTTCTACCGGGTCGCTCTGCACAGACAAATTTGGTATCATTTGTTTCGACCCTGTCAAGGGAGGTTGACAAAGGTCACCAGGTGGATGCTGTCTATACCGATTTTAGTAATGCTTTTGACAGAGTAAACCACTCAGTCCTTTTAAGAAAATTATATGATTTCGGTATAGGTGGCCCATTACTAAAGTGGTTCGCATATTACCTCCAAAACAAGACCTAAAACTGTGGTTGTTAATGGCTTTGCATCTGATTCTTATCTAGCCAGTTCCGGTGTTCCACAGGGATCACACCTGGGACCTTTGTTGTTTCTAGTTTTTATTAATGACATAGCCTTTGTAATAAAAAACTGCAAGTTTCTGTTGTACGCTGATGTCTTAAAGTTATATAAAGCTATCAATTCAACTGAAGACCAACAGGCCATGCAGGTAGATATTAATAGCATTGTTGATTGGTGCAATTCGAACGGTATGGCTCTAAATGCTAGCAAATGCTTCCATATAAAATACATAAAAAAAAATCACTGGATTCGAGGTACCGAATTGTTGATGATTCAATTGAGGAGGTTAAGGAAATTCGCGACCTTGGTGTCCTTATCGATAGCTCTCTTACTTTTAGATCGCATATTCACTCGATTGTAACAAAAGCTGCTCGGATGCTGGGATTCATTAAAAGGAACACAAAGGGTTTTAAAAATATTAGAGTTAAGATTCTACTGTACAATACCGTGGTACGAAGTCATCTCGAATTTGCATCTTGCGTATGGAATCCACTTTACGCAGTACATTCGCAAAGAATCGAGGGAATCCAAAGAGCTTTCAGCAGACACCTTGCCTTCAGTGTAAGTGGTTTTTCACACAGGCAGCCGTATGACCAAGGGCTTGGTAAGTTTAAGATGGTTAGTCTTCAAGCGCGTCGAAAAACGTTGGACTTACTTTTCCTCCATAAGATTATCAATAATGGTACTCGCTGCGGTAATCTGCTGTCTAACATTTCTCTGCAAGTGCCTGGTAGGTCCAAGAAACCGTATTCGAAAACATTTTGCTCTACCATTTTAGCGAACTAACCTTGGTCATCAATCCCCATTGGCACGAATTTGCGAATATAACAGTTTATATAGTAAGATCGAAAATCTAGACATTTTTAATTATAGCTTTAATAAATTTAAAAAGAAATTGTTTATTAATTTTAAGTAAGTCAGTAATTACTTTTAACTTTAGTCTCTGTAATCCAGAACACACACTGATAATATTTTAAGTGCCGTGCATATCAGTTTTTTTTTGTATGTAATTATAAGTTGTGTAAGTCATAATATGTACCATTTGGCAGTGCTCAAGAAATAATAAATAAGAGATCCACTACACATACTGCAATCAATAATTCAAGTCGAAGTTTGACCACTTCATATCTTCCAACGGCGGCTGTCTCGGCTTCTCCCTAATGAAAAGATCGAGTATGGTGACGTCACCGGTATATTTGACACTTCGATAGACCGTCCGACTCTTAAAGATCTTTATAATATTAATCGACTCTCGGCAATCAAACTATACATGAGTATGTGAGGTAGGTTATGCGTACCGCATTCAGTATTCGATCAAAATGAAAGTCCGACAGCCCCGCGTCCACCGACCGCCTCGGCAGTGGGCTCGAGCGTAACGACGGTGCCGACGTCCCACGTGGTGCACAACTATTCTGTGGCGGCACCTCGCGGCGAAGCTCGGGTGCCGGCTTCACCCCACTCGTATACGTACGTACCGCATTAAGTATCCTGTCGAAGTCGAAGTCGGAGAGGCCCGCGTCGGCCAGCCGGCGCAGCTTGTCCGCGGCGGAGGGCCGCAGTATGGTGACGGGGCCGAGGTCCCAGGAGGCGCGCAGCTGCTGCGTGCGCGCGGCCACGTCGCGCCGCGCCGCCGCCACCAGCTGCTCCACGTCGTACAGCCGCCACAGTTGCAGCGTCTGTCACGCCCACACTCATTGTTCTAATTATGTACAACCTCAAATTGTACTATTTGCGTTTTGATAATAAATATATATAAATAAAACAAAGTCGGGTTATTTACACCGTTTATAACTCGAAAGCGGCTAAACCGTTTTAAATTAAATTTGCCGAGTAGACAAATTAGAACTTGGATAACGTATATATCACATTATGTCACGCGCCCAAGAATCGCCTCCCTGGTCAAAATGTTCGCTGCCAAATCTAGTCATTATGTATTGTTTATGCACTGACGAGAACGCAGTCTTGTTTGCGCTGTCATGGTGGTACGTGCGTACGACACGTTGACTAAATACGTTATTGAATTATTATATTAAACGATGTAATCAATTATTTGTATTCACTAAACTTCTGTATTTTAAACTGTTCGTGCGACAAAATAATATTACATTTCCTTTATAAGTATTAAATCTTTAAATTTCTCATTCAAGTGAATGTATATTTCTTTTGAGAATTAAAAAAATCTTTAACCACAAAAGTTCCTTATAACAAAGAAAGCTAGTTATAACAAAGAAAAGGTAATACACTGCAACATTTCCCAAGGATACACGTGTTTCCAATGACATATATTGTTGTCTTTATTTTATCGTTACGGCGCGTAAAGTGTAAACAGAACGTTACGTACTCACGCTACATCGAATAAAAGTGTGTAATTTTCGTGCATCATTTCATGCGTCAATAAATTATTACTAAACAACTAAATAAATGGTTCAAAATTTATCAAAACGCAAAAATATCATTTGCTAAAATTGTTCGAAAATTTAATAATTATAATTGAAAACCCCTTAATAAATATTAATGTCTGAGTATGGAGTTGCCTCGTATATGGTATAGTTGTGGTAGCAGCGCTGCAGCACGGAGCTGAGGTTGAAGGAAGGGTCGCTGCGCTCGTTGAACAGCTCCTTCTCCAGCTCCACGAACCGGTCCACGTCCTCGAACAAACGGTTACCACGCGGCTCGCTGTTAGACACAAATACATTATATTTTAGTACGGCTCAGGGTCACTCCACTTAGCGCGCAACGGAGAAAATTTATCGGTGTTTCTTTACGTGGTCAAATTAAACCGATATCGCTCTTGGACTGGTTCAACTGAAGTGGCAGTGACCGGGCCTATATTGTGCTGTGCAACGCGAGTGCCACTCGCGCACAACCTGCGCACCGCGCCATAGTGTAAGGAATACTAATACCCGTCTTCACAAACATTACTATAAAGTCTGCCCAGAAACCAATCACAAGTAACACGTAAAGCAAACGAACCAATCAACAAGCTTTATTTCAAAGCAGTGCGTTCGCATAGTCAAGGGTCGTTCGAGTGTTGTTTGTGAATACGGGCGTAAGTCTGCTTATCCTTACTTGTCCTATTTAGCAAACAGTTTTAGAAAGTTGGCTAGATCTTTTAAACTTGAATCGCTGTTTAAAAAAAATATGATTTATTCAAATTTAAATTGTCATTAATAGCTTATGATATCTTCCGTATTCTATGTGTGGAAAACCATTTGTCGTATTTTATAAATGATTATTTTAATAAAGAGTTGGGTGAAGATAGTTTATCAAATAGGACAAGTACGGATAAACAGACTTATAATAGTGGCAATAACATGATACCGTGCAGTATACACTCACTAGAGCGGGTCACAGAGCAGGCGCTGCGACGCCACGCCGGCCACGAAGTACGCCAGCGCCACGCACGACACCACGCTGCCCACCACGAACATGCACCCGGTACCACTGGAATTACACAACATATTCGTAAATCAAGGAATTCACAACATATTCCCCATGGGCCGCTTGCCGCACGTCACATCGATACATACAATAACGAAGCACATATAGATCAATGATACCAGAGCAGGCAGGAGGCGCCGGCGCCCTTGTTGCAGCAGTCGCTGGCGCCGTACACGTCGGGCCGCTTGCCGCACGTCACATCGATACATACAATAACGAAGCACATATAGATCAATGATACCAGAGCAGGCAGGAGGCGCCGGCGCCCTTGTTGCAGCAGTCGCTGGCGCCGTACACGTCGGGCCGCTTGCCGCACGTCACATCGATACATACAATAACGAAGCACATATAGATCAATGATACCAGAGCAGGCAGGAGGCGCCGGCGCCCTTGTTGCAGCAGTCGCTGGCGCCGTACACGTCGGGCCGCTTGCCGCACGTCACATCGATACATACAATAACGAAGCACATATAGATCAATGATACCAGAGCAGGCAGGAGGCGCCGGCGCCCTTGTTGCAGCAGTCGCTGGCGCCGTACACGTCGGGCCGCTTGCCGCACGTCACATCGATACATACAATAACGAAGCACATATAGATCAATGATACCAGAGCAGGCAGGAGGCGCCGGCGCCCTTGTTGCAGCAGTCGCTGGCGCCGTACACGTCGGGCCGCTTGCCGCACGTCACATCGATACATACAATAACGAAGCACATATAGATCAATGATACCAGAGCAGGCAGGAGGCGCCGGCGCCCTTGTTGCAGCAGTCGCTGGCGCCGTACACGTCGGGCCGCTTGCCGCACGTCACATCGATACATACAATAACGAAGCACATATAGATCAATGATACCAGAGCAGGCAGGAGGCGCCGGCGCCCTTGTTGCAGCAGTCGCTGGCGCCGTACACGTCGGGCCGCTTGCCGCACGTCACATCGATACATACAATAACGAAGCACATATAGATCAATGATACCAGAGCAGGCAGGAGGCGCCGGCGCCCTTGTTGCAGCAGTCGCTGGCGCCGTACACGTCGGGCCGCTTGCCGCACGTCACATCGATACATACAATAACGAAGCACATATAGATCAATGATACCAGAGCAGGCAGGAGGCGCCGGCGCCCTTGTTGCAGCAGTCGCTGGCGCCGTACACGTCGGGCCGCTTGCCGCACGTCACATCGATACATACAATAACGAAGCACATATAGATCAATGATACCAGAGCAGGCAGGAGGCGCCGGCGCCCTTGTTGCAGCAGTCGCTGGCGCCGTACACGTCGGGCCGCTTGCCGCACGTCACATCGATACATACAATAACGAAGCACATATAGATCAATGATACCAGAGCAGGCAGGAGGCGCCGGCGCCCTTGTTGCAGCAGTCGCTGGCGCCGTACACGTCGGGCCGCTTGCCGCACGTCACATCGATACATACAATAACGAAGCACATATAGATCAATGATACCAGAGCAGGCAGGAGGCGCCGGCGCCCTTGTTGCAGCAGTCGCTGGCGCCGTACACGTCGGGCCGCTTGCCGCACACGCCGCACGTCACGCCCAGCGCCAGCAGGCACGTTATCTGTCACACAGACAACTCTCATTGTATCATCCCACTGGACTTGATAGTGACACATACGATCATTACATCCCACTACTCTTCACGACTACCACGGCTACCGATGCCAGCTCCACGCGACAGAATTCAATTTTAAAAAAATACTAGCTTCCACCCGCGACTTCATACATGTATATATATATTATTTTTAATCGTCAGCCTAAACACAAAATTTGAAGATCATAGCTTCGAAACCGAGGGATTTTCATACAAACTTTCGTCCCCTTTTTAAACCCCTTCAAGTCTTTTTTTCGCGATAAAAGGTAAAGTATGTCCTTTCTCGAGCTCCACTCTATCTCTATACCAAATTTCATAAAAATCGGTAATTAAAAATCAGCTACAACATATTCAAATCTTACTCTATTGGAGAACCTAACGAAACGATCAACAAAAAATTATTTTCAACTTTTTAATTAATTTCTGGGTAAATAATCTTCATAATGTAGCACATGTATGCGTCGTAGCAAGCACGTAGTCGCCGTAGTCGGTGCTCACCATGAGCAGCGCCGTGGCGGCGGCGAGCCCCACGTAGCGGCGGTAGGGCCCGTAGCTCTCGTAGAACTGCTGCAGCGCGTCGGCCACGTCCTCGCGCTCCTTCAGCTGCTGGCTCGCGTTGCCCGCCAGCGCCGTGATCTCGTCCGCCACGCGCGCCAAGCGACGTCCTGACGATAACATGATAGTCACGATCATAAGTACTCATTCTGTCCTGATTGTCAGATACCTGCATGCATGCATGCGTGCAGTACCGTACCGGTGTCGTGCAGCGCGGCCTGCACGGCGGGGATGTTGCGGTCGACCTCGCGCTGGATGGCGCGCTGGATGTCGCGGAACACGCGCTGGCCGTCCTCCACCTCGCCCTTGATGTTGCCGTCCAGCAGCTGCGTCACGTTGCCCAGCAGCTCCGACACGTCCGGCATCTACACACCATTGTTTATTACAACGAAGGCGATAAACGTCGAATTCAGACCATGACTGAAATGTTATTCCCTTGTGACATGACCACCGGACGGATATCACATAAACTTTACTGTCATGAAGCTCATTGACATTATCACATTCAAACACAACTTGGGTATAAAAATTTTGTTCACACACTAGCTTCCGCCCGCGACTTCGTCCGCGTGGAGATTCAGAAAATCGTTAGAGAACTTTTGACCGGGATAAAAAGTATCATATGTTTTTTAATCCAGGCTATAAACTATCTGTTCGCCAAATGTCATCCAAATCCGTTCAGCCGTTTTTGCGTGATTGGGTAACAAACATCCAAACTTATTTTTACATTAGGAGAATCATATTTTATTAAATAACTTATTTCTTGACTTTAATAAATGTGTAATTATAAAACAACAAGGAATCATAGATACACGAAACTTTAAATAACATTTCAAAATTAGACAAGCTTGTCTATTGATTGGTACTACAATTAAGCATAAAATTAACATTGCAAAATGAAATAAGACAAGTTTAGAATTTTTCTGAAAAGAATGTTAAGAGCATTAACGCAATTGGCATTTCATACAAATTTTCAAGTCCTTATATTTCGAAATGAATAAACCAATTTTAATGACACTTCACACGCTTATGTAGTATACATAGGTCTAAAAAATTAGTGTGAAACAATTTTGAAATGTCTTAAATTTAAAAAAGATAGCTGAAAAATTCTGTATCAATGGAAAATTTAAAATCGTTCTAATTTAGCTGTAACACTATTTTTCGAAAAGGTTTTCTATTAACATTTTAGACCAATGTGTTCTGCTTATGTGTATGAAGTTTAATTAAAATATGTTCATTCTTGTTTTTAAGCTCAAAATATATATATATCTATAAAATATAAAAAGAATGAAACGCATACTTACAGTTGGGAAATATTTATCAAGCATCTGTTCCAAGTTAGCGTGCAATCACAGGTAAGTGTTAGTTACAAATATGACAATCTTAAACATTTAAAACAGCAAGTAAGTAGTAGAAATATTACGTTAAATTTAAAGGAAACAGTGTTTTCAAGAGATGAGAAAAAATATAAGAAAAAGAAAAAGTTTTGTTAAAAACAATAAAACCAGTTTCAATGAATTAAAAAACAACTGTTTCTGTCAGCCATACACAAGTTACGATAAGTGTCACGTACCTGGTTGTACTGTATCTCGGTGCCGAGCTGTCCGATCTTGTACTTCTCCTGCAGGCGCACGCAGGGCGGCTGCTCGCACTGCGCCAGCGTCTCCAGCAGCTGCCGCTTCACCTTGCGCAGACCTACAACCAACCAGGAACAATTATTAAGCGGGAACTACATTAGGCACACGTGGGCCACGTACGCCGATCTAGGCGCGTCGGTCGCTATACATTTTCGATGTCGATTAGAGCTACACTACATCCACGTCTACGTGTACTCTCGTCTTGCGACGCGATTCCACGTTACGCGACGCAACGAAAAATATGTCTTTTGACGAGCACATAACAGTGGCGAAGGGTGAAATTATGATGAAGGTAAGCCGTTCTACAGAAATGTTATAGTGGATCGGTGGGGTGGGATTTAAGCTTAAAGTATGAACCCTTCGCCACTAGCACATAGACTACATTATTAGACGTCCACAGCGTGGCCCACGTCTCATTGTGTAATGTGGTTATGACAAAACTGTGTAGCACAACCACGTTGTATGTATGTGTAGTGTACCTGAGTTGAGGTGGTCGGCGCGCGCGCGCAGGTCGGCGGTGAGGCGCGAGACCTGGCGCAGGTCGGCCTGCACGTCGTCCAGGCGCGCCACGAGCTGCGCCAGCGCCGACACCGCCACGCCGCGCGAGAACGCGCCCAACTGCACCGACACCGCCAGCCCGGAACCTGCCAACGACACATGTATCACTGTACAAACTAGGAATATAGCCGTTTTATTTAGTTTACAAACACATGTAACCGTCGAAAGCTATGACATCGGTTCAGAAATACCAACAACGCGATGACGATGGGAGACCTTCTACTGAGAGAACCGAAAAAAGGCTGTTCTTTTCTCCCAGTTTTATTATAATAAAATCATTAACTGATAGATGATATCAGAACAAATGTGTAGTAAGATCAATTTCTATACGACATAGAAAAAATCCGGCTAAAGGTATAAGACATGCACATTTGGCATGGCCTATAATGCATAGGCTAAGATAGGTCAAATCGATTGATGCCGAACATGCAATTTTAAAGGGACAAGAGCTTTTTTTCCTCAACTGAAGGGATGATGAGTAACAGCCTGCACTCACTGGTGAGCAGTCCGTTGACCTTGATCTCGAGCTCGCGGAAGTTGGTGGTGAGCAGGTGGCGGGCGTGCGCCTGCGTGGCGTTGAGGAACTCGCGCGCGTCGCGCAGCCCCACGCGCACCGCCGCCGGCGCCTCGCTCGCGCTGGTTTCCAGCTGGGAATCCGTCGCGAACGCACACACCACGCCGAACCTAAGTGTTCATTGTCAAGAGAAGAATAAACTTTAGACATTCACCCCTCGAGAATATCTTTTGTAGAATCTGTATAGAACATTATTTGTACGATTCTTAATGAATTGAAATTTTTAATGAAGTTGTGTCCCTTTTGATATTTGATAACCAATACTAAACATCTAGATATTTTTCGCGACCACCCAACCCAATATAATTGACTTGGTATAGTTGTATACTCACAAGAAGAGTGTCAGTAGCGCAATGAGTAGAATAGCTAGAATTCCTTTGACGCAGGCGTCATATTTTCGGTCGAAGGCGCGCCGCCGCCGCCCCGACTTGCACCAGTTGCAGCAGCACCAAAACAGCCTGCAGAAAGACACAGTTCAAGGCTTCTTACAGACGGGCTGCATTAGGCCTCTGCCAACCAGCTTCAAAATCGAATTGAATTTGAATACAATCTTCAGTCTTTGTGGGGTTGTCATAACTGCATCAAAAATGCAAGCTGACTGCTCGTTTTGCTTATAGGACATCGGGGCGTGCAGTTCTAACGACTGCACAGTCGATCGCAGTTGGCTGGCAGTTCCTATGCAGCCTGTATACATATATGCAGCCTAGGGTAAAGACGGTCTTTGCGTAAAACATTCTGTGGTAAGACTTGAAGACAAAGAAAAAGTGTCTATGGATTTTGGGTGTTCTCAGATAGTGGAGTTTACCCACCCGGCCAGCAGCAGCGAGACGGCCAGCAGGCAGGCGAGCACGATGACGGCGGTGGGTCCGGCATAGTGCGCCAGCAGCTCGCGCCAGTGCTCGCGCGGCGCCGCTATCTCCAAGTGGCCGTCCGACACCGACACGATGCCTGCAACCAGACAACACCCTGAGAACCGCTAACACAACTGGATTTCGGTAATTACGCTCATAGTCATTGTTCAATTCATCAATCAATGAGTCTATTAACGATACATCCGGCCAATTAAACTTGTAGCGCCGAATGATTGTATTGCCAACTAGAGCAATAAAAACAGGCGGTCGGGTAGTCTCCATGAATGAAGTTAGACCGTGTATTACAAATCAACATTAGTTATAATTTTTGATAGTTTTTTTATAATAGACCAAAAAGTCTTATAGCAAGAGATTATCCAATGAGAGCTGGTTGAAGGATCCCGGATAAACGGCGTCCGTCCGTTACGCCCTCGCACCATACCGTACCGATACACTACTCGACTGGTTTTATTAATCTGTTTACTATGGTTTTATTAATTGTTATGCCTTTGTTTTCTGATGTGCTAAAAACGCATTATAATAACGGTTAACATAACATAATATCGTCCTACATCCTAATAGAAACTTATTAAAATAGGCAGTTTGTGCAGCCAATTGTAAGTTACTGCATCAACTGAACCCACACAGAGGTTATCTTAGAACTGGAGCTTCAATTGCATCTCATCAGGCTCGCCAACTAATTTGATAGCCCTTACGGTTGCCGCCGGCCTGATATGATCCATACTGCAACGGCAATAGAGTTATTCACTTGCGCAGGGGCAGGCACGGTTAGTCGTTAACTGCTCAAATTGATCAATTGCCATCCGCGTGTTCCATTTTCAACACCACTGTGAGAGTTGCGTTCACCACCGAGATAACACATTAGATTACAGCAAATATTTGTGCAAAAGAACCATTACCACAGAACTATATTAGTACTGAACGCCATTACTGGTAAATAAAATAAATGTGGGTAGCCGCAAAATGAAATGGAAAAATATAAAAAAAGAAAGTCGGTAAATAAATGGGATCAAATCGACCGTCACACACGATAATGTATTCCGAATGGCGTTTTTATTAATACTTTACTATAGGATTTACTTCTTAATTTAGCATGTCTTTGTTTAAATCATTGATGAAATCACCATTCGTTTTTTTTAAACAGTGTCATTTCATTATTCTAATGTCTCATTTATCGTCCACAACGACACATTCAAAACCGACTGACCGTAAGGAAGCTACTGATACCAAAGTTCTTTCTGATAATGAGTGTTAATTTTAGCGTATAATCGTAATGCGCTAACATATCGCATTTAATTACCACAACAAGCCGTCAATTACCAAGCTCGTCCGTTTTGTTTATTTGGCTACTCACCGCCTACGCGGCGGCCGGCGCCGTTACGTCACCGCTCGGCGACTCTCGACTCACGCGATACGTAATTTCGTTGGACTTTCAACCGGCTCGTTGGTCTAGGGGTATGATTTTCGCTTAGGGTGCGAGAGGTCCCGGGTTCAAATCCCGGACGAGCCCAATAACTTTTTGTTGATACTTATTTTTTCTTCTAATTTAGACTACAGTACTGCCCGCTTTAAAATTGGCTAATTTAGACTAGAATGCTGCCTGCTTTTAAATTAATGTAAGCGATCAATTTGTATCTCCTTATAGGAGTGGGTAGTGATAAGGAATAATAATTAATGATTAATGTTTTAAGTACTTTCTTATTGATTTTCAAGTTCAATAATTATGTACTAAGTCGTAACATTTATGTCCACGCCTAGCGGAGGCAGAATCTGCAGGACTTATATATTAATCAGTATCATCAATGATTATTATTTATTATTATAAAAATGGCTGATGGTCATGAAATCATATCATTATTAATTACTTTGAATTAAATTGTATAATGTTGTTCAATTCAAAATTATGCATTAATAAAAACAAACATTCTGACGAACTGAGAACCTCCTCCTTTTTTTGAAGTCGGTTAAAAAATATCAATATATTTTATTTTAATGATATTGAGTGAACTATTATGTACTTTTCCAAACATATTAAACTCTTAAATTAGCAATCAATTAATGGAACTAATAACAAAATTGTTATTTATTGCATTGCATTTTAGTGTAAATACCAGGTTATAGTAAGTATTACTTCAATTCAGTTTTCCTCGTAAGTAATGAGCGGGAACCGCGCGCTAATTCCTGGTATTTATAAATAACCACTAATCATGTTAATATGAAGTTTTGTTAAAAATCTTCTTTAGCAAATATTCGTTTAAAGCCAAGGCTGCATGGAGCAGTGTGGGTATGTTTGGGCACGTCAAACATTGGCATAGCAAATCAGAGGTGATTAGAGGCAATTACTGCGCTTCCTCACCCGGGGCGGGGCGGGGAGGAGGGGACCTAGTCACTGACACAACACTGAACATGCTTCTAGGTCAACTTTATTTTATGATTCTGCCTGCGGAGTACTGAAATATATGAAGAAAACATAAGGAACACCTGTCTAATTTCCAGTATGTACCTGCACAAACTACCTTTTTTGGTAACGCAGGGGTAATCGAATTACCGACTTCCGGACATGGCGGGTAGTGTTCTTCTAGATAGGTTAACTATTTCCTGATACAATAGTAATTTCGAAGGAGTTTTCATTATTGTTAAATGTACATACGTATAAAACGCATCAAACGAGGTTTGGCTAAGGTAGGTCCCACCAGCCAATCTGCACATCCTCGGCTACCCCACATAATAGCCGTTACATGTAATGGGCAACTAAACGCGCACATGATCAGGGTCGCCGCGCGTACTAGTAACTAACTAATGCAAGGTCTATTTTATTCGTCATTTCCATAGGACCTGCAATGACATCAGGCGTCACGACTTTGGTTGAAGAGGTGTTTGGAGTAATCTTATCACTTTCGAGGCACTGATACGATGAGAAAGATAGTGCTAAGGTAAATGATATACGGGTAAATCGTTTTTTTTTCTAGTATAATGCGAAAAATCCTTATAGTTCTATTTAAGAACTGCCTTATCTTTATAAACATTTGGCGAAAACATAAATCTAAATCCAAATGATCAGAAGATCAACCACGGCGCGTAGATGCGTCGTTGGGTGCGTTAAACCATGCGTGATTTCTAACAAAAGTGACGTCACGTAAAATGCAGCATGATGCGTGGCGGTGTATGATCCTCTTAATAAAACCAACATTAGAGCAGAGTCAACCCTGCGGCCACAGCTCACAATACGGGACCTTGGCCGTGCGTCACGCGTGGCCGGCCACCACCGCCCGCGCCGCTTCCATCGCGCGCCGCCATCGCGCCACCACCGCGCACCGCCCGCGCCCGCGCCCGCGCCCGCGCCGCGGTTGCAACGCAACACCACTCCCTCCGTTCACTGCCACGGTGGTCACGGTGTCGCATCGCATCACATCACAGCAGTTACATAGCTTGTTACAGGCGTTGTGCAAACATTAGCTCATCTGAGATATTGTTAGCTACTAGTTTTCTCAACCACACACCAATAAGACATGTTTTTTATTTTTACAACCATATTTTATTCATTAGTTAAGATTGGGATGTTTGTTGACATTATGCAATTACCAAAAATATAAATAGGTATATTTAATTTTAACAGCATAGTCCATAGGGAAAGAAAAACATTACAAAATAAAAAATAACACCGATTCACAAAACTAATGTAATGACCTACTTCATTAAATAGTATCTTAACTGGCAATGTTTACAAAAAGAGCGTCTTTTGTTATTTCACAAATTGTGTAATCGTACTTAGTGAACCTGCTCAATACTTAAATTACCACATTTCTGTCTGGCATAAGGTGATTGTTAGTAAATATCTTATAAAAAAAATTAAACACGACTGCCCTGCCAAAAACGAAATAAAAAGTTAAATAGGTGTAACAATAGAGTGAATGCAATCGGGGGACCGTTTTGTGGATCAATTTTTAATTAAAGACAGTACCCCGACTGCATATACACTTGTATTTAGTTCGTTTTTTGAAAGGACAGTCGTGTTATTTTTAAAATTTATTAATTTTTATTGCACACTTTTTAGTGACAACTTATATGTTTAGTTTTAGAATGTGCTCATCAAGTCCTTTCATTTAATGCCCATATTGTAATAATATAAGATTTTTTTTTTCACATTTGAAAGTGGCGTTGTTGATTTTTTCCACAAAAATATAGCCGTGTCACTCGGAATGATGTAAGGATTCTAACAATACCTCATACATCTAAATCCGTTAAGGCATAAGGAGTTATGGTGGAATAAAGAAACTTAAATACCCACACAAACATACTTGAAGCCGAACACATTACACTGTGTTTTTTGGGCATTCGTGTAAAACTAGGTACAGTGCATGCATGCCACGTAATAATAACGCACTGTTTGATGCTCGAATTGAATGACCATGAGCGTTCAGTATTGATCCCGAAATATCCTTCCATTGGGTGCGTGCCGGCGTACCACAGTAATTACAACACCTCCCCTTGAGCTGGTTTACTTAAAAAAATAATTATCGGCCGAGATGAAACTAGGGCGGAAATCGATATGTTTATAATCTTCAAGTGTGCAGGACGTGCTTCGATAATGCTTTGAGTATTTCGCTTACAAAAGGCTCGTTGTAGCACCCTCGAGGTGAACAACTGGCATTATTCGCCTGGAGCCTCCGAGCCCTCCTCGGCGACCCTCCGCTCCGCCTTCAAGGGCGCTCCACGCGAGGGCCACCTCAATCTGACCTTCGCCTCAACGACACTTTACTTTAGATTTTTAGAAAAAAAATATAACATATTTAAAAAAAGACCAAAACATTTACAAAAGCTAGTCAATGATTTAATGATAAAAAATTATCAACATTAATAAAAAATAAATTCCCGTACCGGGAATCGAACCCGAGCCTCCTGGGTGAAAGCCAGGTATCCTAGCCACTAGACCATACGGGAGATAATAACTCGGACCGAAATGCACGATCAATAGCTGCCAACTGCGTATCAAAACAAAACTAAATATAAACAGCTGTCGTTGTGGCAATATTTTATGATGTTTACTCTTTATTGTTCGAACAATGTGGGATATTGAAAAACGCATTTAATCACAGAGGTCATTCAACTTTGAAGACCAAATGTGTGTGTATTATAGCCTGTTGCTGAAGATGGAGGACCGAGGGACGAGGCGGGGGCGGGGGCGGGGGCCAGGGCGCAGGGTGCGGGGCGCGGGGCGGTGGTGAGCAGCAGCCCTTTGTGAACGGTGCATGGTGCGATGCGATCGATACCGGCAATACAAACACAGACACCCACCGGCGGCGGCGGCGGCGGCGGCAGACACCACCGCCATTAGCCAGATGTGCCTCCCGATCAACGGATCATTGCGATATACACCTATTTGGTCCTCCTGTGTGTGCGATGGATATAGGTACCTTCAAATATTATGTAACATTTCAGACCGAGTGTCAGGCCTGCCGCCGCACCGCTGCCGCTTCCTAATTCCTAACAAATAGCTCGCAGTCTGTACATCGTCTGCTGCTTCCACCGCCATAGCATTAATTAGTAATTTTATTATTGTTCTCATACCGACGCTTACACAAACATTACTGATTTTATTCTACGATCAACTAACGAAAAAACTTACGACTAACTAAATGTTAGAGTGGTGAATCATCCTACCTCAAAATTAGCAATTTATAAAAATTTGAAATTAGCAAATCTGATTCCGCAGTTATGATGTTCCTATCTTGTAAACTCGTTTACCCGTCATATTATTGTGAATGGATACTGAGGGTTCGTTATTATTAAACAATTCTACACGTTTTAGATTAGAGTATGTTTAATCACTCGACCATAACAGGTCGATAACAGATAGAAGATAAAAATGAAAGTTTGATGTCAATATCTTACTCTTTAATTAGCCAGTATATCCTAACAAGCTCATTTACGACTCAAGAACTATCAAATTGGCGCCCAACATGGTGCCAGGCGTAAAGTGTCGTGGCTCGCGAATCAGCTCATTTAAGATGTGTTTGTTTATGTGTTAAATTGTGTTTACTTTCTTTTTGGGCCATTTTAGTGATCGGCAGACGAATACGCGATCTAAGCAATTTGACTTTCATCCTGAAACTCAGTTCTAGCCATCAAGGTATACATTTTGAGTTTTAAATTCCTTATGATATAATTGGGTTGACAGATAAATAAGGCTAGTATTTGGGTTACAGTCGAAACAATCCAGGTAATCGTTATAAGCCACCGCCGTTATTGGTTGTGTTACATCGATCGGTTCGTAACCACAAGTGGTGAAGCAGATAAGCCGAAACCTCAGACAGTAAAATTATGAGGCACACGACACGATAGAAATAAAAAAATAGTATATCTTTCAACATGGTCGTCAAGACCGCCATGTGATTATTCGGTAGCAATAATAATTGTAGACTGATATAAGAAAAAGGGTTCAAAAAAATAAATCCGGTTTCGTATACTTTGGTTTACTTACTACGCCAATGGCCATTATCGATAATTACCTGAAAAGAAAAAGAAATGTAAATAACAGGTAAATAAACATTCTATTTAAGAGTCCTACACTTCAAAGTGATTAAATTTATCGCTCGCCAAGTACATAATGTATCGAAAATTAACATATACAGATTGAAGCTAAGGTTCTACAGTTTATTTACAACAATAACCTCAGTAAAATACAGTTCGTTGTAATAGAAGTAGGCAAGAGAGCAAAAAGTGGGCACTTTAGATACATTATGTACTTAGCGAGTAATCAATTAATTTAAGATGAGGGCGCTACTTGAGGGATATTGGAGCCTTAAAAACGGACAAGATTAACAGCGTTGAATTGAATACAACGCTAAAGTGATACAAAACAGCCGTGGTCAACGTAGCATTTTTGGGAGTCAAAGATATCGCGTTTTAACCGGTTTGTTTTTGTGTAAGTACATAAATGTATTTATACAAAAATAAAAAAGCTCTTACTGGCAACCCTCGAAGTTTCCATTCGGTCAGTAATTCGTGGCCAAGGCCCAGTGGCCCGCAAGAGTCTTTAGCACCCAAAGGGTCGCACTCGCAGTTTGCGGTCCCATAACGACCCCTTAACGCCTCGCTAACCTCACCAATATTATAGCCCTATTCCTCACAACTTTACTGATTTGTAAACAAACAGTAAACTACTACCTAAGCTCATTTAAAATAATTAAGTTTTGCCACAATAACAACATAATTTCATTGTAAATTCTGGTTAAAATGAACTAACTAATGGTTTGGTTGACATTCGGGCATATCGTATATGTGGTAGAGTAGAACACACTTCTGACGCCAAGAGTCCGAAGCACTTAATTGAACGGTTCCAATGCAATAGTCGTGTGCGCAGTCAAATTGGCGGGCGCGGCCTTTTCATAGGAAAGCGTGTAAAATTTAATGGCCGCTGTAGCGGGCCCACTTTCCAAGCACCGCGAAAGTAACCGGTTGACAACGATAAAAGATATCGGTTATTAATTAACAGTCATATATCGGATTAGAATATTGGCATCATTAGCACTGGTCTAGTTCAAGAAATATTAATACAGACAACAGACATGTTTTCAATCCAATGAGCCTATCTACCTTCAGTGACATTAGATTAGATGTATCGTGTCGGACACTCATTGGCTCCGATTGCGGTCGATTTCCCATTAAAAATAGATGATAAATTCATAAATAAGATAAAATAGGCAAAACGAAGCCTCGAAATCTAGATATTGAAATCGAGTCAAGGCTACTCGTAAGTAATGAAGACAAATAGGGTAATTAATGGTAATAAATTAATAGCTTAAAATTTCTTCTGCATTAATTGAGGTCAGATGAAGCTAATTTAATAAATCGCAAGCCCGGCCCGTGACCGTGGGTCGGATGTAGCCTAAATAACAACGTCGATTAGTTAACTAATTGCTTCCGATTTGCTATCGGTCAATTTTCCCCTCATTAATTTGTCAAAGCACGTGATTTTGGTCTATTACTAAACTAACACCAACCAATATCGTTATGTAGATTAGCATAACAATAATTATTAAGAATGTAAATATTTGTTTATTCACTTCGATATGTGATAAGATTAATGCTTATCAGCTCATCACCGATGCAATAAATTTTCATTGACACTGATACGGATATACTTATACAGAATCACTTAAATATATATAAGTGTATTGTACAATACAGAATAGCAAAAATGTTGAAGATATTTTTGATATTGCTGTACTTTTGCTGTATACAGTTTTTTCTTTTCATTTTTTTAAGTTGATATTTGATCTGCGCGTCTTTAGCTGCTTATGTTCATCTGGGACCGATCAGTCCATAATTGACAATGTTTATAATGTTATTATATATTATTTTTTCACTGAACCTATCCAGATTTACACCCAATTGTGCTTCATCCAAAAAAGACGTTGAAAACAGAAATTCAATGTAGTCTAGAGTCCTAAATAAAGATCTATTTTGACTTCATTTATTTGGAAAGATGACTCCTCCCTGTCAGGCAAGCTCAGGATACGTCATTTGTCTCGAGAGGCAGGACCATAAGAATAATCTTGTTCAGGACAACAAAGCCGGGCGCCACGTGTGGCCGCCGCCGCCGCCGCCGCCGCCTGCGCAGCCGCGTCACACACACACATCCTGTCACTTTCCCGCTCTCTGGCATTGTTCGCCGACGCACCCAAAATATCATGTCGCTCTATCTGCAGTTCCACACTCTCATCAGTGGACGGAAATTATATTGTTTAGACACCTACGTTATCTACGAGTACTTTCAGCGGCGAAAGTGAAAGCATTCCCAACAATTTTGGTAATTTGCTATTACACCATTGTTCTTTCCATTTTATTTTATAGCTTTTAATAGTCACACATAAAATAAAATAAAATAGCTACATTCATTTTCTCTTCGGCTTCGTTGATTGCGCCGTGTGTAATTTTATGTTATTCTCGTTTAGTTGATGAGATCGGATCGTAAACAGATTAGCTGGAGTCTGTCCTTGAGTTAAGCGAAGGTCGATTCTACTAAAGCGCTTAAAGCTCGTCGTAGCGTAAGTAACGTCGATCGCAGGACAGGCGCAGGCGCAGTGACCGGAGAGCAACGAGCAACACGAGCGGAAACCGAGAGACCCAGAGATCAGGATCAGGCGAGTGATTAGCTTCGTACAAGGGATTTATTTATCTTAATTAATTTAATTTAATTTACCATCAACTCGCTTTAACTCTGTTTAATTATTTTTTAATACAGTTGCTCGAATATGTGTACTTTCGACGACAGTACTGCCTGCGGAGAGTTGATTTTACCGCACGCCGTGCATTTTTGTTTTTATTTTCATAAAATATTGGATTTTTATTTGAAATTTTGAGATTTAAGCATTCACAATGCTATTTTTATATAATACTAAATAATATACTAGAAAAAATAGGACTCGCACCAGATCATGTCCGAGAACATGATCTGGTGCGAGTCCTATTTTTTCTAGTATATTATTTAGTATTATATATTGGATTTTTACTTTATTTCAGTAGGTACCTTAATGTTTTCTCGCAAATGTATTGATAAACGTCGTATGGTACACAGTTGTTAAGGTTTTTTAAAACTCGTGCCGATTATACGATTATAAAAGGGTGCAGCCATTACGGTCCCACATTTCCCACACAAAATTGTGTTTGTCCGTTTCGCCCCCAGCCAGCTTCTTATCTTATATTATACCATTCTATTACTATTATATTATAATATTCACGCAATGTTTATTATACATTTTGAACAATTTCTAGTTTAACTGGATTTGTCTGTTTATGCAGCTAACTTGTAAGTAAAGTTAGGTCCATTAAGTGCGTGTGCGCATCGCATAGGTGAAGGCCGACGGCGCCGGCGGCTGCATCAGGTCACCTGTCCGGCCATGGCCATTCACCGAACTGGCCACATACCTAGTGACGAATCGTTCGAAGTTCTTTATTGACCTACCTAAGTTACTATATATGTATATACACATACAGGGTGGATTTTTGAGACGGTACATGAAGGGCAGGTACCTTAATGTACCTCAAAATTCCATCGTGTATAATAAGTCCACTCTCAATATTTTCAATCAAATGAAGTTTTTTTTCTGTATTTACTTACTTACTTTATGATTTAAATTACATTTCAAAAGATAACTTTAATCTTAGGTACCTTTATTATTAGTGACAGCACAATTGCTTGGCTTATCATGTCAACATTACAAAAGGGAGTAATTACAATGTTTTATCTTGTACATAACACATAGTACTAACTGTACTACAATCAATAAAATTACTACTAATGAAATCGTTATTTAATAACTAGCAATCAATTAAGCACACTTATAAAATAATAATAAAATAATAGGAACAAGGAGTGGTAATAAACAAATACTAAAATTGCGTTTTCATCTTAAATATAATTTAGGTTTAAAATCGTAATAATTGTTATATTTAAAGAATATTTATCAACAAATAACTGAAAAAGAAAAGTTGAAAAAGTGAAATGAAATGAAAAGTTCTTTATTCAAATAAACTTAGAATATTAAGTGCTTTTGAACTGTCTATATTTTTTACTACCACCCATTCGAGACTTTTTTAGTAAAAGTAAAAAGTAAAAATAATTTCCCGTACCGGGAATCGAACCCGAGCCTCCTGGGTGAAAGCCAGGTATCCTAGCCACTAGACCATACGGGAGTTAAATGCTTGTTTGAAATTATCGTTTAAATTCAGTGGGACAAGCATTCAAGGTCATTAACTTTGCAACCTAGCTGCCTAGACTGCGATACTTTCGATTGTCAGTATTGTCACAGCGGTTATACCACAATAGCAAAAACCAAGGCCGAGTAATTTAATTCGCCAGTGTCATTAGAATGGTTTTATTTACATTTTTCTTAAAATATCTACTAACAATATAAAGTTTGTTTATCGTCAATCAATGTAAATATTGTCAATGCAGTTAGTGACAACCACTCTTTGTTCTGTGTGGTGACAACAATGATAGTGAATGATTGTGAGTACTAAGTTATGGAAGTGAAGGGCATACAGTTCGCCCGTTCGACGGAAGTGAAGCACAAGCACACCACACTATACTTGGACTAGGAGTCGAGAGAACGAGTCGAGTCGAAAACGAAATATCAATGCAAACGACCACGACACGAGTGACTAATAATTAGTTAGGTAGAAAACGTCATATCACGGCCACAAAATTAATTTTGTATGCAGAATGAAATACTTGTACAGGTATTATAATAAAATAACTTTTCGCTTTATTGGAATTCGTTTTTCTTGATTCTACGAGACTTCAAAGAGATCGTGTGTGTACCGGTACTGTGAGAGATAACAATCTATACTTTAAGGGACCGCCCGTCACCTGATTGGTGACCCAAGTTACATCTTTTTCATTCTATAGCTGTTTTGTGCTTCAGAAGGTTACGTTAAGAATGAAATAAGACCTGCATCTAGCATCAACAGTGTTTTATCACAATTAACTGAATCAAAAGTGAACCTGCTATTCAGCCAGTTGCTTAGCAACGGGTCGCCTTTTGCCACGCATCATGATGACTCAATGGCTGGCCTGGTCGCACGCAACCCAATCTAAATCTTATTCCTAAGCCAATGAGGAGAAAATCATTTGACTAGCGTTGTTGCGTTGGCGACAGAGAAACATGGTTGGCGTAACTGTAGTTAGATTTAACTGTAACCCAATGATCCAGTTAGCGACGCCTCTCGCAGATGGCGGCAGGTTAAAACACCGGCGGGCGGCGTGATGATTTACACTCGGTTATAAACAGTAACTCATCAATTATGAATGTACAAAATCCAGCCACAAATCATAATCCAATTAAATCCCATAACTTTGCCTTTATTAAATGTTACTGATAACGTGATATTTGTATACCGGCGGTACCATACCATACCATACCACATACCACCGAAAGTTACTCATGTCGTAAACAGCACCCGCCCATCCCCGCTTTTACAAACAATCGGTTTATTAAACAACTGACTTAAATGTATGAATGAGAACCATGTGACAATACAGTGATACGTAATGTAACAGATACAATCATTTTACAACCTACTTTGTGCTGTTATTCTGGTTGTGGCAAATATCAGCTGTTTAACTATTTAGTAATCTTTAAACAAGATAACTTCAGTCAACTTTACTGATTAAAGATGAAATAATAAAATACACAGGCAGGAATTATATGTTTCCTGTTATTTTAGATAACTTTTAAGTAGTCAAGAGTTGAATGTAACATGCTTCAAGGTTGCTTTAGAGGGCGTATGTAGGTACAACGCATAGTAAAAAATATCGAAATTATTGACAACATTATCGTTTTTTATTGATAACTAATAAGCTATTTCTTATTTTGGAAATCACAAAACTAGAGAGCTAGCTAAGATTTTGTTTTTCAAAATAGTTATAAGGTGAGGTTTGTTATTGGTTGGCATATCTTTGAAAAACTACAAAATTGGAGGTCACTTTACAATTTTTTTCTATTGAGAAAAGTTTTAGCTAAGTATCATGTTTCTGTCAATCACATCACTGAGTACTGTAATCTACTTTCTACATTATTTTTTGGGACCGATAAATCAAGTAATATTGTGTAAAATCGTTGATCAAAAAAATGTGCATTTGACACTATCAGTAGTCTGAGAGTATCGTGTAAGATACAATTTTATGTTATACTTACCGACAACAAAACACTTTTTTTATGTCAACCCGAGCGGGACTCCTGTAATTTGTGCCTTCTACCACAACATATGAAATTGTTGTTCCGACAACCGGATGTAATCATGTAAGATAAGCATAGGTGGTTGAGGATTCCGGATGAACTGCGCTTCTACTTTTGGCCTTAGCTTCACCTCGCATCGTGCAAGATGGAGGCCAAGCGCTTCACGAGGAGGTTCAAAGCAAAATTGAATGAAATAATTATCTTAAGACACTGGCTGATCTAGTGGATTTATGGGGCAACGAAGACATACAAGAAGTTATACGGGTTTCTTTTCTATTGTAGTAATATTAACAATTACATACAGAGTAGGAGTGATTGAAGATTTATTTATGTAACGAAACCATAATTACTACAGTGTGCTCACCCTACCCGAGCAAGCGCGCTGCACTTGCAAAGGCGTTGTGCAAGCTGCGTCCCAGTTGCGCGGGCGCACACTGCCTGCACCCACTTCTGGGGTCCTCACGCGATTGCTGATATTGCTACTTTGCATGTTACTACACTAGCCCCGTTCACGACTACATCATCGCGGTTACCTATTTATACATGTATACAGCGGAAAAAATATACGTACCTACTAGTTTCAGTGGAAAGTGGCTACGTCAACATTTCACAATGTTAAAATAATACATTATGTCAT
Organism: Catoptria pinella; assembly: GCA_963556745.1. Lineage (NCBI taxonomy): Eukaryota > Metazoa > Arthropoda > Insecta > Lepidoptera > Crambidae > Catoptria > Catoptria pinella. Next base: position 363,715 of record OY750767.1, on the reverse strand, counting down.
TCTAGTCTGTCCTTTGTGACCTCTTCATGGTAAACTGGTGAAACTACGGGTAGAATGAAAATTTTAAATTTTCACAGGCGTAACACAATCAGAATGTTTTAATCACTTATCTATGACATTAGTGAATCACAACGACGCAAATGATCAAATTGGATTACCGCTAATCTTGGCAATAAGCAGGGTTTGTGTTGATAAAGCGGGCCACACACACCACACGTGTGAGTTACCTAAAGACTACCAATCAGGACCTGGTCCCCTAGCATGACTATTAAAACGCGATATGAAATAGCAATTTATCACGTTTAACTGTCAAAAGACAAAGGACTCAAAAGCTCAACCCCCTAGCATAACCACCGAAACGCGACATGATACAGAGATTTATCAAAAGACAATGGATTTTGACAGTTAAGTGTCGATGAAACGCTATATCACGCATACACGATATAAGTAATAATAAAATTGTTTTGAGTAATAATAAAAGACAGTAACATATACTGGGCAATCTGGGCATTCTCAATTTACCTTCACATTCTGTTCTGTCAGCGTGTGTGGAATGTAAGTATATGATACCAGTCTAGTGGTTCTCAGTCACAGGACGTTAAATGCTATTTCTACAATAGCCTTTTGAACATAGAAATTCCATGTGTCGCAATAATTTTAGCATTACAGGTCAGAGCCAGTTGTAAACCGTAAGACAGAATAGAGACAATAATCTCGTAATTTAGGTGTCGAACTGTAAATGTTTTTGAAAGAAATTGTTATGATGCAAAGACGTTGTGGTTAAAGAGACGGAATTGTCTTAACTTTATGTATTTTCAGAAAATAATAACCTTCAACAAAGCTGATTTATTTTTATCAAACACAATAATTTTATTACGTAGATATGATTTAATGTGAGAACAAATATCTTTGAGTTAATGTGGGAAACACGAGAACAATATCTCTATCGCTCAATGTGTACGTTAACCAAGTTATTCTACTCACTCGGCAGTCGGCACTCACAAAGAAAATCTTCGAAATGATGGCCTATATTGTAAAACTCTGCTATCGTGTTCACGGCTTGACCTCGTAATATTATGATGGGAAATCATTACAATTGGGTTATTTGAAACTGATTGTACTTTATGCGTAGAATATTCCAGATAGGTAGAATAGAACAGAAGAATATACAACATGTTAAAAAAATACCCCTAATGCCAAATATGGTATATAGGGACCATCAAACTGAACAACTTTTACTATGGGATCAACTCTGAAATCACGAAAAAAAAATCAGCTGTTTCATACATTTTGATATTTTCGATTTTAATTTTTGTATGAAACAGCTGATTTTTTTCGGCATTAGGGGTATTTTTGTAACACCTTGTATATATTATTATTTATTTGCAGTAAATAGGGTATTGTACAATAAAGTTGGTCGTCATTAGTTTAGTGCTTCTTAAACCTATGTAACCATATGAGATAGCATGCGATTTGTTTGTAGCCGAATGTTATGAAATTCATCGATCTTCTCAAGACAGTGCTTTAAAATTCGAATGGTACCCTTCTACAGTAGAGGTGGGCGACAGGTCGTCAGGAGGTGGGCAATCAGCAGCCCCCCAAGCAAATGATTCGACCTCGGTCCCCGCGACGCGAGGGCCGGGCTCTGCAAATTGGCCGGGAGGTGTCGCGCTGAGAGTCCTCCGCGCCTGTGATCGCTGTGAGATACTGGCTCTCAACTCTCAATCTCAACTGTTCGCCGATAAAATAATCACTTTTAGTTTATTACCGTGGTTTAGTACCTCTCATAAATTACTGGCTTCTTGCTCTAAGGAAATCATATTCACTGATTTCACTGTTCGAAACTCTGACCAGGTAATGTGATTTCTATACAATACAAATTCAAATTCAAACGTCCATCATTGCATACAAAGTCAATCACAGCTCTTTGCGTAGAACTTAACTTAGATGCAGCGCGTGATGCGCGGCAGTGTGAAATCCTTCTAAAAACGGATAGCTTTTGAAACCTAGATGGCTATTCATGATTTTATTTTGTAAAGTCGTACTTTAGTTGCGTGCACGAGCTTAGAATAATCTAGGCTGACTTCACCTGTTGCTCACGAATGCCACACAATGGGGAAGTTCATTACAGCATTAGACCCAAGCGCAATATAAACCCGTGATTTCGCAAGCAGGGTCACTGATCGTTCAGACCAAGCGGGCCGTCATCCAAAGACAGATACTATTAAAGAATATTTGTGTTTGTGCCCTTGGGCCGATCAAGCATGCACGTATGAAGTTCATACATTTACTCACACACAGCTTGCGCCCGCGCTTCATTGCCAGCAATGAAATATAGTGCTACAGTCAAGTCCCCGTATAGACTTTGCCAGATACTAATTGCCATTCGAGGATCATTGTCACATAATAATTATTATTGTCCAAAGTAAATCGCATCGTTTAGTTTTTTATTTTCATCTTTTATCAAATAGAAGAACAAGTTTTTAAGTCAAGCTGAACAGCTGCTAATACCAGGTCACCATGAACCCAGGGAGCAACAATTTGTCAAAGGCGAGGCGAAGGCACGCAATGCACTGGCTACGATTGCGAAACAGGTCGAGTGGAGCCGCAGTGCAGGTGCGACCCAGTTCTATCCGGGCCAGCCGACCCGGGCCAACGCCGGCACCCGGCACCCGCCACTATTTGGCAATCCACTATCAAGCACATACATCGAACAATAACTGCTTTCCCCTTTGTAACCACTGCAAATGGAACGCGCACGTTTACGTTCTCAAATGAAATGCTACGGACGATGACCTATCCGGAATGTAAACGAGAGAAAACTACTTTGTAACCATTTAATAGGAGGAATCAAATTAATCGTATGCATCTTTGTATAAATATTACGAAAAGAAGGAAATCGCTACTTTGAAATTGCCGTTGGCAACAATCCAGTTCGCAGAATGCACATAAATAACCATCCCACGCGCATAGCCCCACACAGGATGCTTATGAAACTTGAACGAAGAGAATATGATATCAAATTATAAGAAGTGTAAAGCTGCGCACCACGTCCTGAAAAATCTTTCATCGGGCGGTCGAACTGAAAAAGTACTAGGCGAGCATGAACGACTAGGTAGCACTATTAGTATCGTTGTTATCAGTTACACGGCAGCAGGGGGGGTGCGGGGAGAAGGCGGGGGCCGGGCGTGACGCGACACGCTTCACAACTACGGACGTAACAGACACATGGTTAGCGCTATCTTATCAATGGAAGAAATAAACGAAGACTAGTAAATAGCTACTACTGTATTATGGACTCCTAGTAAAACATGCAAAATTTCATCAAATTTCAAAGAGCAAAAATAAGTAAGGTTGGTTGTGTTGTAGTGGAAAACTCACTAGGAAAGAAAGCTTAAAAATTCAATTAAGTATTCTCGTCATAATCGATGCATTATTCGGTTATTTATAATGATGATGATGACAAGAAAGACCAAGCATGAAATCACCTTATGCAAGTCCCAGTAATTCAATATTTACCTAATGGGGTTTTTTATATAATAATTATGTGCATTGTTTCAATTATGTTTTATCTACATGTGCACCAATTAAACTATAGTCTCTTTATCCTTACTTGTCCTATTTAGTAAACAGCTATTGACAGTTGAAATATGATGTCGCTTAAATTTAAATTAGATCGTTATTTAAAAATATACCGTGTTATTACAAAAAAAAATTACACACTGCTTAACTGACACCTGTTTAAATGTGATGCTGTCTCTTTAAAACAATATTGTCAAAAAAGTGACAGTATCACATTTAAACAGGTGTCTAAGTAAGTTTATTTTACAGTGGTAAAAAATAGTTTGTAATAACACGGATGTTGTGTTATTAAATCAAATTGTAACTAATAATTAGTAATTACTTTTGAAATCTATGTGTGGAAAACCATTTATTGTATTCTACAATTGACTTTCAATAAAGAGTTGGATGAAGATTGTTTGTCAAATATAAGACAAGTAAGGATTGACAGACTATATGTGCACCGCCGGTCTCACGGTCACATAAATTAAGCATTTCACGCTTGTTATGTAGTGCACGCAGTATAGTCTCTCTATTTTGTGGTTTAATCATAAAGATCTGCGATTAGTTTCGATCAACAATGGGTGCTGTAACTGCCGCAGCTGCAGCTGCGCGGGACAATGGTGACAATGGCACGCCGCACCGCAGCGGCGGGGGCGCGGGCGGCGATAAGCCAATGTTAAGGTGACAGCCAGCCAGCTTCCGGCACACCAGCCAGCGTGACAGGCCTTGCACTTGTCACCACCAGCCGTCCCATTGTTATGAAAACCTATCGGATAATCTATTTGAAACATTTCATTATGGTCTCATTATTCATAAAACAATTTTAAGTATACTATAAGTGGGCAATAAACAGGGACCTGATTAAGCGCTTAAAAATAAAAACCTCTTCGTTCGATCAACTTTGTGTTTTTAGTATTTAAAATGAAATAAAAAAAGAATTAATAGATTCTTTAAAGGGAAACCCTATTTGATATGCAAACATAATAATCATACATAATAATCATCATGAGAATACGAGATATCATAAATCGAAAAGGTCCCGGTCCGTGGTAATAAAGATAATTCATTAATGAAATGAAAATATTCTTTATTCAAATAAGCTCTCACATAATAAGCATTATTAAATAGTCAATTCTTTAACCCTACCACCCGTAATTACGTCTTTTAGCTGACAAGTAAAATGGATGTAACGATATTTACAAATAAGAATATCGTTTCCAGTCCAGACATTAATGTTACAATTAACATAGTTTAATAAACAAATAACATTATTTAACTACCTCATTTCTTAGTGAATCAATTTACAGGGTTCAAGCTAAATTCAAAATTTAAAGTCATTATTCAGAAGCAAACCCATTCCCACTAGCAGCCCCCGTTCACGAGCATGACGCATGAACCAGCCACCGCTTCGCTCAACCATATTTGAGGGAATGTAACGACCCGCCTCACACGACACCGCAAATTTTATGTTTTGGTTAAGAAGTGCCATACATATAGCTAATAGGGGTAAAGTAAGTAAGATTTTCTCACACACAGAGACTCTCATATCTTTTATAATGTTAAAGATACTTCGGTTGTTTATTTCGAATTATGATCATGACGGCCAACTACCTGTCAGCAATAAAAATATTTCTGATATACTTTCCTTAACTTTAAAAAAATAACTCATTATTAGTAACTCCTTTTTTTGTTGCAGAAATGACATCTTGTTTCGTTGTAACTTAGCCGATACTTATTTTTTCGCGTAACGCTTACGGTATATACGTTATCTTAGTGTTTAAACATTAGTGCATAAAAGTTTTAAAACATTAGCGTTGATGGATGGTAATTAAATTAAGAAAATGTTAGTATGGAAAATTCAAATTCTTTAAAATTCTCTATACAAAACGGCAATTTCGTACTTAAACCCCTAATATTAAACCGAAAAAAATATATATGACGGCCTTAATACTTTTTACCGTATCGTATCAGTATTATGACCACATCTAGTAGTTAACATAATTTACAGTTAAATTAAAAACAGATGGTTACGTTGATAAACAACGAAATTTTAAGCGTGGCGCGTGACTACTCGTTTTCCGAACACCGCCAGGACAGTGAACCTGGCACACATTGCGAGGCAGCTTACAAACGTCAAGTTCAAGTAAACATGCAACGCGAGCTTAAAACCACATAAAGACGAGCAATACCAAAATAGGTCTTATTAGAAAGGAGCAAGGCAAGCAACCTCGGTGGTGGCGCGCGCGATGTGGCTGCGCCTGCGCCGCCCGTCGCCGGTCGCACGGAAGCGTGATAACACGCGGCCACCGACCTCAAAAGAATTAATTACATCGTTATTATTCAACTTGAATCGTCACTATGTCCAAACACAAAAGTATCAATATTTTGGGTATTGCTAACTTTAATTATTGGTCAATAATTTCTGGACTGACATGAACTCCTTATCCATCCATAAGGAAGATCAGTGCTCCAGCAGTGGGGACATCAAAAAGTCTTGTGATGATGATGATGAAATGGAGAAACAAAATTCGACAAATAATAATCCTTCTGGCATAAGGAACACTGCTAAACAACCGCACAAGAATATACGACCACGATGTCCAGTCCAGGATCAAGCTTCGCTGGCGTGCAAGCAGTGCCCAGCGGTTAGCTAGTATAAATAAGACAATGGTTATTATATTAGTCATAGCAAGTGGCGGGTGCGTTCCTAATTATGTAATGACCCGGCGACAGCTGATATTGACCGCCGTCAAACTATAGATACGACAAACATCGACAATTCCACACAAACACTAATTTACAATGCACAAAGATCGTAAAATAATTATTATGCAATAGGTAATTTTAGTCGTTGATTTGAAGAGAAATAAGATCAGAAAAAGCCAGTTAGTGCATAACACTAACTGTTTAGAACAAAGATTTAGGCTATTACGGTGCAACCTAGCCTAACTGTTTGGAACCAGATATGTTTGACCGCCTGTTCAAACAGATGAGTGGTTGTTGTTTGTGTTGTACCCGCCGTTATATGGACTCCGAGGCCGCAGCCGCTGCTAACCACGGAGACAAACTGCCGCCCGCCGCCGCCCGCCGCCGCCGACAGGAAGCACGGACAAGCCAAACCAACTAATTACCATTCTGTTCCTCTTACACACTAACTTATGCAATTTAGTTTTAAAATGAATAGATAAATGAAATGCATATTTATAGTTAATAATTACAAAATAAGCTTTTAAAACCATGAATAGAATTGTATGTGTTGTGATTGAACACAACTGCCGCTAAAATTGAACACATGTTTTATTAATTAGGCAATATCCAATCTTGCTTTTCTGGGAGTCATGTTGTGTACCGTTAATCCTACACGGTACAGAATAAAGTTGAATTTAGTCTGGCTGGAGAAACATAACTGATCGGCCGGAAACCGTCATCACTTACGTTTTTGGGTCAGTCAGACGCGTCCAGCAAATCTGTGGGGACATAACGCACGCGGTGCATCTAAATTCAGCCCTCGTAAACCTCGCCATATCCAAGCCGACTTGCGCCATAACAAGAACTTTACCAACCACTTGTAGTTTATTACGGCCTGAAAATACATTATTGGTAGTAGTCACAATAGCCACCGTCCTGAATTTTCTTAAAAAAAGCTCCACAATAACAACCACACCTCCAAGTGTTGAGACAAATTTTGTGATTCCAAAATAAACGAATCCAATAATGTTGTCAGTACTACTATTCGGTATATTTTTAGAGGACAAAGCGCTGGACAATAACGCAAAATATGACATGGTACAGTAAACAGAGCGAGCTGATCACGCATTACGCAAGTGCAACCTTGGCACAGAGGGGCGCGTGAAAGTGTACCGGTCATGACCGCAGCCGCAGCACGTCGGAGACACCCATACAGCTGCGGAGCTGACTCGGCAAGTACCGACGTTAAAGAACCTACACACGGCAACAGGAAATAAACAAACGTTGAAAATGAACAGTTGCATGAGGTCATCTATTTTATAGCTTTAATTAATACGAAATGCAAAACGGTACAAACATTAATTAAGGAAACTGGTTTCTAGGAGTGCAAGTAGGCAAGTGTCACGACTCACGACCAGCCACGGCGAGTCGTGAAATCGCGACCACCGAAAGCGAGAATAACAGGGAACGTTTCGAGACGCCTCTGGCGGAGGATACAAATGTAGAAAGTGCCGATACAAGATAAGTGCAAGGCTGCCTATTAATACAAAGACAAGTCACGAATTTCACCGGGTTACTTGAGAAACCAGCCAGACTGCTGTATGCAATTGGGACATTTCAAATTATATCTTAGCGGTACTGTAACTGTAGACACTACAAAAGGAGCCTTTGAAACTGTTTAAAAACACTTCAAAGTTCAACAAAATAGAAAATCCGCTTTTGTAGTAGATGGAAGCCTATTGGTAATATTGGTATACAATAAACTAGATAAGTTTTGAACACTGCACTTTCTAAAAAGAGTGATTTACAAATCGAACTGTCATGCTACATAATTGAGTCCCAATCGTAATAGAGAGAACAATGAGTCTAAAAATATCAATGCTAACATTGGCATGGTCCACAAAAAATGATGAGATAAGATGTTGCAACTAACAGCCGAGATTCGTTATTGTATCGACATCTCGCTGTGCTGCTGGTGATACAATACTTTGACGACATAGCGAATGAGCGACTGGTGCTGGCTGACTCCGGCGCCTTTCAGAACGCAATGCTAAGAATGTAATTTAAAAGCTAATCAATACTTAATTGAAAACCTTTATAGTCATCTTAGAAGCTAATATAAACTATTGCGGTTGAGTAGCTTACATTCATGTTTCATATTTGATTGGACTGCAACGGAACAGAAGATTCGTTTTTTGACATATCAATAATGACGAAACTTGTTTATATAGCAGTCGCCTAGTGAACCTGTGACGGACAGGTATTTGAAGTACAGAAATGTCCTATCATTTGCGCTTGCAGCAATGATCGTTGCTTTTATATGCATCACTGCCATCTTGTAAAGATTTAAAGCACCAGGCACCAGCTTATTAAAGATCTAGATATTCTGTTAGTCGCTCTAATATTGTCTTTTCGTTCGATTATTGTTTCATATCTTGTTTTTCATTCACATTATTATTTAAACAAGCTTATGTGATAAAGTCATCGGTATCATTGCCGTCGTTGAATGCGCGTGATTCACATCGAAAGAAGGCCGCGTGAGTGAGTGACGCCGAGAGATCGGCGCCTAACGTCAAATGGAAATACCAGAACATTAATTATGGGCTCATCTTCATGTCTTCCTTCCTTCAATTATTGGGAAAAAAACAGATTGTCTGACGTAAAATACGCAAAATACACAGAGAGTTTAGTGGAGTCAATTTGCGACTCTTTCATATTGGAGACTGTTTGCTCGTGCATTTGTATTGTGAATCTGGTGAACAATAACAACAGCTCAGCGACATTTAGATCGTGAGAGTATCTCCCAAACAAGATGGTCGAGTCAAGTTGTATGAATAGCGGCCAGTATCTGCGCAGGAGTGACTTAACGACCCGCTTCCCGTCTTATCCGTCAGTAGAGTTCTTTGATTCCTTTCTAAGATCAACGAAAACGTAAGCTCAGAACGGACACGATATAACCAAAGTGATGACATCTAGTGACTAGACTAATATTTATAAATTTTATGTGCATAGAGAAGACAGCATGCCCATTCATTGGAGATAAGATAGATATACCTACAGAAGTCATTGCAATCAAATGATGACACACTTTCTGCTACTTTTTAGACTTCGAAAGGAGGGAGGCTTTTTGTTTTTTGTATTTACACCGATTACTCTGGCGTTGGTGTGCCGATTTTAATAGTTGTTTTTTTGTTCGATTGGGAATACTTTCGATTTGGTCCCATATAAGTTTCAATGAGATAATCTTCAGAGATATGGGGCCTAATGACATAGGAGTCATAAATAATTAGAACAAAGTAAAATCATATATGTAAACGTTAACTTTTGTTCTAGCTGAAGAGTTTGTTCGAACGCGCCGCGTATTAGTAGGTATACTACACTAGTTATCTACCTTATACAGAAGATACTTACACTAATAAGAAAAAATGTTTAAAAAAACAGAAAACCGACTTTAAAAAAAAACAAAAACAGCTTCTAAAAGCCCCACCCGACTTCAATACACGTGTTTTATTAAATTAATTGATATGCGTAACTATCATTAGATTTAAATATTATTTCTTAGTTTTTAGAGGTATTTAATTTTGAAGCTGTTTTTGTTCTTTTTGAAGTCGGTTCTTTGTTTTTTAAACATTTTTTGGGAGAAACAAGTAATACGGATTGCATTCAAATATGGTCCAAGTAGGGTCCGGTTATGAGTCAGAGGCTGCGCGTGCGACGACCGTTATCGCGTCACCATTCCACTCTCCGGCAACCACAGTTGAAACATGGCAGCTGCGCGATACCTATTACACACTTCATTATAATCGAATGATATTGTGATATCTCCTTAAGTATTTGTGTAAAATAAAGTCAACTCTCTCATAAATGATGACGATGGTACAGACAGGAAAGTCGACAATACCTTTTATTTGTGTTAGCTCCGATTCTCAGTAAAATTCAATAATAAGTGAGTCAAGAATTGTTGATATTATCATTGTTAACTATGCTTTTGCTTTTCACATGCTTTGTTTGAGCAGACCGTGACCTAAGAGCCAAAAGTCAGTTTTTCTGTATAATGTACTCAAAGAAATAGTTGTTTAATCTGCATTCAGAGACCTCTCGCTGAAACAACGGGTTCATCAGCGGCGCCGCGCCACGCCACCCCTGTGCTTGCGCAATGCGCTTGTATCGTATGCATTGCATACGTTTCATTAAAATATGCACCTAGGGTAGATGCACCAGTGAATTAACAAGGAATCCTCAGGAGGATCCGGAGGATTCCAGGAAGGAAAATAACAAGCCTTGGGAGAGGCCTATGCCCAACAGTGGGTTAGATATCGTGCGCCATTTAGAATTTAGATTTCTTTTGAAATTTTATAATTGTTACTAGTTTGTTATGCTATAAAATATAGTGTACTGCCATAAATTATCGATTTCTGTTTACATCTATGATCTACCACATGTAACTTATCATTTATTGGATTTTGAAACGTTCATTCACTGGATTTTGCCATTCATTCACTGGATTTGGGGTAATTTTGTGTAAAATGCAGACTATCTAAATAACTATGAGTATTTCTGAAATATTGTAGATATTATATTGAACATTAATAAATTGTGAAAAGTATGTAGCGCTATTATTCCAGCAAAGTCATCCAGGAACAGGTATTTGTAATTTTTAAAGTCTCAAATCGCCTTAAGGGTTCATTCACTGGTGCACTTACCTTACTACCTACATCCTGTTAGGTATAATTACTTCTTTTAAACATAATTATTTCTTGTACAGATTTGTCATAGATTCTCAAGAAGTTATTATGTTTGGTATGCAATTTTGATACTAGATACACTTTGTTTATAAAATAATAATTTACAACTATTAAGAAGCAATAATGAATGCATGTGCATGAATGTGATATAAGTACAACTAATGCTGCAGACAGATGTGTACAAAGCTAATGTCTCAGTTTAGCATTGACACAAACAAAAAAGGAAGGGCGCAGAGCCGCCTGCGCGGGCGCATGGGGCGAGAGGCCGCGGCCTTACTTGCTCAACTCACCTTTCTATATTTGTAACTTAATAAAATTATTTTAACAGCAATACACATATGCTGTGCATTTGTTATTGAGTGAAATATTAACTTTCTTTATAAAGGTATAAATGCTCCAAAAATGATAACCTTAACGAAAAAAAAATAATCAGATATTTGGTTGATGTTTCTAGGAATACCTTTTTTTGTTCAAGTCATTAAATTAAGGAAAACCATCAGATACTATATTATAAGTTGAAATGATTATTAAAATGATTCATTATAATTGAAAGTGCACCATTGTCATTTGATTTATTGCCACTGTCTTCTGTGACCATAGTTTTAGCATTTTATTTATCGATGCATTCCGAAACCTGATTGCAGATAGTGTTACAGGCATCATTGTGACTGCAGTTACAGGAACAGTTGCCAGCCCCATTGTGTGATCTCCATTGTATGGAAATACGAGCCACCCAGCAACCAACACCACTGACATGTTACATGCCTGGCATTACATTTATGTTTTTAACAATCAACAGAAACATTATAAAGCAATCATTACTAATAATGAATAAGTATATTTTTCACATGCTTAATTAGCACTATTATTACTATAATTACTATTTTTTGCACTATAATTTGTTGTGATGACTAATGTATTTCAAAATATATTTTATAAAACAGTAAAGTAATTATGGTACTGTTAATGTGGTAGGAGATTCTATTGCAGATATTTTGGAGAGGTCCAGTTAAAAGCGTTCAAATATGGGTGCTCTGCTATAGACGACACTGGCTGGTCAGTGTATTATCAGTACTTTAATGTTTTAGTTAGATCAAAGTGCTCAAACTGAGTCTCTTTTAAACTGGTTTATTGAATTCTTAGTTGGAGTGAAAAAGTAAGGGCATTCAGCTCTTGATAAATCACTTATTAAGTGTACCAGTTGCTTGTTATTAGTTTTTTTATATTCACAAAATATTAGGTATGTACCTACATCTTGGAAACTTGGTAGTTTTTTTATAAATATTACAGCTAGCAATGATCTTATCACCTGAAAGGATAGGCAGAGTAGGAATTAAAAAGGAAGTAGGTAAAACAATATCAATAATTGTGGTGCTTACCTTCAGGGTAGGCCTGCTTGTTTGCGATGAAGTCGATGACGTAGTGTGTGGAGTTGTAGAGCGAGCCCATAGCGCGCATGTCGAACTCCACGCTGGCCCTGTAGGTGGTGTTGATGACGGGCGTCGAGTACGTCACGTTGGCCATCTCCATCACCCCCGAGATCTCCGAGCGCAGGTTGTGCGTGATATCGCTCAGGAACGACTCGCCAGCGGCGCCGCACCACGCCGCCGACACTACGATTAACACCCGCCACATTTTCGCACAGACACAGGCAGGACACAGCCCACGAAACTCGAGGGTTCACAGCGACACCCACATAACGCACTCCCCCCGGCCCGAATCGACAATTAACTGCTCTTCTCTTCCGCGAGTTCCGCGCAATTTCAATTCACTCACTATTTTATTTTAATAATTTGGTCAAACTATTTGTTTGCAAAACAAAATCCGAGATACCCGTTTACCAAACATAAACACTTGCAAAAGGAGGTCGATATCGACACCACACAATATAAAATGTCGAACAACGCGAACGGCCGTTTTTATAGAATTTGCTCGTTATGTTACGTTGTCGCTTGTTTCACTTATCCTATTCAATATTTTAGTCAGGATTTACATGTTTTGTTTATTCCTTTGTTACGAATATAAAACGGCCGCCCTGCGTACCGACTCGGCACGTACGGTGAAGTCCGTCCTCCGGTCACGGTCAATGAAGTGAGCGAGAGTGAGTGAATGATTGTTTGATTGATCGAACAGAAGAATAACATTTCTTCTTTTTTTGTTATGGCAATCTACTTTCCTCTTGGAAGTATTTTTTGCCAGTGTCAAGTGTTAAATAGTTCAGTGGTAGATATTGTTTAATTTTTCATTAGAATGCGGGTGCATCGCATTCCAATGCTGCTTGGAGCATTTGGCACCAAGTATATCAAGACAGTTTACTCGGTTAGTTCTGCCGAGGAAGCCACCACTTCAATAAAAGTCTCAGCTTCACACAACCAAGATCGCGCCTATTTTAACTATCCCACATATTGTTCAGTTGCGTAGACACTTGTACCATATAACTGCACCAATTTTAAGACACAATATCCACTATGAATCAATTTTAAAATAATTAAAATAGACACGAAACCGAACTCGACAAAAAGGCGCCAAAACTCAAGAATAACAGTTAGTTAGGGCCTTCCTATTAATGTTGCCATAATAAGCGTTATAATCAACGATTTCTTTGCAACAAACAACACAATCCAGCAGCCATGCCATGATAGCACCTAGCCTACACGTAATTTATGCGTTTTTTTAAGTTTTTAACGGTGAATTTCTTGCTTTTGATAAGTGCTTCCAGTAACAAACAACATGATCGTCGCATTCCATCTTAAGTCGTCAATAAACTATAAAAGTGTAACCTATGTCAAAAATTTGCTAATTGTTAAATGGAAACAATTAATGAACTGCAACATTTTTTCCTTATCATTTAAGTTATGGATGAAAAACATTGCAATGCAAATATAAAAAACCGAACTAGTGCGAGATGGACTCGCACACCGAGGAGGGTTCCGTATCAATTTGTAGGTACAGTCAACGGCACGACAGGGCCGACAAATTCAATCAATTTTATACTAAAACGCGAAGAAATTAAGGTTCAAAATAAACTGCACATTTTTGTATAACCTGACTGACTGTACCTACATATTTACGTATTTTAAATAAAGACTTCCTATATATTTTATGATTTAATTACAAATGTATAATTTTCAGATTTTTCCCTGTACCTACTTGTAGTATAAGACTATATGACTTGCCAAATTTTATAATAGAATTATAAAATTTGGTCAACAGAAAGTACCCTATAAATCTTGATTCCCTTGAGTGTCGAAATAATACCTATGTGTTTTTTGCGGCATAAACGGCCGCCGTATTTTCTTTTTTTACTTAGAAGTTTGATTTTTTCATAGCTTTAAGGGTCTGTAGACCAGGGGCCCTACCGGCTAACTTTTCGAACTTCGGCGAGTCTGCCGAGCTTCAACTTAAAACAGATAAATCGAAGTAAGGGGTTTCGTATTGTACTATTCGCCAAAGTTATTTAAAAGATATCGATGTTCATGTGACATCATGAATTGGGGTTCGCCATTTTGGCTCGATTTATCTGTTTTAATTTGAAGCCCGGCAGACTTTCCGAAGTTTTATGCGTTAGCCGGTACGGCCCCTGCTGGTCTATTTTGTAACTTAACATGATCATCACTGATTAAAGTTTTATAGAGATTGCTGGGTTTATAGAAAGTTGTCAGATTGATTTTAATTGTAGCTGCAATGCACTTGCAACTTTGATCAGTGATGATCATTTTAAGCTGTCCGTTGAGTTACAAAATAGACCAGCTGGGTATTTTAATTTCAACTCGATACTCTAACTCGACTCTATGTGTTCCCGAGATAAAGGGTCTTGACAGACAGACGGACAACAAAGTGATCCTATAAGGGTTCCGTTTTTTCCTTTTGAGGCTCGGAACCCTAAAATGAATTGGTATTCAATAGCCCATGAAATAAAACAACAACATTAAGTTTTAAGTTTACTCTCATTGTGTACCGTAAACTGGAGTTTTTAGCAACTGCGGGGTGAATAACAACAGTGACATATTCGTTAGAAAAAAATGTCTAAAATTTAAAATGACCTTTTTATTTTTATAGAAAAATGCTATGTACAGACCTAAGAGATTAATTTTGAATGTTTGATATTTTCTCTATCAAAATGTTGATGTTGTTATTTACCCCGCAGTTGCTAATCACATAACATGTACGTACATTTTTAACACTAGCAATATTTTTTATCATTCATTCCTTAGTTCTTGTGGTTCTTCCAGTTTCCTCAAGATGGCGTCATTTCACTATTATTTTAAAGTTGTTGTTATTGTGGGTGGATAGGTTTGTAGCAAGAACTTTGCAATCATATTCTGTTTTTTAGATATATTGGTACCTACCTAAATAAAGATGAATGATGCTTTTAAAAGCCCAATGATTCGTTCGGTAGCGCTGTTTTGCAAAGAGAATGTAATCATTACGTTTTGCAGAGTACCTTTATACTGTTCTATGAAGTACATACCTATCTAGATATTATTTACAATTAACTAAAAAGTAACAACTTTGTACAGAACAGTAATATTTTATATCACAGTCATTACCTACACAAAGAATATACTAAAATTAAAACAATTTAACCACAGACTACTAAGTACACAAGTAATTTAACCATCGCTATACCAATGTGCACGCTATAACATTTGCTAATCTTCGTTATTGCTTCGCTTTCGAAACATGTTTGGGATTGACATAAGGTTTCGTTAACAATCTAATTTTAAAACGATTTGTTCCTGATTCGTCATATTCCAAATTGGTCATATTCCAGATTCGTCATCTTTTTTCATGCCCGTTTTCTAATATTTTTAAAAACAAAAAAGCCGGTCAAGAGCTATTCGGACTCGCGCACCGAGAGTTCCGTAGCATCATAATATAAAATACAATGTCCAAGTAGAATTATTATTGCAGTTTTAGGTCAGCGCCATCTCTTGACTGATAGTGGAACTAATGTATTTGGAATATTGCAGTTTTAGGTCAGCGGCTCAGCGCCATTTCTTGACTGATAGTAGAATTAATGTAATTTTTGTTGATGATTTCTAAAAAAGTGTGGTATTTTATAAAGAGACATCGTTTTATTTTTCCTGTAATCTTTACATAAACTTCTATCACATAGAATAATTTCTGATTTTTCTCGACGATGCCAACTTCGGAGATAAGGGAAGGGGGAGACGGGGGGACGGTTTTCTTTACTTTTACATTTTAAAGTAAAAAAGTAAAAAACTACGCGGCTTAAAAAAAATGTTTGAGAATGTGCAAACAGCGCTCTTTCATAATTATATGTAATACCCCACATGCCCTACTAGTAGCCTCACTTCGACGGACACAGTGACAGCAATTAATAGGGCGGAATATGGCCCCTTTGGGTACGGTACCTTAAAAAACATAATTACAACGTAAAAAGGATCGCGATAATCGGACAACGTTTGTGGTTTGGTTAATTTTAGACCTTATTTAACTGAGTTCCCTACTAGCATTACTACCCCTAGCCGAAGTAATATTTGCAAATATTCGTTATCGCTTCGCTTTCGAAACATGTATGGGTCGTTAATAATCGAATTTTAAAACGTCAAATCCATACATGTTTCGTAGCGAAGCGATAACGAAAATTTGTAAATGTGACATCGGCTACGGGCTCGGTGTTCCACGACGCGACATGGAGGGAAAGTTCCTCTAATTTGTACATAGGAAATTTTACTGAATGAAATAAGACTTTATTTAGATTTTAAAAATAATTAGAATAGCGTTCAAATATTTAGTTTAATAGTGAAATATCCCTATGATAAACTTTTTCGATCGGTATTGAAAAAATACAGGATCTGTGAAAAACACATTTGGTGATTCCCGGTTCAGTTCGAGGGCAGGCCATCGTTTAAATATCTTCGAATGCAGTTCAATCAAATTATTTTCAGATCTAAATGAAGTCTTCTTTCTTTCAGTATTTCTTATATGATATAAATTATTTATAGCTATAACAGATACATAAATCGTCGTCATTATAATGTTTCAGTGGGCTAAGGCTCATATGTCACAAGCGGAATAAATCGTGGTTCGCTTTCGAGATAAACACGATCACCTCACGTCCTACGGCAGATTTTCAGCGTTGTCTTTATTAGTGTCGGCTGTGGTTTCGGTGTGTTCCTCGGGCGGGTTCGGTCGGTGTAGGAGGGGTATTTGTTCGCGCGGGGTGTCCGTCGCGTCGTGCGGCGCCGGCGCGTGCGCAGCGGCGAGGGCGGCGGCGGGCGAGGGCGCGCGGAGGGCGCGCGGGGGCAGCGCCAGTGCGCCCAGCGCGTCCGACACCTCGCCCGACGCGTTGTACGCTATCAGCATACCGCCCGCTCGAGACAGCTCCGTCGATAGTTGTTCTAGTACCTACACAAATATTTCGTAGTTATTTTCAGTACTTATATTTGTTCGAGTCTTTCGCTGCCAAACGTCTGTCTGGTGTCCGCGGCAGTTAACGTGTAGTTTTATTAATTTAAATAAATAAATAAATACTTGTGAGGCGGTGTAGTCCAGCAGCGCGAGGCGGGCGGCGTCCAGCAGCAGCAGGGGCGGCGTAGGGCGGGCGGGGCGGGCGGCGAGGGCGGCGAGGGCGGCGCGGGCGCGGGCGGCGCCTCGTTCGGCGTTCAGGAACACCAGCGCGCGGCGCGGCCGCCAGACCACGACTTCACCGTACTCGGTCTGTAGACACCGTGTCGTTGAAAGTGTACGAATGTTAAATAATATGTAAAAATGATTAATAATTCAATTTAAAAATATATCCGACGTTTTTAAGTGCATGCTATATTGAATGCTTTGAAAGTTAAATCGTCCGGCTCGAAGGACCATGAAAAGATATGAAAGTTAATCTAATATAAGTGGTAGGTACCTTGAGCGCGGCCAGCGCGTCGGCGGGCGCGGCGAGCGCGGCCAGCAGCAGCGCGGCGGCGGCCAGCGCGCCGGCCAGCACGCCCAGCTCCACGGTGCCGCCCACGCTCACCACGAACGTCACCGCCACCACGCACAGCTCGCGCCGGTCACGCTTCCACAGACGAAACACTATCTGGTAGTCGATCTGGAACGTGCGGCCACATATCATAGAGGAGACCCTGATATCCGTTTCGAAACTCTGAGATTTGAAATTCTTTTCAATATCAATAATTGAAACGATCATAATAGTATCAAAAAAAAGGTGCCGTATACATAATAGTTATTTATGCAGTTGTTGCATAATGGGGGCCGAGTGTGAAAGATAATAAATCACACCGGAAAATGAGACACGATAGATATTCTATTGTTGTCTGGCCGCATTCGGCCGCTCGGGCGATGATGAATTAATACATATTATAAATACAGTTGCATACGAGACTTTATCAACACCCATGATATCACGGCAGTTTTCCTATTTTGAACTTTAATAAAAATTACTAACATACAACAACGATATATTTTTGAAATGTTGTCCATAATCGATATTATTTACAGAAGTCCCACTACCACATCACTATCGTAATCATGGTGACATCCATGATAACATATTGTCCCAGATTAGAGTCAGTTTTTATTTTTTTAATCCAAAATTGGCAAAAGCGTTACACATTTAATTCCTGACATTGTACTTACGCTCTTTTAGAATGAGTAAGACTTCAAACACTGGTTTAATATATAAAAAAAGATAAAAAGAAACGTATCTCCAATTTTGCTATCTACTTTTATTTGATATGTAGATAATTAATTAGTTCCAATACCTACCCAACTAATGTAAAATTTTTGTTAATTATTGTGATGGAAAATGGCCTCACTTTAAATGCTGAGGTCATTTTTAAATTTTTGACGACTCTGTACACAATATACAGCAAAAAGCGGCCCTTGAGAGTTTGTTGCCGGTTCTTCTCACTACAAGGTCTCCCGCTTAGGGTTTGCGAACCAATGGCGTAGCTTCTTTGACATTCACAAGTGCTTGTAACAGCTTAGACTGAATAAATGAGTTTTGATATATTTTATACCTTCTCCGTTTCGTCGCAGGTAAATAAAAGGTTCCGGAATAGTTAGCTTATTGCCAACATTAAAACAACCAGTGTCATAATAACCATAATTTGGAAGAAGTTGCATTATGAGTAAGTAGAACATTATAACACTCGATTGGATGATATAATTCAACAAATCGAGAGATTTAAAAGCCACAAAAGATAACGTTTGTACATGTCACATACCATGAATACGACGGCGCATATGAGCACGGAGGAGAGGCAGGCCTTAGGGATGAAGTAGAAGTACTCAGTCAGGAACGCCAGCGCCAGCAGCGTGATGATACCTGCAGATTGGAGTATATACGCTATTAATTTCGAGTTTACGTATGTCCGCAACTGGGTTACTAGCTCAATGTGATACCTAGTAACTAAAGGTTTACTTCTTAGAATTCTTATACATTACTCACCGAATCAAAATATAAATTACGTCGTTTAACTGTCGTCCTCTGTGTCTCTAGGGTAGAGGTACAATCAACCACACTGGTGCTTCACCACTCCTAAGGTTAAAGCCTAACCGCTTATCTACGGCTGTTTGGCCTATATCAAAGGATAAAGCCTCGTTTTTTGCCTTCTGAATATCGTACAGCCTCTCGGAGGCAGCACACGTGCCCGGCGCCGTCGGTACTGACCGCAGTAGAGGGAGGCGGCGGGCGAGCGCACGCCGGACGAGTGCGCGACGGCGGAGCGCGTGAAGGCGCCGCACGCCGGCATGGCGCCCACCAGCGAGCCCGCCATGTTGAGGGGGCAGCACACGTGCCCGGCGCCGTCGGTACTGACCGCAGTAGAGGGAGGCGGCGGGCGAGCGCACGCCGGACGAGTGCGCGACGGCGGAGCGCGTGAAGGCGCCGCACGCCGGCATGGCGCCCACCAGCGAGCCCGCCATGTTGAGGGGGCAGCACACGTGCCCGGCGCCGTCGGTACTGACCGCAGTAGAGGGAGGCGGCGGGCGAGCGCACGCCGGACGAGTGCGCGACGGCGGAGCGCGTGAAGGCGCCGCACGCCGGCATGGCGCCCACCAGCGAGCCCGCCATGTTGAGGGGGCAGCACACGTGCCCGGCGCCGTCGGTACTGACCGCAGTAGAGGGAGGCGGCGGGCGAGCGCACGCCGGACGAGTGCGCGACGGCGGAGCGCGTGAAGGCGCCGCACGCCGGCATGGCGCCCACCAGCGAGCCCGCCATGTTGCACAGCCCCAGTGTCACCATCTCCTGCGACGCGTCCACGCGACCGCCAGCAGCTGAAACAAAATTCTTCATTCTTAATAAGCTATTGAAACATTTACAGGCTGATTGTTAATAGCCTTATAAAGCCGAATAGGGTAGATAAGGTACCATGCACACAACCCTGGAAACTTATTATAAACCCTGAAAACTGCCACTTGGCTAAGAATTTTTTTTTATTTATATAGAAAAATGCAAAATGACAACCCTAGACGCAAATATACTATTGTATTCAATAATCAATCCCGTCAGTGGGTTAAAGCAAAGCACAATTTCGGTCTAGGGTTGCCACTATGCAATTTATCATAAAAACAAAAATAAAACATTTCAAAAAGTGGTGGTTTTCAGAGAAGAATGGCAAACCGGGAACCACATCCCAAATTTTAAAATACTGAGGGCCTAGTATGAGTTGGTGTTTTCACTTCTCGCCCAACATGCCCAACAATGAATAAAGTGATCACCGCCGTCGTCTGCCGTTGGAATGAAAATTCAATCGAATATGATATAAACACCAATGAAAATAAAAAATACATAAATAAAGGTACTGACTGAAGGCCTTTGCAATGGCGATGTTAGCGATGACCATGACGATGGGCAGCAGCAGCACGGAGGGGCCCAGCCGCTGCAGCATGCCGCTCAGCGGCACGGTCGAGTTTCCCTCGCGCACGCTGAACGGCGGCAGCGAGAACGACGGCAGGCCCGGCTCCACGCGACCTAACAACAAGCTACGCTTGAAAAATAATCTTTTGGAAGTAGGTTTGCACCTCACTACACTTCACCTTGGAAGATGTCTTCTCACCTCGCTTGAAGGAGTTGTCGATGTCAGTCCCTATACAAGGCGTTACAAAAATACCCCTAATGCCGAATATGGTATATAAGGACCATCTGAACAACTTTTAGCATGGGACCAACTCTGAAATCGCGAAAAAAAAAATCAGCTGTTTCATACATTTTGATATTTTTGATTTTAATTTTTGTATGAAACAGCTGATATTTTTTTCGCGATTTTGGAGCTGGTTCCATAGTAAAAGTTGATAAGTTTGATGGTCCCTATATACCATATTCAGCATTAGGGGTATTTTTGTAACACCTTGTATATAAACTGAAATTGAAAAATTCCACCTCTGTGGGGCAGAATGATGTTCATCATTCTTATGTTAGTATGTGACGACGCACCCGCTGACACCTAACTTGTATTATGCGCAACGACCTGCGCCTAACTTCACAGTGACCATTGCTGTATGGCTGTCGTGCGACTCACCGGACAGCAGCACGTAGGGTTTGCGCTCGTCGGAGTGCGTGCAGTACGCGAACGTGGCGGCGGCCAGCACCACCAGCGCGTTGCGCCCGATCGACACCAGCCACAGCGCCTTGCGCACGCGCTCGTTCTTCACAGGTACGTCTTTCAGTTTCTTAACACCAACGATTTTTGTTAGCTGCTTTACTTAAGAGCAATATTAATATACACAATATTTTCTAGCCTGTCTCTTTGTTTAAAGGATATTTTCTCGATTTTTAGCAATAAAACTCCATTACACTAAACTACAGTATAGAAAATGTGTAAGTGATAAAAATTACCGCAAAGCTTCCTCGGAGTGCACTACAAAGAGGTAATTCGAAATTTCGTCTTTATTTAAGCACTATTTTTTTCCAATGGCGGCGCTAGTGTGCAGACTACGCGCACTTAACATCAATCAATTCCGTTAGGTACCAATCCGGCTTGAAGGACCAAATACAATTACTAATTTTGAAACTGTATTAATTTTCGACACAATTGTTTGTGCTTACTGGTAGAGTCAGACATTTTTAAAGGTCGATTTTAATCCAAAAAATACATAATTTGTAATAGTCGGTATCACAAGTCGGTACGATACGTAAAGCATAAATTATTGTAAATGCAGTAGGCTTTGTTTAATACGTCACATTGAAATGTTATAAATAGTGTTGTGTTTACTGTTTGGTTATAATAAATACTGTTGTAAAACAGCCGAGAAACAATGGGAGCAAGTCAACACGTACATACCAATAGATTTGTAGATTACTCAAGATTATACTCACAGCCTCATCTCAATGAATCTTAACACCCCTGTCATAGTACTAGTCACGGTTCGGTTTACCTACGAGCAGCGGCCCAGATAAAGCGAATCTATATCTACGCGACGAATCCCTCAGTACACATTTGTAATATTTACGACATGTTTGCGTACTTACTTAAGATTTTATCTTTTAGTGACATGAGCAAATAAGTTTCAATTAAACTTACATTTACTTCCGTTTATGACATTATTTTTCAAAAGAACGTTACTGCTTTAAAGAAAATAAGAACCACTATATGGTTTTCCATACCAACGAGCCAGTGTTGCCAGTGACATATAGTCAAATATAACATGAGACAGCTCAAAAAGTAACATTTTCACGAGAAAAGTAACATTACCTACGACACTACGACACTTATTGTGGAAAACGACACAATACTATAATATGGCATTTTATTACACAAAAACTTAAATAAGTTTCCTGTCCCATTTGTTAAACATCGAAAAAATCGTAATAATTGTTGATCGAATAATCGACTGGCGATGCTGAAAAATGCCTGATGTGGGCCCCTATCCACTAGTAAACTAATTAGTATCAGTCTTAAAAAAACATTTTAGTTAGTTTTTTATATATTAAAATTCTACATAGGTGGGTTGTGTTTGAAAGATGGCTATAAATCTTTGTTTGTACCCATTCGTGTAAAAGCCTAGTCGTGGCGTGCGTAGCGCGCCGCGTGCTCCGGGCCCTGCGGTGATGACGGTTTGGTCAAAAAATCATTACAATCAACCTGTACCTAATGATTTTGTTCATGCATTTAATAAAATCAATTATAATCATTCGCTGCTAGTCACCACTCGCCTCACTTGCGCATGCTTAAGTAAGCGGGATGGAAAATTGAGAAATACAGGCGCGTGCGTGAATATGTCGCATTCAATTCAGTCAATCCACAAAATCAAGTATGCCAAGATGACGAAAAAAAAAATCTTGAATGCGTTCCGTTTCACGATATTTTTTTTGTTTGCTGGAAAATCTAAAAAGTAACAGAAAGTAACATATTGAGTCGGGTAACATGGAGGTAACATGAGAGGGTCAAAAGTAACGTAAAATGTTACTTTTGTAACATTCTGGCAACGCTGCAACGAGCTATATTTGGAAAGGTTTTTTAATAATTATAAATACAATCTGATTTTATTTGAATTTAATATTCTATAAAATCTGATTGAATTAATATTAAAAAACCTTTCCAAGGGTTCTTTAGTATTTTGTATTTTGTATTGAAAACCATATAGCGGCCCCTATTTTCTTCTTCTTCTTCTTCTTCGTCCTCTCCTTATCCCATTATTTGGGGTCGGGTCTCCTCACTTTCCTGCGCCAGGTCATACGATCAATGGCTGTCGGCTCAGGCAGTTGGGCTTTCTTGAGGTCTCTTTCGATATTCTTCCACCGGCAGGTGGGTGGCCTCTACCTTTCTTATGTTCTGGTAGGTTCTGCGCAATTCGTACCACATGATCTTCATCCCTTCTTTGAACATGGCCATACCAATGAAGATAATTTTCGGAGATTTTATCCGCAATTGGTGCAACTTTGAAGCTTCCTCGTTTATATTCATTATGGATTCTATCTAGCCGGGTTACACCTACAGCAGTTTGGGCAAAAATTTTTTGGTATGTCCGTCTGTCCGTTTGTTCTCCTCTACAGGTCGCATTTCTCAACCGATTCTCGTTGAGTAACCGTAACCGGCTGCCGTGAGAACTTCCAGCCGTGGTTTTTGTAAGTATTTATAAGGTATGTAGTATAATGAGTATACGATTAGTATGAAAATGTACTAATTAATAGGCAACTGCAATACAGACCCTGAGCAGCAGCAGCGTGGTGCAGCAGACGGCGGCGAGCGCGCAGTCGCACGGCCGTATGAGGGCGACGCGCGCCGCGAGCTGGCGCACGTTGTCCGCCACCGACTCGGCCGTGAAGCTCAGCCCCAGCACGCCCTTCAGCTGCGACACCACGATGATCACCGCCGTCGCCGACGTAAACCCGCTCGTCACCGACGACGATATCAGGTCCACCAAGAAACCTGCACCAGGCAATGCGTATTTGTAAACCAACGAACGACTCTGTTTATAATATTCCCGAGAGTAAATAAGAGTATAACTCTAAGCTTGAGTTGATGAGCTTCTTTTGAGCAAACTTACTTTTATAAGATTCAGAATGTGGCAAAAAAGTAAACCTCCACCCGCAAGTATGATAATGATGTCTATTAACTTTCAGAGGTTAATCAGCCATGTTGTGAATCTGTAAGTAAGTTGAAATAGGCTAATCGGCCCAATGTGTCACGTACCCAGTCGCAGCAGGCCCATGAGCAGCACTACGCAGCCGGCGAGGAAGGTCAGCAGCACCACGTAGGGCACGCCGAGCCCGCGGCACGCCTGCAGCGTCAGCAGCGCCATCAGGCTCGTCGGCCCGATCGACACCTCCTTCACCGTGCCCAGGAACGTGTAAAGGATAGTGCCTAACAAACAGCGACGGTTAACGGCATGAAGAATAAAACAATGACAGTAAAATGGCTTTTTTTTCAAGGCGCTCGTTGGTGCATTTGGCCCGAGTGGTGGATATAGCCCATCCTCCATAACCATCCATAAGAAAGGCCTGCAGTTTGTTTTTAACACGATTTTAAAAGGTTGCTTTCTTGTTTCCCAAAAAAACAGAGAGTGTAATGTGTTCAGGGTCCATGTATGTTTGTATGTGGGTATGTGAGTTTCTTTATTCCACCATAACTTCTAAATGCCTTAACGGATTTGGATGTACATGGCGTATCGTTAGAATCCTAACATTATCCCGAGTGGCACTGGCTATGTAATTTTATTTCTTCAATTATTACAATTTGCTTGTTTCTCATTCTCTATTTTAATTTCAAGATTAGTTATTTAAGTAATTAATTTGTGATTTTCCAAATTGCTAAAGTCGTTTATTGACATTTACGTTTGATTTTTCCTTATCTATCTCTAATCACTTTTAGTTAAGTATGGTCAGTAAATATTTCGAAAATAAAGCAAGTTTTTGAACACTTACATTATTTTTTCATAAGATTTTTAAAAGGTTGTGTTTCAAAGACGGAAGAGTAGTAGCGTTAATGTCTGGGGCCCAAATTAATAATTTGCTTAGTAATTTGGGCACCACTGCTGGAAATAAGGCTTTCCCAAATTATTTGAGGCAAAATAAATGCTAAGCAAAAGGAAGCCTCTTTTCACAATATGTCAATATACACTATGTTGTATCGTAGTCATGCGTATACGCACCCATAAAAGCAGTATAAAGTCCGACTTGCACGGGCAGGTCGGCGAGCGCGGCGTAGGCGATGCTCTGCGGCACGAGCGTGAGGCCGAGCGTGACGCCGGCCACCGCGTCGGCCGCCGCCGCCATCCGGTCGTAGCGCCGCGCCCACGCCACCACCGGCACCCGCCGCTCCACGCAACGCAACCACCACGCGCGCCCGCCGTTCACCCGCCCGCCCCTCAGGGGTACGCCTTCTTCTCCCTCCATTGTTAAACCCTACTCTCCACTGCCGTTAACGATGATGAGCAGAAAACCTTGTTTTCTAGTTCGATCTTCTTAGTTCTAGTTCTAAATAACTCGGGAGAAAAAATGGCAACAGTCAAGCCAACCTTTAGATAAAATATGTGTCCCCGATTCATAAGAAAATTCATAAAATACTGAAATTAAACGCCTCTTTAAAACCTAGATTGCTTCAAATCTTTAACCGCTCAAAACAAGTGTCACTAAGAAAATAATAACTTTCACTTAGAAAATAAAGTTTTAACTTAAGTTCGAGTCTGATAGCGGAAGTAATGTCCGAAAAAGGTAGGACTTTGGAAGACTGTTAGACCACGGTGCGGCCGCGGTGGTGCGCACACAGCGACTGCAGCACATCCCGGCCCCGCGACATCTCGCCGGTGCTCGCGGGCGCCGCCGACGCGCCGCCCCTGCGCCGCCGCACCGCTGATAACACCGACAACCTTTGTTATTGTAACGCTGCTAATCGACAGTGACACTCACTGAGGTGCTATACCGACATGAAGGTACTTCCAAACACACAATGATGCTAAGTGATCTAAGCGTAATAAAACGAGTATGTCTTTTGTAATAATATACTACTTAATTTTTATCATTTTGTTAATTGTTTCATTAATTAGTTGCGAAAATAGTCAAAACAATGTATACTACGCACTGACTACGGGTGAACGTGCCTGTGACTTTAGCGAAGATTTTTAACAGTAATAATGAACCAATATTATCAGCGGTTTCCCTACTCATTTCAAACAAGTACAGGGAGACAGGTCAGACTGGTAGTGGACAAACAAGACGATCTTATTTTGTACTGGTGAGGATTCCGGATGCCTTCCGACTTCAGATTAACAAATAAATACCACCCGACTCCATGTTTCTGCACAACATCAGCTACTTTAAAATCATAAAACGTCCGTTTGATTAAGTAAAGCGCAATACGCGTGATTGTAAGTAATGATTAAATCTCTTGAATTTGAAACGTTAAACAGTCTGAAACAAAGTCCAGTATAACTTCTCATATAAAGTAAAAACTGTAATTCAATCAAAATAATAGACTAAGGGCCTGTTTCACAATGTAAAAGTAACTTCTGAGTAGCTTACTTGAAAGATGATTTGACAGTTGTGATATGAAAAATATGCGAAATCATCTGTCAAGTCTGTCTGTCTGTAAGCTACTCAGAACTTACTTTTACATTGTGAAACAGGCTGGTAATATAAATTTAAAAATACCTTCAACTTCAACATGCCAGTAAAGGGAAATTCTACCTTATAATACAACATTGTAATGTGCACCATCAGCTGGCTAGATAATAGCAAAAATCGTCATGCATTAGTTTATAATTTTTTATCATCTACGGTTCCTCGGTCCTAAATAAAAGAAACTGTGAGATTGTCATAGTTTTATTGAAATACATTCGTCCACTTTGTAAGAAATAATACATAATGTAAAAAAAAACAATAATGTAAATGCGCCGCAGTCACCACAGGTTAGTGCCAGCAACTGACGAGAAACATACAAATATATAACAGTATGATACAGTTCAACGAATACATATACTATATAACATTATTATACAACTCTATGGTACAAACTCTACCGCTTCCGCTAAGCTCAGGTACTTATGCTAAATTTCACGACTTACACCAATAAATTATATCACTATCTATCGCTCTATGTACATGATCATACCAGCCACCCCTAAGCCCCGCCCCGCGGATACTGAACCTATTTAATTTCGTGATTTTCCTCGGAAGTAGCTAGACAACTCCAAAGAAAAAGTTCCATAGTCCTGTACCTTATCAATGTGAGACATAATAGATTCGATATGGAGCAAAACAATACGAATGCGTACAAAAGTATGCAAAACAATACTATTAATTGTATGGTACCGCTTATCTGCACGGAGTGTACAGTCAACAGCAGAAGTAACCCATGATTTTAAAATATACAATCTGAAAAAAAACTTGATCAACATTACAAAGGCTTATCGCGGAAAGTATATATAGACAGATTTTGACAATCACAATAGATTTTTCGGAATTAAATTTACAAAATATAGAAAATATCATTATTTTTTGTAATATGATAAAAAAAGATCTAAATTATTAATACTTAAAGACTATTGTAATACGAGTATAAATAACTTGATTGTACTTTTTGAAGTGACTAGATGTGGCCGGCGCGGCAGGGCGGGCCTGGTTCTTGGTCGGCGGCTACTTGACTCGCTTCATGATGAGCTCTATCTGCTCGTCGACGCGCGCGCTCGTGCCCCTGCACAACAATGCGTCACTGTTAATAGCGTTTCTTTCAGCCGCTAAAACTGTACCTGTAAAACCAAGCGTAACTGTAAAACCAAGCGAAAACGTACAAACTGACAGAAACGGACGATTCGCTGCTAGTGGAACTCGTAAGAAAAAAAATGTTAAATCAGCTCTAAATATCTGTCGCCATGGGATCAAATTCGAAACGAATAATTTTGTATAGTAGTCTACCTCCGCATAAAGTAAACTAAGATTTTCAATACTAAAACATTAATATATTCGATGTAAATTAGATTCATACTCTATAGTTTTTCATGCTAAGCCGACTGACTACAATGCGAGCCTAACGACTATCAGTGGCGAGTCATTCATATTTAATTAATTAAATGAACTACCGCACTGATTTATTGTTGAGACTCGATTAATACGGAGGCAGGTCATTGCGATCTTAATACTACAGTTTGACAAGACAATGTGGTTTCTACCAGAATATTCCACCTATGAAGGACATAAAACGCTCTAATCTGTTGTTATGGTGGTAGCTAAACGGCTGTTTTTACTTCTGTGGACGATAACTATAATTATATTTTAATAACGAAAACACACTTGCTAAATATAGAGATACATTTCAAGCATTATTGACCCAGTGTTTTGATATAAAGGGGTCAATGGAACCAACAACAATTACTCATCTTTAGGTATAAACAACGAGACAAAATCATTCAATTAACACTGATTCAAATATTAATAATTATGTGATATTATTTTCGTTTGTTTATCATGTTTTATTTTTTCTCAAAGTTGGATTCCACTATTTATAACCACAGATGCGTAGGCGCCAGTGATCCACTATGCAGATCATAACATTTTTGTAGAACGGCTTATTTTCGCCATAATTTCACCCCTCGCCACTTTCAATCAGCCCACAGTGGGTACCCAATTCCGTACAGTATTAGTCGGTTCAACATTATCTGGGTTAAAACAATAAAAGCTTTATAGAGCTGTGACTTAAATGTTGTTGATAAAAATAAGGTTAACAAATATTTACGTTTTTAAGGTGTGTATTTTTCATCTTCCATCATTTAAAACAGAGTATCTATTACAGAAACGTTTTCAAACATAATTTGTACGGTTTTTACTATCTCTGTGGCCTCGTGTTAATCGCAGAGGTTCCAAATGTAATTTTCAGAAAATTAAAAATTTGTTGAGCTGTCATCATGTCAGTTTAATCTACGTAATTTAAGCGTTCCCCTTTACTCTTTTACCTGCCGTTTTAATTGTCAGTATCGTCGAGGTACACGAAAACAGACGAGGTACACGTGCCTGCATGTAAGGAGGTACACACCTGAACACGTCCGGCGAGGGCCCCACTATGGCCACAAGCTGCGGCACGTCGTGGCTGTGGGCGGCCAGGCGCGCGAGGGCGGCGCACGCGCGGTACGTGTGCTCCTCGGAGGGCGCCGACTGCAGCAGCTGCAGCAGCGCCATGGCCAGCTCCACGCACACCTCGTCGAACACCTGCACCAAACACCATAGCCCAGTGCCCGGGAAACATTGCACACGCACAACGAACCGAAACGTCGGCCGAGAACTAACTTTGCTTGTGCCATTGTTCACGCAACGCTAGTATGCATGATGAATAAATCAATTTAGATTTACTTTTCAAGACTTTATATGTAGGAACCAACAAAAATCCCTTTCGGTATATTAATTTCCAATCCTATTTCTACCATGTCCATCTTTGTGACCAAATAATGAAATGAATATCCTACTCAAGGTTTCGTGAAGGGCTAAGTACTTGATTATTATTTTCTATAATTACCGGTCTCATATTTTCCAGAACATTTTTCATATTACTTATCTATTATATTATAATTAAACATTAAATAACCATGTAATGTTTGAGAAATACATATTTCTCTATGACGGCGAACGTTAAAAATGAATACTGATTAAATAAAAACTAAAGTCAGCTGCAAATAATGTGACGCCCTGCACAAACACATCACCTCCATCAAGCGGTAACCGGTCGCAATCGACAAGTTTGTTATTAGTGTAATTATTATTATATGTTTTTGTCACAAGGCCAACAATATAATTTCATTGTTTTATTAACCATAAGCACCATAAATATTTTGTCATTGGATCCCATCCACTTGTCTTTTATTAAATTTTATTAAATTAATCCACACACCATATATGTATCTTATCGTGGACACTATTTATTTGTTACTAAAAAACAAATTTACACAAAACGCCATGATTTATGATTATTTCGGCTGGGTTTGACGACTGCTTACTGGGTCGCCTCTATATGTCTATCTCTTTCGCGCATACAACACAGATACAGGCGATTTTTTATTTTTTTAGTGGAAATTTTCCGATCACTTGCATCGCATATGATTCGGGGTAGATCGGACGGGAAGGCTACCGACACATTTTTCAGTGTTATCTGTCAGCGGCACATAATGTGACCGGACGTTCTTTGGCATCGGCAAACAGACAGACAGTACCAAACGAAATTATGAAAGTTACGGAACAATATTGGTACATAGATTGAGAATGCAGCAACACGTACAACTCTACTATGCGTGATGTATACGGCCCAACTTAAACGGAATTTTAGAAATAATTTCTATTGAATAAGTAGTCATTAAATTTGGGAAGGAGAGGATTAAGGATTGGATTGTAGGGCACAATCTAAAGCGATGGCCTCTCGCAGCGGTGGCGGGTACAGTTGGTGGCTAGCCGGGGCTCGAACCTTGGACTTGGCCTTTGGCGGTAGCAGGTGCCGCAGCTCGCGCGCCGCCGACAGCCGCTGAAATACAACACAGTCTGCAGCCCTCCGTCCCACCCCCACCACACAACGACCCGACCCTATTCACTATCACAATAAAAGATATCCTCTAAAGAAGTTAACAACGGCCTTCCTCCCAGTACACCCGATTAGTTCAACAGCTGAAGTAGGGCATTTTTTTTCTTCTAGTAATGAAACTGCTTTTAAATCGTGTTAAGAGTTGAAGTACCGCATCATTGCGATAAACTCTTCTTTCGAATCTGGTTAATCAGATGACTCGTTTAAACGATTGTTTTTATTGAATGACATATTATTTATGAAAAACAACATCATCATACTCGTTGTTTACGACAGTAACTTCCTGAAAAACAATCAAACAATCTCAGCGCCGAACTTTTAATACTTATATATATTTCAAAAACACTCAATAACCACATAAAGGAAGGACCTCTCTTTTTAACATATTTAAAAATTTATATTTCGGGAAATAATACACAATACATAAATTATATGAGTGTAATAGGAATATGATCGAACGTTGTGTAGTGTTCTTGATCTACTTCAATAAAAATAATACAAGTGTTTTATATAAATGGCATGCATGCACATCTGATTACCTATAAATAATAATGGTTTAGGCATGCGATTAGCGTAACAAAAAATAAGGAACAGAAGCTATACGAGTAGATAGGACCACTCAAAGTAATACTGAGAAAACAAAAACGATTAGAATTAAATACATGGTATACGTAGCTAAATAAACTAAGTGACAAAAACTAAATCAGAGTATTAACTCGTCAAAGTGTCTAAATAGGAAGATTGCAAAGTGTAAGACGTGTGCTGATGCTCGCGCTTATCAAACAAAAACAGTTAACAGGATAACAACTCGCAAATCCCCGCTTGTGCGCTTCCATTCATTGAATAAAATGTCAATATTTAATAGTGAAGTTCGTAGAAGAGTATAATTAATTACTTAAAAGAACAAACAATAATATGTCACTTGAAAAACATATTATTACGCAAACGCAACATAGGAGCGACTTAATGACAGACTGGTCCAATTATAATAAAAAAATAAATAATAATAAATGCTTGGACAATTCCACACAGCGCCATCTAGCCCCAAACTAAGCACAGCTTGTTAAATGGGTGCTAGGCAATTGATATACTACTTATATACTTTTTAAATAAATACTTATTACACATAGTAACACCCAGACCCGTCACAGAAATCAATATTCATCATTTCAATTTCTGCCCGGCCGGGAATCGAACCCGGGACCTCTTGCGTGGTAGACCGGCATGTTGACCACTGCAACACTCAGGTCGTCAAAATATATAATGTACTAATATATGTATAAAATATGAATAGTATACATTTAACTTTGTTTAACTGAACATCAATCAATCTTTGGAATGCCAGATTGTGTTAGATAATGAAATAAGTAAATTCAGAAAGTCTGCCGACTAATCATTATTATTATCTTCATAAAATTAAATAAGTGCTCCGCCGGTTGTCGCCGTCCTGTCTGATTTCTGTCATCACATCATTCACGACAAAGTATGTGTCGCATTTTGACATGTTTTTTCCGTGTAAAGACCTACATGTTTTTGCGTGTAAAGATTTTGAGGATTGCATAATCAGTAAATATCGAAATTGTATTAAATCAAGCGCTATGAGACGTAAAGTAGATAGGACATGGAACAAATAGAATGCGCTGGTGCTACGACGAGACTGAACGGGGACCAATCGCGCTAATTCTGGACGATATAACCAAAACCGTTACGTTGTAACTTGCTTTACTTAGCTTACTTGTTGTACTTAGCTTTACAATTCTCATTTTAACTGTCCAAGATTGGCATCCTAGGCTCAATAGGCATGCTTTCAACAATTTTACCAAAACTAAAGAGAGTATTTTTCTGTTAACGAAACAGAAACGGTTTTTAGTTTTATCGTTGAAAACTAGCGCGATTGGGGCCCACCTTATTGATATACTACCGTATATAATATACTACCAATATGTAAATAACGATCGATGCAAGAAATCAAGAAAAGGATTAGTAGATTGTTGTCTGAGCATGTGCTGGTTATAGATCTGTGTATTTTATTATAATGCAAAGACGGAATAATAATAATTCGTCTTCGATCATAGATGATTGAAGTGATTCGTATTTAAATTTTAAAGTAGTTTATAACGAATGATCACAATCCTTCTTGTTTTGAAAAACCAGGGGGGTTACTCCCGACGAGATCGAGTTCGAATCGAGTGTCAAATCGGAACTATGGAAACTATAGAAACAGTTTTCAATGTACCAAAAGAACAGATTTTTGACATTTATTCGATCCTGATGTGAACTCGATCCCGTCGAGAGTAGGAGGGCAGTTTTTGTACACAGTCATTACATCCAGTTTATTAGTCATAATTTTAATATTCTTGATGTGTCTTTCAATCTAACGTTACTTCTAATTATCAGACACTTTACTTCGATTATCCGGAATACAGCTCATTGTTTCATCGATTTATTGATGCCTTCTGTCATTAACAAAGCTAGTGAGTACTTCGTCATGGCATCGACAACATTTAAAAGATTTGCAACCAGTTTTTAAAGTTTTTCTTCTGTACTCCAAGTTGACTTTTATCCAATTCGAATATCGAAGGGAATACTTTTAATTTTCTTCTCTATTCATTTGACTAGCCACTTCAATAACTATTTTAAATCTTTGTTTTAACAAAATACATGATACTTTCACGACCAACGTTTAATTAATTACCCAAGCACATACTTAGAGTATCAAGTACCTGTGGACATCGTAGACAGCACAGAATCTCCGGATTAGCAAGAATTTCGATATTTATAATTTTTACAAGTGGTATCGCTTTCCAATAACTCAATTTCGCAAAGAATAGGTTAGTTAATGACGAAAGTTCAGAAAAAGAAGGAAATACGTTTTTAAAATATTTTTAAGTACAATTTGTACTCGGTTTGGTTGGTGGTAGGGCTCATTTCAAGTCCGCCTGGCTAGCTAACCTAAGTCTGACACCATAACAACAATTTCAAAATGATTGTGTTCCGGCAGTTAGAGGTAAGATAGCCATTTCCTCAGTGGTGAGGATCCCAGGTGTAGTGCGCTTACACTTTTGGCCTTATTGTCACTTATCATCAGCCCCTCTAGCATGACCACCGATACACGATCTAAATTGTATATCAGCGGAGCGATAGCAAATGTTCAAAAGCCTTGCCGTCGAGTGGGGAATCTCGTGGCGTGCTCGATGTCCACAGGTATAGGGGCGGGTTAGAGACAAGTACAGAGTGCATACGATACCGACCACGGTCTTTACCTCCTTGGTGGCCATGTTGTACATCAGCGCCGTGCCCAACTCGCGCAACTCCGGATCATCAGAAAGGGCGCTGTGCACGCACACCTATACACAATAACATACATTAACTACTATACAAGGCCACAAGTTAGTGTTCCCGAGACAAACATACCTACTTTTAAACGTCTCTGCATTGTTGTTTGCAGATTCTTGGACGTATATTTTAACATTTAACGTGAAATAATCTGAAATCTTCTAATTTTGATGAGCAAAATTTGTAAAACAGGTTTTTCAAAAGATATGTGTGTGCACGTGCAAATTCCACTGCACTGTATTATATAGGACACGGCAAAGCGCTTACGTGCACGTGTATGTGTAATACACATACAACTCTGAGTATTTCAAGATAAGATTTTAGAAATGCCATTTACATCATTGTGAGACAAATTGTGAGCAATTTAGAACATATTTCATTGTTTGCATTTAATAAGACTAGTGTTATGTGTGTGGATTCCCAATTATATAATACAATATGCAATTGCATAAACAACAACATTGTATCTTCAATCGCTTCGAACGTAATAGTAGATTATGCAATAAGGGCTTAAAGTAGTGTATTGTGTCCCGGGCGCTATTATTGAACCCCGAGTACGAGGGATTCTATGGTTAACTCCCGAACGGAGCGAGGGAGTTAAGGCTAGAATCCTGAGTACGAGGTGTTCAAGATCGCCCATGACAAATACACATTTAAGCCCGCGATGCATACTCTACTTTTTATACTTTCTGCGAGGCAATTGAAACCAATGACTGTTATAAAGAAAGTACTTAAGTAATTATTTAAAGTTAGAATAATAAAATATGAAAAATTAAGAATATTTATTGAAAATTAAAAGTTATGTTAGAAACATTACACCAATCGTGCAACGACAAAGTTACATTCTTTGGTACATTTATAGTTGGGTTAGAGTTTATGTTTTTGTCGTCTATTCTGTAGTGGTCAGTTCGACATTCAAATAAATCCTTCTTGGTACGCGGGTGAAAATAAATTGCGTAAAAAGTTTTCATGATAACATACAGCCTAACTCAGAATAAGATCTCATTGCACCTAAACTTTTTTGAAACCAACATCGATCAAGCACGACTACAAGGGTTGCATTCCAAATTCAAATCACATTATTCTCCATGGGAAAAATGACTTACTTTAGGAAAGGTTAGCATGACACATAATATGCCATTGACGAGCAGGTAGTATAAAAAATAATTTGTCAATGCAATAAAACTTGTTCCGATTATCGACATCAGCCATGTTTAATGTCCCCAGGGCACAGCCCTTACTTATGGGTGGATAAGGAGGATGGGCCATAAGTTATGGGCCTAAAACCCACCCCGTAGACCCAATGCGGATTGGTGGGTGTTAACGACTGCAAATGCAACGGCTTATCGTGCCTATCGTGTTAGAATATTCCGATTATATTTATAATTAATTTTATACGCTTTTAAAAAATGGATTTTACGATGTTTAATACAAATATTATGTATTGTTTTTGTAATATTTTTAGGTGTTGCATATTTTATCACTCCATGTATATTTTGGTGTAATATTGCATACAATCCAATCTCTAGTAATGGGTTAGAAACCCTGAGGGCTTACTCCCGACGCGATCGAGAATATCGACATCGAGTAAACGTCAACAAATTACTATGGAAATCATGGAAACCGTTTTCAATGTACCAAAATAATAGATTTTTAGCGTTTATTCGATCCTGATGTGAACTCGATCCCGTCTGGAGCAGGGGGGCTGTTTTTTTATCAACCCGCCACGATAAGTCCTCGTACACAGTGGCGGTCGACCGCGGGGGCAGGTGCCGCTCGTGGTTGGCGCGCGCCCCCGCGGTCGCCGGTCGCCGGCCGCGCTGGTGCCGGTGGCAGCGCGCGTACCTTGGTGGTGGCGCGTATGTTGGAGAGCGTCTGCCCGCGCGCCTCCCACTCGCTGATGTACAGCAGCCACTCCGACGACGACACGTTCTCGAACAGGTTGCACAGCTGCGCACACATGCACACAACTTACGATACATACTGATACAAAACGATACGATAACGTACTTCTTGATAAATTATTAAAAGAAGAAATGTAATTTACGATTCAAACCGACCGGCCCGCGTCGGAGCGCATTTTACCTTTGCCGAAGGAATATAAAGCGTCTTAACAGTAGTTAAATTTAATATTGCGGGCGGCACCGACCGGCTGCCGCGGTTTCATACAAATACGGAATTAGCTACCCGTATAGTCGCTTAATTTTCGTCTGGCAGAGGTGAAATGCGCTCCGAGACGGGCCGTTATATTTGAATCGTATACTGAGTTAAATGCGAGCGTAGGTAGGACAATGACAAGACTCCTTTCCCAAAAACCTTTTGACGAATGCAATCGAAGTGCACTTAATTGATTGAAATATTTCGCGCGTACGATAGCAGCGCGTGCTGGCGCCGATCCTGGTGCAGCAGCGGGGACACGTCCTGGCGCACGCGGGGGGCACACGCGCGCTACTCACCACCAGCGCGGTGGCTCGCTGCTCGGGCGGCGGGCGCGCGTCGATGCGATGCGCGTACGACAGCAGCGCGTGCTGGCGCCGGTCCTGGTGCAGCAGCGGGGACACGTCCTGGCGCACGCGGGGGGCACACGCGCGCTACTCACCACCAGCGCGGTGGCTCGCTGCTCGGGCGGCGGGCGCGCGTCGATGCGATGCGCGTACGACAGCAGCGCGTGCTGGCGCCGGTCCTGGTGCAGCAGCGGGGACACGTCCTGGCGCACGCGGGGGGCACACGCGCGCTACTCACCACCAGCGCGGTGGCTCGCTGCTCGGGCGGCGGGCGCGCGTCGATGCGCTGCGCGTACGACAGCAGCGCGTGCTGGCGCCGGTCCTGGTGCAGCAGCGGGGACACGTCCTGGCGCACGCGGGGGGCACACGCGCGCTACTCACCACCAGCGCGGTGGCTCGCTGCTCGGGCGGCGGGCGCGCGTCGATGCGATGCGCGTACGACAGCAGCGCGTGCTGGCGCCGGTCCTGGTGCAGCAGCAGGGACACGTCCTCGCGCAGCGCGCACGCCGCCAGGCACCGCAGCGTGCTCACCCGCACCTCCTCGCTCAGATCCTCGTCATCCAGCAACCGCCCTGCAAACGTATTTCAAAGTCACTCACGAGTTGATTAGCGACCATTCGGTGTGACGATATCGCTTCTTCCTTTTACGCCGAAAGCCCCAAGTGCGATGCGTGGCAATATTTTTGTGTAATCTATTGCAAACGAGAAGTGAAGTTAAGAAGATTAGTACATAACTTACGACAGGCAAACTTGGATCTTTTTGCAACAAGTGAAACTTCGGTCAAGCGTATCATGAGTCTCAGTTTCTACAACCTAACCCAACCTAATTGTATAATTAAAGATAATTAATTACTAAAATAGAGCTAGTTAAGTGTAATTTGTTTCATATTTGTGATGACCTATTGGCTTTAATTGGCTTTCTGTTGCCATTTAAGTAGGTATCACAGCTGTCGATTGCCCAAAATAAATAAATGAATAAACAATATATGGCCACGTACCGATGAAGGCGAGGAACTCGTCGCCGAGCACCCAGCTGCCCTCGCCGTGCACCAGGTACTGCTGCAGCTCCTCGAGGCTCTGTCGCTCCTCACCGCTCAGCTCTACATTCTCCAGCGCCTTCGCCAGGCGCTCGAACTCTTGCGCACCCTATGCACACGAACAATGAACGCCTAATAAATTGGTATTATTACCAAAACGGTGTCATAAACTTAACTGTACATAATATGCGAATGTATATTATGTTGGACGAGAGTAATAATGGTGTCGATTCAGTACAGACGACTAAACTAAATTGACAGGACCAAACTCAGTTTTAATATTAAGATAAATAATATTAGATTTTTTTTTGTCCCGTCAATTTAGTTTAGTCGTCTGTACCGAATATACACCAATGTCTACCAACCAGTTCAAACTCAATAAGGTTTTTTAACAACGAGTTAAACATCGCGCAGCCCCTCGCGAGATTAACTGCATCGCGTTATTTATAGCCTTCTGTCCCACTGACTTCCAAATAAATATCCGGGAAGAACAACACTCGTAAGAGATACACATATTTAGACTTATATCACGCATTCCAGTCGTGCTTCACAAGACACATCAGGGGAATTATTTTTTTAACTATTTCTCTGAAAGACGGATATACTAGCTAGTACTGTATCTGATAGTTCTGATATCAATCTTGAAGAACAGCAGCCAAGTTCGACAACCACCGTGGTTCAGTGGTTCGCTCACCGGTTTTCTAGGTGTCGCCCTCTCTGAGGTACCGAGTTCGATCCCCGGCTGGGTCAATCTAGAAAACGAACTTTTCTACACTGACTCAGGTCTGGGTGTTTGTGGTTCTACCGTTGTCTCTGACCTCCATAACACAAGTGCTTAAGCTACTTGCTTTGGAATCAGAAAAATGTATTTATTGATTTATTAATTTCCACACTATTATTAAATTGTGATACTGTCTATGTATTTTTACCTCACTGCAAGGAAAGGGTTATGTTTTTTTTATTTATTTATTTAGCCAGACCCGAATGATGTCCCTAGTCCTATTTTTATTAAACCTTAAAAAAATGCAAAACAAGAGTCGATTTTGTTATTTTTAGTTATTAGCCACCTTACTTATTTTTAGTCATATTCCTTAATAAATTAAAATAAAATAAAAAATATACTTATTTGGTTAAAAAACTATATAGTCGATCATAGCAGAGGCAGATGGAAAATTTTGAAATCAAAACACATAATATCAAGTAGGTCCAAAGTTTGGTGTAACGACACGTAAGCGGTAATTGTGCATGTTTATAATTAGTCGGCATCGCGGGGGCCCGCCGCGCGCCGCCGCCGCCGCCGCCGCCGGTCGCCCGCCGCCCGTCGCGGATGTTCGGGAAGAGGCTAAGGCCATAACCGTGACTCAGCCGCATCACGCGCACTTTATGACTCCTTGCGCCGAATTTGCATGCTACATGCATACATCACATACTCCTACATACACATGCTCTTCAATCACTGCACAACATAATATTAACTTCTTAGATTTTCACGTGTTGTATTCTATTCTATTGTATTGTACAGTACAGTCGAGTTCATAAATATATAAGCACTTTTGACAGATGTTGATTTTTATTACAAAGTCATAAGGTTGATGAACTGTCAAAGGTGCGTACATATTATTAAACTCGACTGTACTATCTATCTACTATTTTATATTATACTAGCTGCCCGCCTCGGCTTCACACGGGTGGCATGGCGCTATTAGTTATATTGCGATTTAAAATGATGGAAAAGGAAAAAATAATACGTCATTCCGTAGTATTTTTTTTTTTTTATAAAAACCTCTCTTTGATAATAACAAACACAACAAAAAAAATATTATCTAATTCGGTGCAGTCGTTCTGAAGTTATGCGCTTACATTACGGCGATTATTTTTTATTTATAAAGATTGTATTTGTTTTCACTTATTTGGTTTGTGGGCGTCGTCGTGGGTTGTGGAGACGCGGCGCACGCGCGCGCGCATGTTCGCAAGTTTCCGCGCCCATTAACAATCGCGCGACATTTGGCTGCGAATCAGTGAAATTCGTTACTGTGATTCAGCCGGTTTTCAAACGCTATTTGTGATGCGATATTAAAATATGCACCGATATAAAATTTTCATCGCCATATTAAAGTTTTCTACGAATAGGATTAAAATATTTTATTATTATTTATATTTGACCTTTTTACGGCAGGTATAAGAGTTACTTTGCGAAAGTGATTAATGCAAAATTTGAGGGGTTGATGTGGCTATATTGATTTATATCTTATTAAATTTAGATTTTTCGCATTCACAATGCTATTTTTATATTAAGATAAATAATATTAGAAAAAATACTAGAAAAAATCGACTCACCCGTAGCATCTCAGACGGGACTCGAACCCGCACCCTTGGGATTCCGGCCCAATGCACTGACCAATTATGCTACCGAGTCGCTAGTGGGAGCGGCGAAATTTTCTAGTACTTTTTAACTTCTTCGCTGCAAGCCAGCGCAATTTCATCAATGTGAGGAAATACCCCCACATTATATCTTATTTTCACTCTTTGCAATCATGACTTATCATAACATTTTACTATGTATTTAAGTACCGGTAAAATACTGTTTGTTCATAAAAAGTATAAATGTGATTGTAATACAAATATTTTCTTCTACTTGTGAAAACTGTTTAAGGCTTTTTGATTTTTAAGAAACACTGTACTAATGTTTAAGTAAAATAGCCGTTTGTTTTCCATGAAAGAAAAATAAATAAAATAAAATAAATAAATAAAATTATTAGTCTATACTGGGGCCCTACCGGCTAACTTTTCGAACTTCGGCGGGTCTGCCGAGCTTCAACTTAAAACAGATAAATCGAAGTAAAGGAGTTTCGTATTGTACTATTCGCCGAAGTTATTTAGAAGATATCGATGTTCGTGTGGCATCATGAATTGTGGTTCGCTATTTTGTCCCGATTTGGGCTCGATTTATCTGTTTTAATTTGAAGCCCGGCAGACTTTTCGAAGTTCGATGCGTTAGCCGGTATGACCCCTGAAGAGTAAACTGTCGAGTAGGTATACAGATCGGTCGTGGGCCCTCCGCGACGACCGGCCAGCGTTGCTGCGCCCACGCACGTGGCCACGCCTACGTCGTAAGCAACTCATCATTTCATCATTTATATTATTATTATTGTCAACAATAGAATTAGTATTTCAAACTAACAATAGAATGAAATAGCAATAAAAAAATTGGGTAAACATAGATGAAACTTTTCCCTTTAGACAAAAATGCGACTTACTAAGCGGTAAAAATACTTTTCCCGTCTGCAATGTGGCGCGGTTCGAGGATGTAAATATTGTAAATAATAAGACTGACTGCGATCAATAACTAATTAATTAATGAATTCCCGATGGGAGAAATGTGTGTTCGTAAGCACTTACATATTTATTTATTTATTTATTTATTTGATACACCATCAACAATATCACATTACATTTATAGATTAAAGACTGCATAACTTATGAGACTGTGTGAACTGTTTTTACAGGCGTATACAACACTCAAAATTTAAACAATGGTAAAAGCAAAGTGCTAAGAGAAAATAATATTAAACTAAGAACTAAGTACTTAGATTAATATTACATATTAGTACACACACTTCACGTCGTAAGGTTAATGTACTTCATGAATATAAGCTGAAATAAGAAAATATACTAACTCCACATACTAAATCTGTGTTCACGTGAATAAGTTAATTTCTATACTATCGCTGGGCTAAGTTTTGTTTCGCTTGACTGTGGCGAGCTGTGCGATGAGAAGTGTTAGTAGCGAGCGGGGTGTTTACGCGGTGTGGTGTTTACTAGGGGCCAGATGCGTGCGTCTCAACTAACCTATACCTATCATCACTGCCCTAATTTAGTGCACAACAGCTCTCATTTTTAGACTATGCTGCAATCATCTTTTGTCATTGTCGAAATCTAGTGTTCTTTTATCTCGATAGCTAGGTGAACATATCGCTGGGAAGTGGGATCAACCGTCATTGCATGCTTTTTGCTATTGGCGAGATTGTTGCATATGAAAAGTTTTGTTTATTTTCTGTTTAATTTACTGTTTTAATCTGACCAAGCGTCATGTTCTAGACAGATTTTAAAAGCTCATATCAAAGACGGGCAGGTTCAATAAACAGACTAGCAGCAACGTATACATTACAGTTAGATCGAACAGTAAACAATAAAGACACATCACACAAAAAGCAAGAAAACTTAGACTGGAAGATGACGGTAGCGCGCGGTGGCCCAACCGCGCTATCCAATGATCAATTAACAAAGGAACTGAAGTATTGTATGCTGTCAAACCATGGACTATCTCTACTCGTCGTCATAATACATTAAATAATTTATTGCTAATGCATCGAAGAATCGAGCCGTGTTAGATCTCTTCTCTGTTCGGATTGAGGGTGAAAGTTATTAACGCAGTATGGTGTAACTCACGTCGATGTCCCGGTACACGATGGGCGGGTCGCGCGGCTTGGCGCGGGGCTCGTCGTCGTCGATGAGGGCGGCGGCGGCGCCCGACGGGCCGGCGCGCGACACCTCCTCCTCGCGGGGCAGCACCTCCACGGCTTCCGCCATCGCACTCACTGCAACCAGGCACACTCTACAGCATCACCGACACGACCCGACGCGCCTACCGACTTGCGCATGGCATTTGGAAACCGTCGCGACTTGAAATACTCCTGTTTATTTTAGTTCATATTGTATGTATACACTTTGATGCTTCGAACCTGCGTATATTTCCCCGTTTCCTCGTGGTCATACTAGTTTGTCATACCAGTATGGCCACGAGGAAATACATGTCCTCGTGGTCATACTGTAACGCCATATTATACGAAATATTTGGACTGAGATTACTTTATAATTAAAATATGTAACTAAACAACTCTGAAATATCGTTGGAAAACTCAATGGCGCAATAAAATTAACTATGAGCTCCCGAAAAGTATTACGAACAGAATCGTTTTAGCGAAAAGCTCGATTAAAATCTAGAAACAATCGAGCAGTATGTAGCAGTGACGTGTAACCGGCATACGCATGATCGTTGAAGCTACAGACGTTTTATTTAAAGAACCGATCCGTTTGATACTGCGATATACCC
Source organism: Catoptria pinella (assembly GCA_963556745.1). Taxonomy (NCBI): domain Eukaryota; kingdom Metazoa; phylum Arthropoda; class Insecta; order Lepidoptera; family Crambidae; genus Catoptria; species Catoptria pinella. The sequence goes on along the minus strand of OY750767.1, from coordinate 320,757 downwards.
GCGACGATCGGTATATTACACTCAACCATTGGAATCGAGGCATTCACACCATTTTATCAAGCAATAAAATAACTAAAAAGACAATGTGGCTTACGTGCGAGATAAAATAAATCCAAAATATTTGTGTTGTGGTTATAAATAAAATACCGAAATCTATTGACATTAAAAATGGACATCAAATGTTTTGAAACTAACCTAAAGATAGCAGTAATAATTCACAAATCTACAAACTCGAAGAACAACCGAACGAATAGGCGAGCGTCCTCGTACGATGTTTATGGCACTAACTCGGTCACCGGCGGCACCGGCTCTTGTGATATAGACAGAGGGATCGGGTTCCACGCACTGCACTGCACTCCTGCGCAGACTGCGCTCGCGGCGGGCGCGGGCGCTAGGTAGCGGGCTCGAGAGGGCCGGTGGGTGCGAGGGGGCCACGGTGTGACGGTACCTGGTACACACAAGGAGCTGCAGGACACGGGCGCAGCGGCCGGGGCTCACGCGCGGAATGCCGCCGCCCGCCGCCCGCCGCCCGCCCGCGCCGCCTGGCGCGCCGCCAACCGCCCCACGCCGACGTATTTATAATCACGCACTCCGCTGGACAACCGATCCTTCGGGATGGAACGGAACTCGCAATTTACTTAAAAATACTGATAACTTTGTTACACGTTTACGCCGAAGCCTCGGTTTAGGGTGCGGTTACACTGACGAGGAAGGAATTCCTTGCGCCGTTTTTAGAGTGTGCCGCTGGCCAACGGGGCCGGGGTCAAAAACCTAGGTGCCACCAGGTTCGTCGCCCGGCCGCCGCGGAGATGGACGAGCTCCAACCATGTGCTCTACCGTCAGGTCATTGTTATATTTTTTCGGTTCATCGAATTATCAAAAAACTTGTGCTGACCACGTGCATAGCACATTAGGATAGGGTATAAAATCAATGTAATATATCACTTTAAAAAAAATAGTCTGATATCAGCACTAGCTGACGATATAAGTCAATTTACCCTTTCTAGTCTTATTTAGTTAAGTTTTTGACAGTTGTCATACGTCTTTTAACCTTTAAACGTTTGTACGGGCTAACGCACGCACATTTGTTATTTCAGCACTTAAAAATATATTGTCATATTAAATTCAATTGTCATTAATAATTATAATTTTCTTTCGTAGTCTGTGTCCAAATAGGACAATTAAGGATAAAGAGACATTGTATTAGCAGTAGGCATCGTAAAGCAATAAATGAGGTCGCTAGAGTGTGGAAATATGCTAGCAACAAACGTCGATCGATAAACATATTAAAATGAAATAAAAAACGCCCCTACATTTACGCTGCAGCTGGAGCCAAGCTGACGTAATACTACGGTAGCTCGCGCAGGCGCATCGACTTCCTCGTATGAAGTTGTACCTAAAGAAAACAAAGGAGTATGTACGAGAGAGAACACACAAGTGACTAGTGTATGACTCACGTTGCGTGTGGTCCCTGTCGCGGTCGTCTCCGTGGTTAGCGCGCTGGTGCTTGAGCCGCTTCTTCTCGCGCTTGCGCTCCTTGCGCGCGTGCTTCTCGGCCAGCGTGCTGCGCTGCTGCTCGAGCTGCGCCGACGCCGCCCTGCGCCGACACGTCGCATGTCATGCCACCATTAACACAGACGACATAGCCCCGACCCCATAGACACCACTTAGGACCATAGTAGGACGTCCTCCACACCAACGTCAATATTGTTATGGATACTAAGTCGAATGATTTTAATTCATGACCAAATAATAATAATTTGGTTTCCGAAGACACAAGCTCTTCCTAATTTGGGGGCCTCTGTCCACTTTTGTAACCTGTATTTACTGTGCAATAAAGATTATTTTCATTTTTTCATGAAATATCTGTCGCAGCCAACTGGTTTAATCAGCCACTCGATTAACGGCCTAGTTATTTACTTGAACAGCGCCATTTAATCACCTTTGTTCCACCGGCCTAAATATCATTTAGCCAATGCGTTTAATACAACATTTAATCAACGGGCTGGCAGATGCTAAAATTTTTTTTTACCTTTCGACCACAGATAATATTTACACTATTTTTTTAACCACACACTTCCATTGAACTATATTCGCGTGAAAATGTATTTTAATCTCGTTAAATCGTGAGAAACGCCAAAAATATCACAGCTGGTCGACCCCATATTGGCGGCTCTGCTTACAGCGCTCTAGGTGATAGAAAACGGACGGAACTATATAGCTTAAAGTCTTGGCTAGGCAAGTTATTAAACGTCATTGAACCAAGTGAATTGCCTAGCCATCTAATTAGATTGCTAGATATCATTTAGGCCCCTGATCGAACGGCGCCGCCGTTAAATGAAAAGGCTAGGCCGTTAATTGAACGACTGATTAAACTAGTCAGCTGCGACATATCTATCACGTACGAAGTACTTAGCCAATAAAAAATACTAATGCGATATCTGTTAGATTATGTTGTTTGTGACGAATACCCACCCCTCCATTGCGGATCCGCGGAGGGTAGCGTACGACGAGGCGGATCGTGGAATCGACGATATATGTAGATAAACGAATGTGTGAATTTAATATTGTTCCTAATACAATAAATTCTGAATTTTTTAGTACAAGTGTATGAAAAGACTTCCACTTTGTAATGTTTACTGAATTATCGATTTATTCATATCAGTCCGTTAGTGTTAATTGTCAATACGATGCAAACGGATTGTTTTTTTAAGCGTTTATGAAGCATTTAAATAACTACACAAACATGCAGACATGCTTACTTCGAATTCTACAATTTGAAAAATGTTAAAAATAATCTGTCAAAATATATTTTTTTAAACAGTAAATTATCAATTCGCATTATGTAACTGTCAAGAGATTATCAGAGATATTAAAAAAATAACGTTTAGAATAAAAATGCAAGTAATCAATTTTTATTCTATTTATTGAGTTACAAATAATTTATGTCAGTCGATTCGATTTCGGGTAACTATTTGAAACGACTAGTGAAAGGGGCGGGCGGGCTCACTCGGGAGCACTTGTGCGATCGGGTGGGGCGTGATCAGACAGGGCGGCGCAGGTGCGGGGCGCGCGGGGCGCGGGGGGCGCGTGGGGCGCGTGGGGCGCGTGGAGCGCGGGGGGAGGGCGGGCGGCGGAGCAGGCGGCGGGCGGCGCGCAGGAGCGCCACGAGGGCGGCGGCGCCCGCCACGCGCGCGCACCTGGCCGCCACGCGCCGCCACCTGCACACACACACGCGTGCTCCAGCAGTACGGACCTGCCCGCCGACTATTCCACGTATCGAACCGCCGTTTGCGTCCGTAGAGTGACTGAGGCGGGCGCCTAGCGCGACGGTATCGAGATATATAGCCTGAGAAATTTTTTACCTCGGATTTGATAGTGCTCGGCCTTCGCTTCACCTGATGTTGAGTGAGTTAATTTTCTGCGGTCTCGTTTATAGAACGACTCGCGACGCACGGTGGCCACCCGTGAGCCCCGTGCGTCGCGCCACCGAATAGGAGAGTCGATAAAGAATTCGGTTTATCTGAACGCGGAGTCGATAGATGTCACTACTATAATTTCGGTCGTTCAGATAATTCGCACTTTCACAATAAACGGTTAGTCGTTTTTCACTGGTAAGAAAATTAAGCAAAGCGTAAAAATACACACAAAACACTCATCGATTTAATAATAAATTCTTATTTCTTTATTTCTTACTATTCAAAATCGAATTTTAAAAAAATAGAATTTGTACGCACGACAGCACGTCAGGTTATACAGTTAAACTGCGAAAACAGCTTTTATTACGTAGGGCACAAAGGCGGTCTCAAGGTCAACATGTATAGTCTGAGGTGCCGTCGTGTGTACCCAGATAAAAATATTCATGTGGGGGTTTGAATTTCAATGCGTAAATGCATTTTCTCCGGTATACAAAAAAAGTAGTGTAGTGTTACCGTGCCTCCTCGATCTGCGTGTTGAGCGTGCGGTACTCGGGGCTCTCCTGCCGGCTGTGCCGCACGCCCTGCGCGTACACCGACTGCGCACAACAACACACACTTATACATAACCATTATAATTATACGTGTTACAAAAAAAACACAAAAGCCGATTATGGTAGGTATACCATCAAACTGAACAACTTTTTTTTGCATTGTCATCTATAATTCTACATTGACCCTTTTAGAAATCTAACTTAGATAAAAATATGCAACATCATAACATACTCAATTCACTGTAATTGTGACATAAATGAACGAAATTAATAGCAGTAGTAACTCCTCGATTATAAACATATTTATCTACACCCATGATTTAAATCCTCTATAAAAGATTCTGTTCTGAAACAGTTAGCTTATAGCCAATATTAAACAACCAGTGTCATAGTAACTTATTTATTTATCTACCCCCTTACTAATAAAGATTGTAAAGCAGATGTATAGTTACATAATAGTTACTCTCTGTCAAACTATTTAAGTTTGACATTAAAAAGAAAAGGACAAAACACTGTGTAACTATACATCTGCTTTACATTCTTTATTAGTAAGGGGTTAATTTCGAACGACCAGCAGCTACTATAACATAATACATAACTTAAACAGTAACAGAAAATCAATTATGGCCATCAATCCAAGCCAATTGTAACCATAATAATATGATCCTCTCGAGTGGAGTAGGAACACCCCCGCGCCCGCCGCCCGCACCACCGCCATTATATTATCCAAACGAGTGTTATAATGTTCTACTCAATTTCATAATGCAACTCCTTCCAAATAATGTTAACTATGACACTGGGTGTTTTAATGTTGGCAATTAGCTCAATGTTTCGTAACCTTTTATAGGAGATTCATATCATGGGTGTAGATAAAGTATTTTATGCAACTGTACATTATTAGGTATTAAAACAGTCATGTGATACTATTATCACACGTGTGATAAACCCACATTCGTGTTTTAATACCCTTCATTTAACTACAGATGCATAAATAACTGATTCAATTCCTTACACATTCTATTGAATTTTATTATTGTTTAGTAATCGTGTTTAATTAGTCAGCAATATAATTATCAAATTTCCCTAAAATATCAAAAAATAAGCTAGATTAATATTTATAACCAAATAACTTTATTATATCCTTATTTAAAGTGGAATATTGTGAAGAAAAAAACATATAACTAAAATAACATAAACATACGAGTAAACAATTTCACATTTGATGCAATAAAAACTTTAACCCTGCAACGCCCGGAAAATGAGACAAAATAGATATTCCATTGTTATCCGGCCGCATGCATAAACAATCTTTTCACCTCTCCAGCACGAAGGATGCTTTTAGCACGTAAAAACGTGTAAGGCAAAGTGTTTTTCTAATTTAGCGTTTGAAATTAACCTTTTGAAATCATAAAGAAAAAAACGGTCAAGAGCGAGTCGGACTCGCGCACCGAGGATTCCGTACTATCATTCTGAAAAAGTTTGCTATTTAGAGACATCGTTTTATTTTTCCAGTAATCTTTACATAATCTTCACATAACATAATTTCAGATTTTTCTCTATGCAAGCTTCGGAGATATACCGTATTTTTTTTACATTTTTCATCAAAAGTCGAAAACTATGCGGCCGAAAAATGTGCAAGCAGCGTTCTTTCATTCCCTGTTGCAAAAAAATATAAATATAGGATTTTTCTCTTATTTGCAAAATAATTGGACAAACGACATCTAAAACTATTCCGAATTTCAAGTTGATAGCATTAGTAGTTCTGGAGATATCCAGCAGTGACAGACAGACTGAGTCGCACCATAGGGGTTCCTTTTTACCATTTTGGTACTGAACCCTAAAAAGAAATAGTGTGACAAGGATGAGACTTGTAAAATTGATATGTGAGAAAAGGATAGATAGAATGCTTTATGCTGTCGCACATATATTAAAAAGTTTAAAAATAAAATACACGCATATACCAAGGAGGTTTAAACAAGGATTGTGGAAAAAGAAGGTTGATAATTCGAAGGTAGAGTATGGACGAAATGAGGTCTGTATTAAATAAATATAAAATAAGAAAAAATAATGAAATATAATAACAAATGCTTGAGAATAAATAAATAAGATGGGATTAATAAATAAGAAAAAATCTCAACGTAATGTAAAAAAACGACGGATATCTACTTTACTCTACCCTATGAATCAATTTTTTTCAGCATAGGTTTGATCGAACTACTTTTGTGATATATTACAAAAAATTAGGGCGTCTAGCGTTGAAGATAGATGTCTAACTCGAAATGAATTGAGAGAACAGTTTCTAATGCTGAATTCAGCTTTTTACCAGCAAAGTCCCGTGAAAATAACTGTTCTTACTTATAACAGTTTTCTCGCTGGTAGAGGTGAAAAGTTGTATGAGGGTGCTGGTAGAGGTTGACATGAGACCAAACTTCGCTAGTACGTGATTTTAAATCACTTTAGTCGGCGCAGCACATATCGATTATGGTCTCTTTTATAACAAATAACTATTTTGCATCTGTATCGGTACCACAGAATATTTAATAGTATTAAAGGTACAGAAGCCCATCCGCGCCAGGACAATCAAATAATAAGCTACTCTCGCTGCCCGGCAATAAAGTACAATTTTAAATTGCACAACGCTGCGTGCCTATCATTATAAGCACCTCCGAAGCGCTTCTCTTTCTGTCGCGTAGCTGTCTCAACCGACACACGACATCCCTCGTGCGCTGGCTCGACCGAGTCAGCCGCGAGCAGTAGGCTAGTAAAAATTTTAAGCGCGGAGTGGGACCCCCCCCCTCGGAGCCGGCGGTACTAAAGTAATGCGTAAACTAGTAACAACATCGATAGTTAACATCAAGTGAGTAACATACGTGACGCGGTGATGAGTGGTTATTGCAGGCTCGCGGCTAGCGCGGGCCGGCCGACGGCGACGGCCCGCCGCCGGCGCCGCCCTGCAACCACTCGCTCATATTCTATCCACGCATATACTCCGTTCCACGAATCGCACTCCTACGGAACCAAATACTCGCAGCTCATTGGTCAATGCGCGCGGCTAGAGCTAGGCTATAGGCTAGGGACCAGCCGCCAGGCCATTGAAGGTCACCGATGGGCGCACACGGACCGATTTTCTTTGGGAGCTCGTTTCGTGGAGTGGACTATAGATGCAGTGGTGTTATTTTCTCAAACATGCTTGGAAATTCGATCATTATTTGACAACATTCTTCAAGCTAAGTAGGAGTAGCTAGACAGATCCAATACCACGTGAGCGGCGGCTTGAAAAGTACATATGAAAATTCTTCTGTCATATTTAGAAGCATATAAGTAAGTATAAAAAACCCTTAACAGTAATGTAATTCAAAAAACCGGCCAAGTGCGAGTCGGACTTGCGCACGAAGGGTTCCGTAAAAATCACATTTTTTGTATGGGAGCCCTTAAATATTTGTTTTATTCTGTTTTTTAGTATTTGTTGTTATAGCCGCAACAGAAATACATCAACTGTGAAAATTTTAACTGTCTAAATATCACGGTTCGTGAGATACAGCCTGGTGACAGACGGACAGACAGACAGACAGATCTTTGAGTACGCAACCCTAAAAATATAACAAAATTTTCAGTAAAATACTGATACCATACCAGGAGGAAAAAAAATGGTAAGCTGTGGCCGCGTTCCGAATCTTATTGTGTGTATTGTAGGCAGGCAGGAGCTACATATATTGTAGATTAATACGCCCCGCCCGCCGCCCCCTGGTGCGATTTACAACGCATGTAAGTTGAAGTGACATCATCTAAAGATTCAGAACGACATAAAATGATGTCACACGTGTAAAGAAAAAAAAAAGATTGTCATTGATATTATTTTGAGAGGTGAGTGATGAAAATGTTTAAATTTCCGCGCATTGTTTGAGAAAAGTACTATACAAGTTTTCATCTTCGTCCATGAATGCCTGGGTAACATGCCGCTACAGTAATGTACTATATTTTCGTTAATTTGAAGTGCAAAAGCACAGTGTCGGGTTGCTGCACGACATGTGTGCGTGGATGTACTTGTGTGGACGCGAGCATTTGTGATTGATTGTGTGTGTGTGTGTGTGTGCGCGCGCGCACGTACCCTTGTGGAGGAGGGCACGAGGTTGTCGAGCAGCGTCTGGAGCGCGGCGCGTTGCGGGGGCGTCAGCAGGTTGTCCGGCTGCTGCACGATGTGCTTGGGCACGTGGCCGCCGCACAGGAACTGCGCCACCTCCTCGCTGAAGTGGTTGCAGTTGTGCTCTAGCAGCCGGTACGCGCCCGCCCTGACGGGAACACGAAAACAATATCAAATAAAGCTGCCACTAGCCCGCATCTTCTACTTCACCCGACTGCCAGGCCACGGAACGAGCGACTGACGATGACGGCGCGGCGAGGCGTGTGAAGCAAACTAAGATTCTGTCGGGACGTGAGCGTATGTGCCGTGCAAGTCGTGCAACGAAGAAAGGATTCGCTCGCCGCGCTGCCAGTCGCTCTGTTCTAAACCGCAAGAATAAAATTAATATTCTTTGATCTTACTATTACGAAAATTGCTTTATCGACTAATCCACCTCCAATCCGATTACTAAATTAGTCTGCCTTTTCACTAAGGAAATACATAAAGTGGTTACCCCAAATGAATCAGTAATACACTAAAGCTGGGATCGAAGTGAACTACTAGTACTTACGTATGATAAATGTTTGTATAAATAATAAGTGGGTGTAGGACATAATAGAGAGTGCTCACGTGTATGTGGTGGAGGCGAGCCCCTGCATGTAGTCGACGAACACCTGGAAGGGCACGAAGGTCTCGCCCAGCCGCTCCGTCTGGTGCGGCGCGCCCAGCTGCGTGCCGCCCTGCACGACACAAGATTCAACAAGTTACTCTCTTGTGAGCAGTGGCCCTACAATGAGTTGATGCAAACTGTTTTCGCTACCGTAAACTATTGTTTTCTCTCTTTCACTCGCATTTAAGGTAAGCAGTATATCCGTTTGTTTACGGTGGCGAAAACAGTTTGCATCAACTCATGGTAGGTACAGTTACAGTTCCAAAGTTATGTTTAGCAGATCGAGTGTAATTTATATGGGCTTGTGCTTATTCTGCGATATGGGTAGGTTTCGAATGGCGATTGCGTACTTTCCGTTCAACCAATGAAATCATTTATGATTTGCACTTTGACTACTGAACAGTTCAGCTGATTTTGGCAGGGACAAAATGGCCGGCACCTAAGGACTTCACACTGCTCGTAGTACGGCACAAAGATAGCTTTTTATGAACCCGTAGGTTACCAACCCAAAAAGGTCATTCTGCGTTTTCAGTGGCAGTCAGTTTGAATCTATCAGTATCTGTATTAAACTTTTATTAGAGTAATTTTTCATACATTACCATCGTTTCGCCCTAAAGACCAACCGTTGAAAATATTGTTCCGACCATCAGTCAATTTTATCGCGGTCTTCACTGGTCACACAACATTATGAACGTTAACGATCGGAAAAACTATTATTGGAATTATTTTCCGTCGCTCAGGTGCTGACAGCATAACTGTTGGTGATTAGGGTTCCATACCTCAAATGGAATAAACGCAACCCTTATAGAATCACTTTGTTGTTCGTCTGTCTGTCAAGACCCTTTATCTCGAGATTGCGTAGAGTAGAGGTATCGAGTTGAAATTAGAACAATATACTTTTATACGCTGACGACCTCCAAATCTTTCAAAACATCACAAGGACTGGCGACTGTTTTAAGTTCCAAGAAGTGAATTTATATAGTACTTCCCGTTGACCTAGAACAGCTATGAAAGGCAAGTAATATCGTCTTAAACTACAAGTACAGAGATAAGTCTGAAAACTATCTTAAAAAATTTAGTCTATTTAAGTACCTACTTTGTACGGAACCCTCAGTAGGCGAGTCCGACTCGCACTTGTTCGGTTTTTTTATTAAGATACGCAATTACAATTTCCAAGCAATGCACAATTGCACATGAGTATGAAATTGAAGTCCCAGAAATTGAAGAAAATTTTTGGACAGTAGGACAACGCTCAATTCAATGCACACAGTCTGTATGATACAGATAAGTATTTTTCGTGTGTCGAAATTGTCTCGACGACGACGGCGGCGCCGGCCGTGGTATTTCCACAGAGTCACCTTTGCAGTTAAAGAAAATTCCATGTGCCGTGTCCGTGTGCTAACGAGAGTGGTCATGTGTAGGCGCCGCGCCGGTCGGCTGTCCCGCTTCGACCGCACTGGCGCGAGCGGGACGGGGCCCGCGTATTTCGAGACTCGTGAAATACGGGCCGTCGAATGTGTCGCGCTGCACGGATTCCGCAAACTGACAGGATGCACTATTATTGTATTATTAGACGTGATACTTTCCGAACGCACGTGCGAAATGGACGCTTCTGTATTAACCTGAATATTCAGAATGCTAAGTAGGTAGCTCTGAAAGAAGTCATTAATTTTTGGGTCAAATGCGTTAGCTGGCATGGCCTCAGGCCATGAGATTCCCCTCAATTTGCAAAGAAAAGTCAAAAAATTGAACTAGATGGGTAAAACGTAACGCATGTAAAAGCCTCGATGTTGCTTCCTTCCTTAAACAAAAGCTCAACGGGGACAGCAGTTTAATTGCTGTATAAAAAATCTGCTGTGATGTCTACATTTTATGACAGTCCAAAATATTTAATGGCAATTTTTCACGACCGACGCAAGACATTTTCTTAAAAATGTTTGCAGATGTAAGTAAAGAAAATTTTACTCAATTTTTATCATCTCAACTCTACCTATTTTATTCTATTCTAATAATGAGAAAACGCAATGAAAACTATTACTACGTACCAAGGTAAGCATCTCCAATAAACGAAATGAAACGCACTAAGTAGGTATAGTTTCATTGAAGATGGAAGAATTTGAACAATTTGTGTTCTGTAAACAGTCGTAACATAATTATTCGGTGCTATTAGCACACGCGGCTGTTTTTATGTATAACAAAGCCGCAGTTGGCCGCACGCGCCGCCCACGCGCATCTACTCGTATCTAGCTAAACTGAAGTTGACGTAACTATTTCTCCCACACTTTCTTCTTTTATTTAGTTCTATCTAGGAACAAAATATCCACAATGTATGTACGGTCGAAAACAAGTCAACTTACCCAAAAATGTAACTATGACCAACCGATTATAAACTTGAATCGAAGTCATAATTTCAAATTACAATTTGAGAAAATTTAAAATTTTATGTTGGTCGGTCGATGAGCTGCTGTTACTTTGTGTTATTTTATTATTATTATTTTTATACTTTATTATTATACCATTTATTTCAGGTATCAATGGCCCATACAATAAATACCTTATAGACTAACATACATAATATAACAATATTAATTATCACTTATTGGCTGGCAGCGACATGTTGCGCAACGCAGTGTCCGGTACCCGACCGCGGAATCGTCGGAACAGGACACCATTCGGCCAAAAATCTTCATTCATGAAGGTCTTCAGATGTTCGGTCGGTTCCCTCGCCATTACCACGAATGAGTTGAAGTTCACTTAATGGCGAGACTATACAGAGTAGGTATATTTTGACTTTATTAGGATGTACTCCACGAGATCGACTGGTTTAGTGTAGTAATGCAGACGGGACACGTACACACAACGGCACCTCAGACTATAAATGTTGACCTTGAGACCGTCTTTATGCCCTAAGTAATAAAAGCTGTTTTCGTAGTTTAACTGTATAACCTGACATGCTGTCGTGTGTACACTAGCGTCGTCGAAATAGCGGGGCGCAGCAGGTTGCCTACATTACCTACATTTGCCAAAAGCTTTGATTGAGATAATATGACATCTCAAAGTTCCTAAGAATGTATTCTGCGTATGACATTTACGCGAAGTAAAGCTCTTGTTTTCCTGAGAGCGGCAAGTGAACGTGGCACTTGTTTGGATTTGGCCACCGCGCGCCACGACGCGACGCCGACGCGACGGGGCTGCAGGTGAACTTTTTATTGTTCCGCCAAATAGTGACAGTGGCGCCGCCGCAAATAAACTCTGTTTACAATCCGACGACACACTGATGACGCGCCAGCGCAGCTTGAGCTCCCGCCCCTCCCCGCGCCCCCTATCTCGGCCACCCACAGGGAACCCCTCCGCCGCTCCACACCACTCAGGAAGTCATTATAAAATGGACACCTGGCTACGACGAATTATGAACGTAATAAGATAAAAATAACGTGAATGCGAGAGCTACGGGTCGCGTTTATGATCGAATTTATTAATACTAAATCTAATTTTACCTACGCGTAGGCAATCAGATTGCTAACCTAATATCAGGTTTTGTCTATGCATCTGCTGGCTTTTAACATTGTGACAGCAAGTAAATTATTTGAACTTTATTATATCATAGAAAAGCTAACAATGTTATGCCACGTTATGCTACCTAAATAGCACATCCAAATATCGAGAATGTGGGTCTTTTAAAACATCTATACTAATCAAAGATGTGCGAGTACTCCGTCTTACTTTCTCACACCTAAACAATTTTGATGAATTATATTTTGGCAAAAATGCCTTCGTATGTCCGTCCGGCCCCTGATTATGTAACTCTGTTTCTAACAAATTTTGATTGCAACTGACTGAAATCGCAGTTACATTGCTGCTTTAGTAAGAATCAATGTGACAACTATGTTACTTAAAGCAGCAATGTAACTGCGATTACTGTCAGTTTCAATCAGAAGTTGATTACAGCAAAGTCACAAAATCAGGGGGCAAATGACCAAGTATTTTCCTCTACAGATCGCATTTCTCAACCGATTCTCGTGAAATTTTGAGAGCAGGTTCGATAATAATTATATAGAATTTATTGTCGATTCAGTTCTTCGAAATTTTTCAAAATGGCGGAGATATGTTAAAGTGAGGTTTACAGGTCACAGAGCACAAGTATAGATAAATTGGACTATGGGGAAGGACATAACAGGCTAACTTTAGGAGTGAAGTAGGGGTTCGTATGGGGACCTGGGAAAGTCCACGCGGACAAAGTCGCGGGCGGCCGCTAGTTTATAAACTATCTACGGCATCATTACGTGACGGCAAAGGAATCATTCCAAACTCCTACGCGAGTGGCACTATTGAAATGACGCATTTACGGTTTTTTTATAATTTCAGCCAAAGCATAAATCACGGGGAATGATGTGGGTATGTGCCTTGTGGCATGTTCGCGTGATATGAGTTATTGCGTACACGTTTCTAGTCGCGAATACATGTACGGCACGGATCCGTGGATGACAACGGGGCAGTGCGGGCGCACGTGAGCCGACGGCCAAAGTAAACAGCAACTTGCTACACAGTGCGTGGTACAAAGAACGAAATTAAAATCCTCATGAAGGATTTACCAAATAGAGCCATAGATATCTTAATAGGTTTGAAAACTACTGTTCTGTTAATAAATTAGAGCTTAATGTCTCCAAATGTTATGTGTGCTCATATACTCGTAAACCTGTGCCATTTACTTTTAATTACACTCTTTTAGATCAAAACGTCAACAGAGTCAACAAAATTCGTGATCTTGGGGTTAACTTTGACGCTAAATTGCTTTTTGACACTCATATAGATAACATTATTGTCAAAGCATCGAAAAGCCTTGGATTTATTTTACGTATGTCGTCTGATTTTTAACCGACTTCAAAAAAAGGAGGAGGTTCTATGTTCGTCTGTTTATTTGTTTTTTTTTTTTTTTTTTTTTTTTTATGTATGTCCACCGATTACTCGAGAACGGCTGAACCGATTGACATGATTCAAACGCCACTTTATTAGGTTTGTTCCCCAGGTGGTCCCATTTTTTTAAATTTTAAATCGGTTCAGTGGTTTTCGAGTAATCCTGAAAATACTGTAATTTTTTAGGTAACTTTTGCACGAGTTTCAACGGATCTTCAGACATAACTTCTTTGTTTATAAACCGATTGAGATAATTCTTATTTTGTTAGAAAGGGGATACTTTAAGGGTGTTTTCATTAAAATTTCCTGCACATTGGACCTTGAACTTCGAAGATACACAAGAGAACTCTTCAAAATCAAATATGATAGTGTATTAGTGATTACTCTACGGTATTGGAAGGTTTCGCATCAGCCATTTTTATTGTCACTACTGGGGCTGGGATACAAGCCTTACTTATGGGCTGATGAATAGGATGGACCATAACCCACCGCGCGGGCCCAATGCGGATTGGTGGGTGTTAATGTGCAAATGTAGCTGGAACTAACGGCTTAACGTGTCTTCTGAAGCACGGAGGAGCTCGAGATAATACACTTTGGTCACCTACCCCATGTCTGACCCTTGCCTATTAACAGTGCGAAAAGTGGATATTGAGTTACTAGGCGTATTATACCATTCAAATGTGTGAAATATGAATAAAATATATTTATATCATCGCTAACATTTACTTATACATACCTACCACAAAAAAGTTAAAAATAAAAAAAACTTTTAAAAATTAAAAAGAAAAACCTCCTTCAAAAAAACCTTAAAAAAATTGCTGTAAAAAAACAACAGCTCTAAAAAGCAAGAAATAATATTTAAATCTGCATAATTACTATTCAAGTACCTACGCATATCTGATATTAAAAAAAACGTCTTATGAAGTCGGGTGGGGCTTTAAGAATTAAAAAATCAAATTGAGAAAGAGAAACCACGATAATGATTAAAAAAGAAAAATATCTTTAGCCCCACCCGACTTCAAAAGACGTTTTTTTAATATCAGATATGCGTAGGTACTTGAATAGTAATTATGCAGATTTAAATATTATTTCTTGCTTTTTAGAGCTGTTGTTTTTTTACAGCAATTTTTTTAAGGTTTTTTTGAAGGAGGTTTTTCTTTTTAATTTTTAAAAGTTTTTTTTCACTCATTAAAAACTACTAAAATTCTGTACTGTGCTTTTGTGCGTAGCCACTTAGAGTATGCCTCACAGGTTTGGAACCCAACCTATAATGTTTATATCACGCGTATCGAAAATATTCAGAAGCGTTTCTTACGTTACTTACAATTCAGAGCAAGTATTTATTTACAAAATTACATAGAACGCTGTAAGAAATTTCATATTCTTCCTTTAAGCGTTAGAAGATACATTGCTAATCTTACTTATCTGTTGAACATAGCAAATGGCTCGGTTGATTGCCCTGAGCTGCTACAGTTTATAGGTTTGCATGTTCAATACGGAGGCGGTAGTAGCAGGAGACAGTGCACTTTACATGTCCCGCGTGGGAAAACTAACTACAGGCAAAATTCGTTCGTGATGAGAGCGAGTAGGTGTTTCAACAACATAGTTAAGCAGCATAACCTTGACCTATTTTGTACATCGGCCTTGCGTCTAAAGCGAGAACTTGCTAAATGTTTTTTCGAGTCATACTAAAGTAATTGATTTTTGGACCAAAATTGTTATTATCCCCTTTTTCCAGTCTACTTATGATTAATCAATAACTATATGTGGAAACTTGTAAATGGCCATCTGTATATACATATAAATTTATTAGTAATATAGCTGTAAGTTTCCTGTAAAACTATGAAATAAAATAAAATAAAATAGACAATAAACAGAAACAACATAGTTGATTGATGCCTGGGGCCTATTTCATAAATATTACAATTTGTAATTTACTACGGTAATTCGCATACATTGCGGTGTCTGTGAGTAGTATCATACGTTTTGTTTCAACATTGTATTGTGAAGTTTTTTTAATCCAACTAAGTGGAATTGATTGCAAGTGATACTAAGAACTCGCTCGTAAATCATAAACCTATTACTGTCCATAAGGATCGAGGAGCCGCGCCAGCTTTTAAAGCGCAGCTCATACCATTATTTAGCAGCACAAATCCAGGTTTTAGCAGGATATAAATTTTCAGGTACACCCACAAAATTTGGTCACCCTTTACAACGAATTCTTAAGGAATATCGAAAATTATTGTCACGGTAAAGAAATGTATGTCATTCATCGAAAGTGCTGAATTGTACAGATATATATTTAGCAGATATTTCTGCTAAATGTGTCTCTAGTTTTTGATTCCGTTGTGATTTCAGGTATCTACAGTTAGTTTTTTTATATGCAGAACGTCAGGATTGAGGAGCCAAATAAAATGCGTTCCTTTACCAAATCCACCCTGTCTTACCATTTTATTCCTATACTGCAAAATCAAACAACCTGCTAAAGTATCATTATGTCGAATATATTAATTGACCGATCACATTCATGGAAATTCACTCTCTTAATAAATAGATATTAAGGATTGAAGAGCCATACTTAAAGTATTGTATTTTCTTGGACTACTTTTTAGTAGGTACTGTACACAATTGCTGCTAAATGATGCATAATGTTCAAAAATATTCAACTATTAGGTACTTAAAGAGTTCCATATGGCTTCTCAATCCTGATGTTTAGATATAAGAGCCACCTTTGCATTGATGTCTCGTAATATATTTTGCTGCTAAATCCAGGATTTGTGCTGCAAAATAATCTATATACTTTGCTGCTAAATAATGGTGTGAGCTGCGCCTTAAAAGCTGGCGTGGCTCCTCAATCCTTAGGACATACCTATTAAACACTAAGGCGCTGTCTCCACCGGGCGAGAGAATCGCGACGATGTTATCGTCGTGCCACGTATTTCTAAATACTCTGTATGAATGCGTCTCCACACGGCGATGTTATCGCGGCGATGCGACGATAGAAGAAGCGCTTACTCGTCGCGATTATCTCGCCCGTGGAGACAGCGCCTTACATTAGGTATTCTGTGAGTCCATACATCGACTTTTCTCAATACAAAATGCTATTATTTTGGATGGGCTTTGGCTCCCCGAACACATGGGAAATGATGGTGAAGGAAATGTAGCATATGAATAAATAAACCATGAAACATGTGTGAGGTACTGACCGGCGCGCAGGAGGTGATGCCGGCACCGCCGTAGAAGTACTCGCGCTCGTACACCACCACGGAGGTGTGCCACACGCCCTCTATCTGCCGCCCTGCAACACGCCACCACCACACTCGTTAATTGAGACAAACAAAACTGTACAAAATTGCAGCTGTACCAGTTTGGGACCGGTTCACACAGCGGGCCATTTTACAGGTCTGTTTTATCGGATACGTTTTTATTTGGCGATTGCGTATGTAGTTGTATGAGCGGTAAACACACAATTCGATGCGATTTTGTTACTGTATCCAGCAGCGACTGATCCTTTCAAACGGTCCTGTAAAACGAATTGCTGGGTAAACGCAAGGTCAACCATAAATCATAAATCATAAATCATTTATTGCTTTCATCATGTAGTAGTTTACAAAGGTCTTATTATAAATGCTTGGATCATACATGAACCCGGTTTGGGCACAGCAATTTGTAAATTATGTCTTAGAACTAAACATAAACAATTTATAAACATTTTTAACCTAAATGTCTTATCTAATTATATTCAAATGAATTACATTTATAACAATGCTTACCCCAGCAAAAAGTTTATAACAATGAATTACATTTATAACAATGCTTACTTTAGCAAAAAGCTTATAATTATGTTTGTAGGTCTATATTATATCTGTTAGATAGTAATGAGTTTAGAGAATGTTATTATCTTCGAAAAATTCATTCAAGGTATAATAACATTTATTTATAAGTATGTTTTTTAATTTGTTTTTAAATGAACTTATTTTTTCTTCTGCCTTGATCGCCTGTGGGATTTTATTATATATTTTGACGCACATTGAAACTGGCCCGGTGTGTACTAGTGTAAGTTTAGATGACGGTAATGCTAGCTTTGTTTTAGGACGTAGATTTTCGGGTCGAATATATAAGGGAAAATAGTTGGGATTCTTTTTTACGTAAAGGCAAACTTCTAATATATAAATTGACACTAGTGTGAGGATTTTGAATTTCAAAAAGTATGGTTTACAGCTGGTGTCGTTTTGTAGGTTAGCTATTATACGAATACACTTTTTCTGAAGTCTGAATATCGTAATCAAATCCGAACAGTTTCCCCACAAAATGATCCCATATTGCAGCCATGAATGTGCATAAGCGTAGTAGGCGCTGATTGCTGTCTGACTATTAGTTGTTCTTTTTAGTTCTCTAAGCGCATACGTGAACCTTGAAAGTTTTGAGCTTAACTTTATTGTATGATCTTTCCAGTTAAGGTGGCCATCTATTTCTATTCCCAACAGAGAGCAGTGGTCGATACATTCCAATTTCGTGTTTTTAAATGAATACTCTATTTTCAAGGATTTTCTTTGGTAGGGTTTGAATTCGATTAATTTTGATTTCGAGAAGTTTACTTTTAAGTTGTGGTCATCGAGCCATGCTAATATTGTAGATAGTGAAATATTTAATTGAGAATTTAAGTCCAATTTGTCCTGACATGAAAACATTATCGAGATGTCGTCGGCAAACAACGTACAGGATTTGCGTATTACATTAGGCAGGTCATTTATATATAATAAAAACAAGATACATCCTAAAACACTACCCTGTGGGATGGATTTATTCACATCGGATGAGAGACTTCTGACGTAGTCAATTTTGCCGTTTTCAAAGTTGTGGTATTTTATTTCTACATATTGTTTCCTTTGGCTTAGGTAGGAAGTAAACCAATCATGTGCAACTCCTCGAACACCAATACCATACAACTTATCCAACAAAATTTTGTAATTGACACGGTCATATGCCTTGCTTAAATCTAAAAGTAACCCCACTGCACATTTACCACTATTAATAATGTTAAGAGCTTCATTAATATATTTGAACACAGCTTGAGTGGTTGATCGGTGTTTTCTAAACCCGTTTTGTTGTTCGCTAAAAATATTATACTTCTCACAAAAACTATGTAGGCGCTTAGACATTGCATTTTCAAATATTTTTGATATAGTTGATAATAATGCTATTGGTCTATAGTTATTTAGTTCTTTTTCGTTACCCTTTTTATGCAATGGTTTTATGATTGCTATTTTTAAACGATCTGGAAATGTACCCTCGAGAAAAGATTGGTTTATTAATTTAGACAGTGGTACTGCTAGCTCATTAGCACATATTTTTATTAGTGTTTGAGGGATTTCATCGTAACCACAAGTTTGTTTATTTTTTAGTTTTTTAATTATATTATAAACTTCATGTGGATCGGTTAGGGACAGGAACATAGAGTTTTGAGCTGGAGATAAAACGGGCCTGCCAAGAGGCGGTGCAGTACTAGGGTTGCCACTATCATCACCCGTTGACAAAAAGAAACTGCTAAAAGCATTTGCTATTTGTACCGGGTCATTTACCAATTTGTTTCCGATATTTAATGAAATGTTTTTGATTGTTTTATGAGGTGACTTATTTGTTTTTTCCTTTACTACTTGCCACATTGTTTTAGAGACATTTTTGGAGTTTTTCATTCTTCGAATAAATACATTTTTCTTTGATGTTATTATTGCTTTTTTTAAGAGTTTTTCATATTTTTTATAGCTGTTATAAAGAATGGGGTTTTTATTTCGAGACACAAAAGTTTTAAACAAACGTTTATTTATACATGATACTTTCAATCCCGGTGTAAGCCAAGTTTTAGAATGTTTTTTTGTAGTATAATTTTTTATGAAATTTTTAGGAATGCATTTATCTAACAATTGATTCAAAGTAGCAATGAAATTTTCATAATTAAGGTTTATATTTCTATTATCTGTTATTATAGTAGTCCAGTTTATTTTACTCAATTCGGATTTAAAGTATTCCATATTTTTGTTGTTAAATTGTCTTTTGTATTCCAACCAAAACTTGAGATCATTTTTGTTTGTATTAGTATGTAATGAGATTTTTATACCCTTATGGTCAGAAATACCATAATCAACACATTCCACAGAAATAGGCAACTTACCTCTAGGGAAATTTGTAAAGACTAGATCTATGCATGTCGCACTTGTATCGGTTATTCTAGTTGGTTCCTTAACATGTTGGATAAAGTTAAAGCTTTTCATTGAATCTAAAAGTGCTGTGGCGATAGGAGATTGTTCTATAACATTAACATTAAAGTCTCCACCAAAAACAATATTTCTTTTATGGTATTTTTTATGCAATAGCTGTAACAAGTTGTTTAAAGCATCAAAAATTAAAGCCTGCTTCCTGTTACTATGTGGCCAATAAATTACAATAAGTATTAGGTCGAGATTCGGAATATCTACAGCACAGACCTCGAATAGGCATTCCATAGATAAATTTGAAATATCAGTTAATTCTATATACTCTAAATTTTCCCCTAACATAATACCCACGCCTCCCCCTTCATGACCTGATCACATTTTGGTAAAGTATTTGGCTAGTTTCGAAAGTTATTCTTACTTTTTGTGTAGTCATTTTTGTTGATTATAGAGGGTCTGCTGCGATCGTAGGGCTGCGATGGTTCCCCAACCTGGGTTTTGCACATAGACGTTTCAATATTTGCTTGACAGCAATCCACGTCTAATTTTTCAAAATCATTAAATTCTCTGCCATCTATAATCAATTTGTTATTGACGATTTTTGCTTGTTGTCCATTTTTACGCGCTTTTTTCAAGATGTCTATCATAATTCGTCTATGCTGAAGAGCCTCTTGGTCCAAGAATTTGAAAACAGCCAATCCAGTGTGCTTAAAGTAGTTACTGTATTGAAGAATTTGTCTAGTTATTTTCTTACTGAGTAATTCAATGACTATTGGCCTACGTTTTCCATTTCTTCCTATTCTTCGTAAGTCTTCGACGTAATTAGTAATGTCTATTCCCAAAATATCCTGGAATACATAGGCAACTCGGTTCTGCAGTGATTCCTCATCCTCCCAATCTTGCTCCGCTAACCCGTATAGCACTATCTTTTTGTCGTGTTCAGGATTTGATTCGTTTTGCTTGTTTATTGATGTATTTATTGTATCTATTTCGTTTAACTTTATTTTTGAATGGAGAACATCTAATTCCATTTGTATTTTTTTATTCTCAGTTTCCAAATATTTTATTTTGTTTTCAATACACGTATCTTTATGTACTTGATTCGTTTTAGCTGGTATGGTGCTGTCATTTAATGGTGACATTATTTCAGATAATAGAGTTTTGAAGTCGGTTAATATTGTGGATTTTAATTCTGCCGAAAGTTCTTTCTTTAGCACCGAAGTTAATTTATTTTCTATTATTGTTTCTAATTGTTCTATTGTTATTGCATTGATAGGTGTATTTTTCTCCATATTTAGGATCTGAATCGTGTCCCCAAGTATACTCTGCTCGCCATCTGAGGATTGACTCGTGTTTGTCGTATCAATAAATGTTGGCCGCTTTCTTAGGGTAATATTGGCGAACTCATTGTTTTCGATAGTTTTGTCATTAGGATTAGTTGTTGTTGGCTGGTGTTGGTTTCTGACTGGTGTGTTTATATTATTTGTCTTAGGTTTTTTACTTTCGCAGGATGGGCATAACCACATCTTCTTGTGCTCTGTGGTCATTGTATTACAGAAACGCTGTATTGATACGTTTGCACAATCTAGGTCATATTCTTCGTTGCATTGTTTACATGTTAAATATGATCTATTGGTAATCTTTTGGAGGCAGCCGGCGCAATTTATAGGTTTCGTGCTTTGCGGCATCGTGGAGTAGTATAAAAAAGTTTTTCGAAAATCTAGTTCCAATTTTTATTCAGGCTAGGATAAAATTCAGTCAAATAGCAGGAAGTCCGGGCGGGTATGCAAGCTAGCGAACGAGCAAAACAGGCATTCGCTTATGAAAAATTGTAGTTAGGTATCAAATCCAAATCAAATCCAAATCAAAAATCCGAGTATACAGCGTTTTCAGCTAAGCAATTTGCAATCCCAATTCCACCATTCTTAATAGTAGTAGTAGAAGTAGCGTATGTTGCGTGGGTCATCTACTACTGTAATAACGCTGCTTTAAAAGCTCTTGGTACTACAATATCCACAGCTTTCATATTAAAATATCACAGGTGTTTCAGTAGCTGCAAGTGGAGTGATCATTGTATTAGGCTTGATTCTCGTGAGTATTACCAGAATCATGGTGGTGGAGATTCAGTGCCCCATGGTTCACAATGAATACGTTTCCATGACAGATTTTTTAGATTAAAAAAAACAAAGGGAGCTTTAATTTAAAAAAAAATGCCTATGTTGTTACCTGAATATTTTATTAACATACTACATGCTATTAAAAGACCAATAAGTGGACCAACAAAACAGTCCTTGAAACAAATACAGTGATGAGTCTAATTGTCTGTCAGTCACATAGTGAAATTGGGTCGAGAAAAGTTCGCGCACTCTCACGCGTCAAGCGCGAGTCGCCGCCGCCGCCGCCGATCTGCGACGGCACCGTTTTGGTCAGTGAAAATAGTAGGTACCCTGGAAACGTTTCAGGGATATTGGAATAAACTATGTCGGGATTTACACCAAGTACCTTTTTATTTTTGAGGCTAGTTTCAGGGATATATTCAAGCCTCTTTTATTTTTATTAAATTCATAATTATTTATCGTTTAAACAAGTAGGTATCTACCTACATTTTGATCTGACACTCAAGATTTGACTTTTGTTTAATATTCCATAATTATTTTAAGCCTATATTATACGATACATACATAGTAAAAAAGTTTTAAATTACACTTTTTTTTTCTCATACATTACAGTTAATTCAATGGCATTAAACATATTGCCATAATGCAATGAAATGATTTGATTTGTATGCAACTTAAGTTTCAATATTTTTCGTATCTCTTTTTTTATTCTTATTCCATTATATTGATTGTAACATCCTAACTAAACATCCATTCTAACCAATGATTATTGCTTGCTAAAAAGAAACAGTACATTGTGTATATTTAGTGAGACAGTAGAGTTAGTTAAACCTTAGTCATGCCCCGGTCACTCCTTACAACCGCACCATTATAAACAGATGACTTTTTGTACACGCGTAACTATGTTTGTAGTCTAGGGCTACCGTGCAGTTCGGTGTTCAATTCATATTTCGAACTTTTTGGTAAATTATTTATTTGACGACACATTGATTTGTATATCAAAAATAAAGTTGGCAGTTGACAAACACAACTAAACAAGCACACAAATCGGCACATGAACTCGCAGGGAGGGATAAGGCAACTGTTTCTAGCGGGGGCGGGTAGTGTCCTTTCTGTGCGAAGTACTTATATATTCTGTGCCTCAGTGTAAGGACAAATTACTGTAAGAAATATTTTGTTTTATATTATTTGAGACAACACATACCAAGTATGGATGGTGAGAGTAATGATGCAAATCCATTAGTGAGGTCATAGATGTAGAGGTCCACGGGAACTCCTTCCTCTGATGCCATTGCACTCCAATATGCTTCAACAATTACAACATCTCTGTATTAACAACTACTCATGCATGCCACCACCACACTCTATTTATAACAGAATCAAATGAGGAAATATTAAAATATATTTCAAATAATTCAAGCCAGGTGTCATGGATAATTAATAATTGATGTTGTCATATTACATTATTTAGCAAACTATGTAGACACAACATGTCACTTACACTTTAAAGTTCAAAAAAATAGACAGATGTTTACCTGAACAACTTCAACTGAAATTACCACTTAAGTTATGCAACGATCACACTTTGCCAAATATTAGTCCAGTCTCAAAAAATGTTCTAGTACCACCACCGAATTTATGAAAGAGAGTGCACAGGATTCGGAGTGAATAAATATAAATGTAGGCGCACGATGCAGCGATGCAGCGCTAAGAACACCTGCGGTGACTTGGATCTACCTACTGCACTGCACCACGAACTACGCTCAATTCAAGAGGCGCGCGCCCCGCGCCTCCTACACACTATTTATACGACAGAACTCGAGAACTATGTACCACTCGTTGCCATCATTCTGGCAGTCAAATGTAGGCAAAATAAAATAAACTTTTAGGAGACTTCAAACAAACTTTACTTTAGTAATTAGTAACATAATTTTTAAGAATTAAGTTTTCGTAACTTACCTAAATAATATAATAATAAGCTATGCACTGAATGAAATGTTGATATTGGTATTTTTAAACACTTTTAGGATTATGATAGTAATTTTTGGATTCGGAAGATAAATCTCATCGACTGACTTGACTTGTTTGACTGACACACAGAAATATTACTCTTTGCAATTAGTAATTACTCCTACTAACTGATACGACTGACTGACCACTGAGCAAGTAATCAGTTAATCACTACATTCACTACATACATAAATTCACTACATGACGACTGACATCTTCCAAGAGGAAAGTAGATTGCCATAATAAAAAAAGAAGAAGACGACTGACATTGACAAGAGTTTTTGGCGCCATTTTGTCGAGGTTGGTTTGGTGTCTATTTTAATTATTTTCAAATTGATTCATAGTGGATATTGTGTCTTAAAATTGGTGCAGTTATATGGTACAAGTGTCCACGCAACTGAACAATATGTGGGATAATTGAAATAGGTGCGATCTTGGTTGTGTAAAGCTGAGACTTTTAATGAAGTGGTGGCTTCCTCGGCAGAACTAACCGAGTAAACTGTCCTGATATACTTGGTGCCAAATGCTCCAAGCAGCATTGGAATGCAATGCACCCGCATTCGAATGAAAAATTAAACAATATCTACCACCTTAATGATGCTCTAAGTCTACCACTGAACTATTTAACACTTGACACTGGCAAAAATTACTTTCAAGAGGAAAGTAGATTGCCATAGCAAAAAAAAAGAAGAAGAAGACATTGACAAAATAGCGCGTTTGTCCACGGTCAGGTTTTTTCTCGTATGACGGATTCGGGCATTTGACGGTGTTGGATGACGGGTGATGGAGACTGATCACGTTTTGCGCCCAGATCCCTTTAGCGGTTCATCCGACCAAGCAAAATCTCCGGAGCCCGTCAAAAAAAACGAATAATGGGTCTTGAATGTCGGATGTCGAGTTGACAAACGTTCATGTAAATATATAGGTCACTCTTCGGTCCAGTTTTTTCTCGGAAGACGGATCCGACGAAATGAATGCCGTGGACAAACAGGCTAGTTGGTTGCTTGGACCGTTTGCGTTGGGGTAATGTACTCTATGCGTACATTGGATTACGATAAAACAGAAATGTTAATTATCACTTGATAAACAAAGTTTTCGTTTTCTATTTTGGAATACGGATAATTTAAACATTCCTATAAACAAAATCAAATAGAATCTGTTTTTTTGAGGAGCAACCATGAACTTTTAGACATAAAATCATCTAAATACAAAATAATGTCAAATGACATTGACATTATGACAAAAGATAAATTAAAGGTCAGAGCGTTTTTCAACGACCGATTTAGGTGGTTGTTTGGTTGCTGCACTCTGAGCCACGGAACGGGTGAAACTACGCTCTGACAGCTGTCAGAGTAAAATTTCACCAAAGCCACTGAACGGTCAGAGTGCGCACCCGAGCGCGCTCGAGTGCATTCGAGCGAAGCGACGGAACGCACCCCAGAGGGTCTAGTATGAGTTAGTGTTTTCACTTTTCGAATAGTAAACTACTTAGAGCACAGTAAACTATCGTTTTGTCTCTAGATCTTCAGAAGTGAGTTAAGTAGCTCTGTGTCATACATTTTTTAATTTTAATCTGTGATGTGCTTGTGTGGTGTAACTGTCATTCATGTCATGCACGTCTGTCATAATGTCATGTCAGTTTTTGTGTCAGTCAGTTGTGCTGCACTGTTGGTATTGTGTTGTGTAGTATTTTATTTTACTTAAAAAAATGTCTGGTGCAAAGAAAATGGTAAAATATTTTGTGTTTACCAATGACGAATATTACCCACTTACTGATGTATTTCTATAAGTATCTATTGCTCATGGAAAGACAGAAAATCGTTAAGTAAAATCTTGTCTCGAAGCGTTCATTTCGAATTTGTTGGAATGATTATTGAAGTTTTTAGTTTTTTAGGCAGGGTTTTCTTTCAAATATTAGATCGACAAAGGCTCACCGTATTACATCTCGTAATTCTGGAGTTACATTGTCAACATGAAGTGAGATGACTCGGCAGTTTTTAATGTGATTTCAGTGGTGGACACTTGACAAATACTTTCTGTTGGTTGTTTCGGTGTGCAGACGTTGCGCGTGCAGTCGGCGGAGGGCACGGCGCGCGTGGAAGTGCTGGACAGCGACGTGACGGCGCAGCTGTACGAGCGCGTGTATGAGGCTCTGCACCTGAGCACATTCGGGTTCGCTCTGCACAAGGACCGCCAGCGCAAGGAAGAGGTGGCTTCCAGCAAGTCGCGCACGCTACGCGACTACGGGCTGCAGCATGGCGACATGCTGTACTTGAGCCCAGTCAATGGGGCTGTGCTCTTTGATCAGCCCACCACGAGTGCAGAAGTGAGTCTTACATTTTTGTATCTATGTTGTTGCCAAAAATACACTTCTATTATTTTAAATCTAAATGACATTGGAAATATCATAGTTTATTCAGGGATTTTACACATTTTATGGATATTGCATAAATAAGTATTATTTATTTATTCATTAAATAACAAGTAGTATTTATTTATTTATTAGCTTACACAACTAATATCCATATAAAATCCATCATTGGATCATCATGAGCTTATGATAAGAAGCAATCAATCACAAGCAGGCTAACAACAAACCATTTGGGGAGCCGGCTCGACCAGGTCCGTCAGCTGGAGCACCCTCGTCGACTCCTGCACCTGGGACTCCAGAGGAAGATGAAGTCGACCAAATGCTGTATAAGATGCCTGGGACCATACAGCGAAGCCGTGATGAGAAATTGTAAGTGTCTTTACAGTATTAAACTACACATACTAAACAATGATTATTTTTTTTGCAAAAACATAACTATAATGGGAAATGATGAAATTTAAATCATGTATAGATGCCGACACAATTCAAACGGGTGCTGCGTACATTGTTCGCCGCTGGAGCCCTGGGATGAGAACTACCTGAAGGAGCACAACATCAAGCACATGTCGTTCCACTCATACATGCGCAAAATCACCTCCGGGAAGTTTGTCTCACTTGATGAGCTCTCCTTCAAAATTAAACCAGGTTACCATTTTAGATTCCGTATATATTAGACTAGCAGCGAAAAAAAAATCAGCTGTTTAATGCAAATCTTAATTACGAAAATATCAAAATGTATGAAACAGCTGATTTTTTTATCGCACTTCCAGAGTTGGTCCCATAGTAAAAGTTATTTAGTTTGATGGTCCCTATCTACCATATTCGGCATTAGGGGTTATTTTGTAACATGTTGTATAGTATATATATAGATTATTATTGAGCAATGCCAGATAAGTGTTTTAATGTTACTTCAAAATATATTCATTTTTATCATATTGTAATTACTGTTGTTGACTTCATCCTATGTTTCAAGATAACAATGGGTGAAATCATTTCTGTAATTAAAAACAATAAACAGCAGATTTCATGTCACAAGTGATAGATAAAAATATAACACAAAGTTATTGATTATTATGTCAATGTTTTTTAAATTCAATATGTATTTCTTACCCTCATAGTATTTCGAGATTGCAGGGGTAGAATCTTATTTAAGTAATTGACATACTTGTATTTATTGTGAATTTGTGTTTTACATTTAAGCAGCCTTATCAATAATCTATCTTCAGAGAAATATGACTGCTAAAGAATTGTTGCCTAGATGTAGCCACATCCTATATCAGCTGCATGGATATAATGGCCGAATCGCGAGAGTAGTCTGTACCATTGAGAACTGGTTGCTAGTAAATAAGAAAAGGTGTAGTCACACGGCTAAAAAACACATAGTGCTAAGAACATTACAACTGCTCAGGAAACGATCGCGTCTCCGTTCCCTAAAGGTAGTGAAATGATATGAAGGAAAAAATTTTGAAAACTAAGTCATTTTGGCTCAGTATTTTTTGCCTCACAGTGCGCTTTGTAGGGAACTATCGTTCTAGGTTGTTATTATTCTAAGGGTGGCCACATAATTAAGGAAGCGATTTTGCATCCAAATGAGTAACTTTGAAACCTTGGTACTCCGCTAGAGATTGATCGAGCTGTGATCTGATGTGATGGCTATCCAGGGAGTGAATGGTGGGGGTCCAGATCGATATACAGACCCAACTGACCTGATCAACATTCTAAGAGATGTATGGACATGTTTAAAAACAATACAATGGCATTAAAATGTATGGCAATCCCTGGCGGAGAAATCAGGCTTCAAAGTTACCTCGATTATATGAAAATCAACTGGCGTCCTGAGTGCCGAAACAGTGAGCTTCCCATACAAACGTAATACAATTTGAACATAATTAACTCTTTTTGTGATATTATTCGGATTAAGACAATACTGTATTTGTCTAGGGTTCTATTAAATAAATAATCCAAAATACAAACCCAATTCAAAATAAATGCCAATTAATTTTTTTCATACTAAACCAAAAGTAAATAGTATGAATTTTTATTTGGTTTGGTTTTTTAGATTTTTATTTAATAGAACCCTAGACAAACTGTCTTAATCCAAATATAATTTTGGTATTACGTTTGTATGGGAAGCTCACTGGTGACTGTTCTCCGGCCTCTTAATGACGTGGCCACCACTATTATATAGTCGTGTGTAGGTTGTAAAGAGCACCCGCCGTGGCCGCGCGGCATCTGCTCGGCGTGCCAGCCGGGCGCCGTGACGCTCACGCGCCAGCCCTACCGCCACGTGGACAACGTGCTCGTGGAGCACCCGGCGCTCGTGGAGCGCTTCCTGGCCTACTGGCGCGCCACCGGACACCAGCGCGTCGGCTTCCTTTACGGCACCTACGAGATACATCCCGACGTGCCATTAGGTGATACCAATGGAACAATAATATACTAATTCAAAGTCATAGTCAAAATTTGTTTATTCAAATAATAAACTTAATAATTAAGCACTTTTAAATCGTTAATTTAAATATTTTCCTATCACCCGTTCCGGACTTCTTTGACCGACAATAAAATCGGGTGCAAGAAACTTAACTTAAAGAAACTACTGCACCGGGTATAGCATTCCGAGCGGCAAAATGTATACGGCCTCTTAATCTATAACAGTAATAAAAATGCAGGGCTTCGAGTAACACGCTTCAACTTGTTATTTATCATGAATATCGAGAGTAATGTTCGATTCGTCGCGCAGGTATCCGCGCGCGCGTGGCGGCGATCTACGAGCCGCCGCAGGAGTCGATGCGCGACCTGGTGACGCTGCACGCGGACGCGCGCGACCACCTCGTGCAGGAGCTCGCGCGCGCGCTCGGCCTGCGCCGCGTCGGCTGGCTGTTCACCGACCTGCTGCCTGATCAGCCGCCCGGCAGCGTCCAACATATACGGTCAGTCGCCGCCCGCCGCGTCTCCGTGTGTTCGATACTACTTATTTATTTATACATATATGGTCGAAACAAAATAAATTGAAGAATTCGTATAATGTGATACCAGGCTAGTGATACTCCGCAATGTAGGTATGAAGCTATATGTATGCGGCGGGCTCGCCCGGTCGAGCCGATGCCGAGGGCTGCCGCGCGCCGGCCGCGAGCGCGTTAGTTCGCTACTCACTCACGCGCTCGCCGCGTCGCGTATCGTCCGCGCCAAGTTTGTCGCTTAAGATATTTGTCAAAATGTTCCAATATTTTTGTAGCTCGCTGAGTCGATTCGGTTGCACTCGAGTGTATAAAAATACGTCTCCGGCGCCATCTACAGGAAACCTTTGTATTAAAAGTATCTCGTCGATGCTATCGGTCGTTGGTGTATTAAAATGGAGTTTGTTTCGGCGTGTGCGCAGCGGCGTGGAGACGCACTTCCTGTCGGCGCACGAGTGCATCGCGGCGGGCCACTACCAGGACGCGCACCCCAGCGCCTGCCGCCACGCGCCCACCGGGTACTTCGGCTCCAAGTTCGTCACCGTCTGCGTCACCGGTACATACCCCGCTTTATTTATCTCTCGCTCCCTTCTCTTTATGTATAAACAAATAAAAATTGTCGATCCTCTTAATTTTACTCGAGTTTCTCGTGCCTTTTTAATGCGAAAGCTTCTTTAACGTTTTTTAACTAACGTTTCTTGGTAAAAGTCAGTCGATTAAAAGAACAGTCCTTTATTAGGATGTTAACTGTGTGTCGTTGTTCTGTTGCTAGGTGACAGCAACAAGCAGGTGCACCTGGAGGGGTACCAGGTGTCGGGGCAGTGCCAGGCGATGGTGCGCGATTCGGTGCTGCTACCGACGCGCGACGCGCCCGAGCTCGGCTACGTGCGCGAGTCCAGCGACGCGCAGTACGTGCCCGACGTGTACTACAAGGTACGTGCCCGGTACCAGGTGCCGACGCGCGACGCGCCCGAGCTCGGCTACGTGCGCGAGTCCAGCGACGCGCAGTACGTGCCCGACGTGTACTACAAGGTACGTGCCCGGTACCAGGTGCCGACGCGCGACGCGCCCGAGCTCGGCTACGTGCGCGAGTCCAGCGACGCGCAGTACGTGCCCGACGTGTACTACAAGGTACGTGCCCGGTACCAGGTGCCGACGCGCGACGCGCCCGAGCTCGGTTACGTGCGCGAGTCCAGCGACGCGCAGTACGTGCCCGACGTGTACTACAAGGTACGTGCCCGGTACCAGGTGCCGACGCGCGACGCGCCCGAGCTCGGCTACGTGCGCGAGTCCACACAATTGATCACGAACGCCGCGACGTGCCGTTCGCCGCACAACTAGTTACCTAGAAACCTGAAAGGATTACTGAAAATATTTTTTGGTTTTTGTGAACATGAACAAGAAAATCTTAAATATTTTAGAACAGGGTAAGTCAGTACAGGGTAGAACAGAAAAGTATCTGTGCTTACATTATCATAAAATATCAGAGTATTTACGAAAGAACTTAGCTAATAGAAAGAGCTTATGATATGATGAGAATATAATAAAACAATGTCGTTTACATCCTCAGTCGATTCACTGGCCATGTATTCCCCTTATGAACCGTGTGCTTTTGTGAGCAGAAATAACAGAATTGTTTGAACTAGAGTAGCCTCGTGTGCGAGGTATAGTTTGCAACTGGTTTTTACTATGACTAGTTGAGTCACAGTTCAGTAGCTCCGTTATTCCGTCATTATTCAGTAGCTCCGTGTGAGAAGCAGCTTACTTTTGTGTCCAGCAATCAAGTGGCAGGTATTCTGAGGCGATCCAATTTATTTTGCACTACTATACTAGTTGCACATGGACTTTGTTACTAAAACCTTATTTATATACTGCGTTGAGGT
Source organism: Catoptria pinella (assembly GCA_963556745.1). NCBI lineage: Eukaryota > Metazoa > Arthropoda > Insecta > Lepidoptera > Crambidae > Catoptria > Catoptria pinella. The sequence goes on along the minus strand of OY750767.1, from coordinate 289,533 downwards.
CAGGTAAGAAGGAGGATCCAATTCTTCGTTATATATAACTATCTTTCGCCCGCGACTTCGTTCGCGTGGACATTTGGAAAGTCCCTAGGGAACCCTTGACCGGTATAAAGAGCAAAACTATATGTGTGCTATTCCAAATATGAAAATTTGGTTTAGATGTTTGGATTGAAGAACGGCTGTTTTTGCGTGATTGATTACCAATCATCCAAACATCTAAACCAAATTTTCACATTTATAATATTAGTAGAATATTGATATCCCGATCCCGTACCCGTTCTCGCTCCTGTTTCCGTTCCTGTATTATTTTTCACCCCTTTAGGGGTTTAAACTTCTCTACCCTATTGGACTTCAAAATAAATGCAATTTTCGAAATTAACATCCCATAAAACCTCAATAACGACATGCATATCGATTTTTCGGTTCATTTACTCCATTTTTTTCATAAGGGTTGAATTAAAAAACCGCAAGATACGTGTTTGCCTATTTATTTTTAGAAGTACTCCTACGAAGTTTCAAGTTGAAATGTCTTTTTTATATACAAACTTCTAACCGATTTCAACCGATTCTCATGAAATTTTGTGAGCAGGTTCAAAAATGATATACATTTTTTTGCCGAGCCAGTTTTTAGAAATTTTTCAAAAAAAACAAGTCATTTCGAATAATGATCAAAATTAGAATCGCCACCTAGCTTCAAATAAAATAATACCTGTCCACCAAACATCACAGATTACTGCCTTGAAAACCTCGTGGCTACATCTATAATATTATTTTTTAAACAACATACAATTTGAGCCACTTTTTAAGTCACAAACGTTAGGTCTACCTACAGCTCACCGTGCAACTAGTTTAAAACTTAGTTCAGCGTCGTTCAGCTGACGCCAGGTGTTCCACTTGCTGCCGTCGCGAGCAGGTGCTGCCTCACGTACACCTAAACACTATATCATATTGAATGATGGGCCTTGAGATACCTCTTGCAGTATTTGGTCACTAGCACTGTAACTATTAACAGTTGTCGCGTTTATTAAGTCGGGCCCAGGCTTGTGTCCGGAGAGCAGCGTGTCCCGTTGCGTCACACTGCGACAGCACACAGCACGCGCCACTTGGAAACGGTATCTACTAACACTATGTTTAAACTGCCGACAATGCCGCTTATAAAACAGTTGTTTAGCATTTACCGAATTTCAATAAAAACGAATGCTGAAATTATTTTATATTGTACTATCAATATAACTGTTGTAAGCATTGTTAATCTGCTCTCACTAATAAGTAGTAAGAAAACCCTTTATTTACCCTAATAGCGATAATGCCAGCTGCTTTGAAAGTCCTGGGTTTGAACATATTTATTCATGCCATAATATCATTTGGTAATAATAGAAATTAAGAACAAAAGTTGCATTATGAAGTTAATCATTCCACTGTTATTAGAGAAAAGTCTACAAATCAATTATGTACTCGTTTAATACGATCAGGTGAGTGGAGTATTGAATGAAACACGAATGTGGTTGCTCCATAGATATTTATTGATCACGTATTCGCTTCTGCCAAGTCGCGGACAGTGTACGCGCGGACACACAACATCAACAAGCGCGGGCGCATCATCATAGACTATATGTCGACAGACAAACTACCGTATAATATGAATATAGTCAACACGAAGTACACGCCTAGAGGGCGACGCTTAGCCTAACACGCCGATAAACTTTGGTAAATAGAAAAATAAACTTAACGAGCACGAGTCGACAGTCGACACCCTGTCAGCCGCGGGGCTGCCTACCTTACATCACAGTCTTGTAGAATGACCTGACGCGGGACGGCGGACGGCGTCCGGTGCCGTCCCAGCGCGTCTCCGAGAGGTAACGAAGTGTGTAAATATATTCATATATAATCTCCTTAAATAACGTCGATATAACGCGCGAGCCTCGCCGGGGCCGCTACACTCGCCCTCTATATCATCTATAATGTTTAACATTTATATTGACACACATATGATCGAAACTTTATGATTAACTTATCACCTATATCCGGCGGGCGGCGCGACCCTAATCTAACCGAACGATCGCGACGCGCCGCACTCGCGCCGTAACAAAAATATACTCGTTTACGATACGTCGTCATACCGAGTCTAGGCCCGCTAACGTCTAGAGCGCGAGGACGAGGGGCGCGAACGAAACTACGCAAGCTCGAGCCGACGAACTCCGAATAATTCGCGTAAATACTTCAAAATTTCTCCTACACGTATAAAAATATATCGAGACGCGAGACGAACGCGAAAGGAAATAAAGGTTGGTCCGACGGATTTGAAATATAAGGTACGAGAGTCGCGAGAGATCGAGGAGGAACGATATGCGAGAGGCGGAGGGGGCCGGGGGCGCAGGGTCAGGGGCGGGGGAGGGGCGGCTAGTTAAGCTTGCCGCAGGCGGCGATGAGAATGGCGCTGTGCGGCTTGCCGGCGCTGTCGCCCGCGCGCGACAGCCGGTCCACCAGCTCCAGCCCCTCCACCACGCTGCCGAAGATGGCGGTGAAACCGCGCATCTCGCGCAGCACGATACGGAACTGCGAACCGACCAGCCCCAGGTTGTCATGCCGCTTCTGCGAGCGGCGCATGCCCACCGCGCCGCGAACCGCCGCCAGCCGCGTGTCGTCCGGCATAAAATACGACTCCTCGAACACGGACCGCCCGCCGCGCCCGTTGTTCAGCTCGAAGTCGCCCGTAATCACGCTCTCGTTCTCCCAGCACTGGAACACGGCGCAGCCGCGGTACCCGACGCCTAGCTCGCCCGTCGCCAGCACGCTGAAGTTGCATGCCATCCGCGGCGCTACGTCGTCGCGCACCTCGATCACGACGCGCCCGAACGGCGCGCCGTTCACCTCCACGTCCAAGTAGAACAGCGGGAAGGCACTCGTCGGCCGCAGCAGAGGCGAGTCCACCGCGGACGCGACCACCGGTGACGCGGGCGACACGCTCGCATCCGTGTCCGTGCCCTCCTCTCCTTCCGAGTGCGCGGGTGCGCGGCGGCGCGCGTACAGCTGGGCCGTGCAGTAGTTCGCGAGGAGCAGCACCGGGTCGCGGCGCTCGCCCACCGGCGGCGGGTCCGGCGCCGGCGCCGCCAACGCGCGCCGAATCAGGTCGAAATCGAGCGGCGTCGCCGCCGCGCGCACCAGGTCTTCGAGCCGGCACTGAAGGGCCACTTCAGCCAGGCGCGCCCGCAGACGTTCGCGCTCCGCCGCCGCCGCCGGCAGTGAAGTGATTTCAGCGCCGCCTAGCGCCGGCGGCGCCGCCAGGTCCGCCTCCAGGCGCAGCTTGAGCGCCGTGGCCGCGTCGAGCGCGCGTAACAGATAGTCGCGCTGGCGCGCCGCCAGACGTCGCAGCTCCTGTAGCAAGTCGCGCCGTTCGCGGGCTAGTATCGCGCGAGCCTCGGGTGCCGGCCGCAACGCGTGCGCGTGCGTGGCGTGGTCGGCGCACGCGCGGCACGCCCGCACGTTGCACACGCAGCACCATAGCGTAGGGAGCGCGTGCGTGGCGCAGGTGGGTAGCTCGTCAGTGAGGGCGGGCGGCGAGGCGGCATGTGCAGGCGCCGCGAGGCGGCGCGCGAGCGCGAGCACCGGCTGGTGTGTGGGCAGCGCCTCGGCACGGCCGTCGGGCAGCTCGGTTCGTTTCCAGCAGTGCACGCAGTACACCTCGCGGCCCTTGCCGAGCACGGTGCGCGCACATAGTAGGCAGAAGTGGTGTTTGCACGCGAGCAGCTTCGGTGGTCGCTCGCCCTCGTCGAACTGGCGCTTGCAGCAGGAGCACAGCGTCAGCTCCTCGATTTCGCCGAGCGGCGAGCTCGCCATCTGGGGATAGACGCGGGCGGTGAGCGGTGAGCGGTGGGTGGTGGCGGCGGCGGCGGGCGCGGCTGGCGCGCGGCGGATGGACTCACCTGGGGCGCGTGGGGCGGCGTCGCCGGGCCGCGGCGTCGACGCCGGAACTTTGTTCTGCGGGTGTCGGCGCTCCGTGCGCTGCTCACGGACGCACTCGGCTCACATTTTACGTCACGTGGCCGTCGGACGTCGGGCCCGGTGTTAAAAACTAGGTAAATTAACTAAAGTAAACTAAATCGATGTAGTGTGCCACATCATTTTACGTTTTGTGTACACACGCCATGTTGTTTTTCGCTTCCGAGACGCACTTCGCGTCGGTCGATCAACAGATTATTTCCCGACGATGTGACCTCGTTTCGCCGCGCCTGGCATGTTCGCTTTCGCTTCGACATCGGGACGATTGTAGTTGTTATGATAAGGCAAACGAATGAACAGTGTCGTTATTTCTCAATTCACACAATCGGAGCAATTCATTTCATTTATTCATTCACATTGCATCATTTCATAAATAATAAAAACCATTAGATACGGTATTTATATGTATTATTCAATTCAGGTTAAGTTTTAGAATTTTAGTAAAAGTCAGTAAAATAAAATGCAAGACAATCATCATAGTACCATTGATTATTATCATAATCGCACGGGGCGGAGGCGAGCCGCTACAAGGTTATCGTCGCGGCGGGCGTCGGGCGGCCGACTTCGGGCGGGAGTGCGCGCGCTGGCGGCGGGCGGCGGGGGGCGGGCGGCGGGGGGCGGGCGGCGGGCGGCGGCGCCTTATCACTAGTTATCGCTATCGATCGGCGCTACGCACTGCACATTGCATGCGCCACCGCCACATCACGGTGACGCGAGCATCAACAAAGAGGATGCGTTGCGACCTCTCGTGCAATAGCCTTAATTAAATAATCAATAAACGACTCGCTTACGTATGCCGATACTTGCGTTTTACAACACAAAACCAAATATTAAACCTTTTGTCTGGGTAAATATTTACATACTTTTATCGGGTACTGATAAAAGTTTATTATGTCGGAAGTTTAGTGTGTTTTGCTATTAACGTGCAATGAACAACATAATGCACGGCTATGATGTAATGACATTGTAGTAGTTTCATCGAGGTTAATGATGCGGTCTCGTGGGCGGATGTCGCGCGGCATGCGTCGTCGACAGTACGTAATATAGATCGCGCGCGGTCACGGTCAAGGCCGCGCCGCTGCTGCTGCCCTCCATAACAGTGCAATTGGGTTACGTAAATAAAACTACTTGTTTTGATGTGTATCCTACTTTTTATTAACGTCCTGTAACAGTTTTATATTTTATACAATCCTGATTCTGAAAGAAGATGTTGAATATTAAAAAACTCAGTTCCACCAAAAACTTTACGTCTTTTTTTTCCTTATTTTGTCATTCATCTGCATTGATATTCTATCTATCTAGTCCCATTATAAAAGTTGTTCAGTTTGATGGTCCCTATCTACCATATTCGGCATTAGGGGTATTTTTGTAACACGTTGTATAGCGTGTCATGTTTTGATGCACATGCTAGGGGAGCCTGACGCAAAATAAGATGGGTGTTATAAGTTTTTGTTAGAATAAATTCCACTGGCGGCGACTCGGTAGCGTAATTGGTCAGTTTGTTTTCAAAATTCTTTATTCCATAATAATAATATAATGTATAACGAGCGCATCGTAATACACGTACAAAGGATAATACTTACAGATACTTTGTTAGGCTAAACTTAACAACTATGAAAGCTTATAGAAATGTCCACTTTACTATTAACATCTTGAGGTATCAAAGCACGGGCCGAAATCCCAAGGGTGCGGGTTCGAGTCCCGTCTGAGGTGCTACGGGTGAGTCGACTTTTTCAAGTATTTTTTCTAATATTATTTATCTTAATAAATACTATTTCCCAATTTATTAAACAGCTTATTTCAAAAAATATTTTAAACCCTACAGCATAGCTGTATGACATATATTATTACTTCTATAAAGATGGATAACGTAGCAAGGGTCGTTGATGGATTGAAAATGAATAGGGTGTGTGCAGAATGATACGTATTGTAAATGGAGTGAATGAGGGGATGACGGAACGTGACAGTAGAGAAAGATAATACTGCGCTGACTCTAAATAAATTGGGATGGTGAAAGAAGGCCTGCGCCCTAATAGGGAATCTCAAAAAATGATTATTGTCATAAGTACACTAACATTTGTGTAGGTAATGTGTATGTGTTGTGCAGGAGAAGGACGTGTACGGTAACGAGGTGGGCGTGCTGGCGCGGCGCGTGCCCGTGGCGTACCTGCTGGTGGACGTGCCGTGCGGCGTGGCCTCCGCGCCCGCGCGCCCGCTCTTCTGCCCGCGCGCCGCCTTCCCGCCCGCGCACCGCCCGCTCACCGACCACCTCCAGACGCTGCGCGCGCTGCACGAACACATACAGGCCAGCGATGACTTTTTAGAGGTCAGTTCATCAGTTCACTCATATACCACCGCGAGCCCTTTCAGTCCACAATGTCAAATTCCCAAAATGTCAAGCGGTTTCGAAATGTCAAGTTCCCAAAACGTCAGATTCCCAAAATGTCAAGTTCCCGAAATGTCGAATCTACGAACATGAGGGAGGATTACTTTTCTAACCTTATACTTACTAAACATTACTTCACTAAACATTCTGTGTTAAAAGCCAAGAATTCGTTCGCGATGAATTGCAAAACAAAATGTTGTATGTAATTTCGTAATATAATACAACGGTGTGTGCGTGTACGCAGGCGATGTCGGACTTCCACGTGCTGCTGTACCTGGCGACGAACGAGGCGCTGCCGCTGTCGCTGGAGGCGCTGTCGCCGCTGCTGGACGCGGTGAGGGCGCGCGACGCGGCGGCGGCGGCGGCGTGGCGCGCGCGCCCCGACCCCGCCACGCTGCTGCAGCTCGCGCGCGCCGCCGCCGACCACGACCCGCCCGCCAGGTACACTACACTACCACTACACTCGTGGCCGCTGTGCTAGGGCACATCCCTTCCTCACGGCCGGGATACGCGAAGGTGCCACTCGGCCTAACGATGAAACCGATGCTAATGACCCATTTTTATGGTGTCCGAAATTAAAAAAACCGTAAACAAAAATGCACGGTGGTGGCGTGCGGTACAATTAACTTTCCGCACGCTGTACTAAATCGTAAACAAAACCGCACGAAGTGCGGTAAAATCAACTTACCGCACGCTGTACTGTCATCGATAACACACATTTTCGAGCAACTGTATTGAAAAGGTTTTTTAAAACCTCCTTGCCAACCTTGTGTCATAAACTACTATTTTCAGACAGTATTATCCAATGTGTGATTTTGTAATTTGGTTGTGGTATCCCAATAGCGGGTCTGGCGGGGGCGGGTCGGAGGGCGGGGCGGGCGCGGGCGCGGGCGGCGTGTGGACGTGCCCGCTGTGCACGTTCCACAACGACGCGCGCCACGACGCCTGCGACATGTGCGCCATGCCCAGGTACGTGCACTGCACATACAGCGTGTAACACGCGTCCACTTTGACGCGAATTATTTCGTGGTATTAAGGCGTTAAACATGCATCAAACCGAGCGGGTTCAAATCAGTGTGCGCTCCAACGCTTCTTAGCTTTCAAATTAGTTAAAAAAACTGTTCAATTAAAATCACCGATTTTTATGCGTTGTTTTAAGATCTAGCTATACCTAACAGTATACATATCAGTCCAGATATGTGACGAGCTTACATGTAAATCCATTAACTTGGCGGTCCCTCGACGTCTACGATTTTTGCATAGATCTATTTATGATTTGATGATATTATTTAAACTATTTAAGAGTTAGCTTTGTATATGTGGGTTTTTTTATTAAGAGTTAGCTTTCTTGTGTCGGGGATTTATATAAATAATTTCAATTCTGTTGTGTATTATTTCAAGCCTTTTATAATATTTTTTCATGATAGTTTCACGCACGTAGTCTTTCAATAATTAAATTGAATATTGGGATACGCATGTTAACGCCTTAATGATATAAATTTTCTAATCGGAGACTTTAAATGCATTTGTTAGGCCTACTCCTTGTAGAACGTATCGACATTACATTCACAAGTTTGTAACACTGAGATTTTGTTGAGCTACACTGACAAGACATAGTAAAGTGATGTCGTAATGTGAAAACATCCTTAAAAAGTATCATCTTTCTAACGAAACAAGAATCATCTAAATCGGTTTATAAACAAAGAAGTTATGTCTGAAGATCCGTTAAAACTCGTGCAAAAGTTACCTAAAAAATTACAGTATTTTCAGGATTTCTCGAAAACTACTGAACCGATTTAAAATTTTCAAAAAATGGGACCAACTGGAGAGCAAACCTGATACAGTGGCGTTTGAATCATGTCAATCGGTTCAGCCGTTTTCGAGTAATCGGTGGACATACATAAAAAAAAAACAAATAAACAGACGAACATAGAACCTCCTCATTTTTTTGAAGTCGGTTAAAAAGTGAAGTCATTACATTTTCCTTTTCCAAGTGTCACTTTCTTATATTCTCCATTCAATAATTACGCATTGCTTCTTGTAATTCAGTCCATTCTAGTACAGCCTTCGTTTAATCAGATAAGTTATGTAGCTTACTTGGCAGACGATTTGTCATATTTGTCATATCACACCTGTCAAAATCATCTGTTAAGTAAACTAATCGGAACTTAGTTTTTGGTTGTGATACAGCCTCTTAAGACAATTTGGTTTACATGTTTGATCTATTTTCAAATTGGTTGACGACATAAAAATTTAATGACAATTGGCAAATTATGACATTTATTAAATAGGGTCCTGATTAAACTAAATTTTAGACCACAATCTAAAATGCTTACTGTACTATTTTGTTTTTTTTTCAGAAATAATGCAATGTAAATAGTTCCTCGGGAGGAGTCGAAATAGGATCCACTTTTTATACTGCGGAGGTCGCGCGTGCGGCTTGTGAATAGTGAATTTAGGTTTACGATATTTTTGTATGGCGCTCGCGCCCCGCGCCCCGCGCCTGCGCACTGCCGCCGTACTCCCGACTTACGACCAGTAGTTTTACCATGAGTTGAAGCAAACTGTTTTCGCTACCGAAAACTATCGGATATACTGCTCACAGTCAATGCGAGTGAAAGAAAGAAAACGATAGTTGACGGTAGCGAGAACAGTTTGCATCAACTCATGGTACGGCCGCAGCCACAGCTGGCCGACTCGTTTCTGCGTCGCACTAGCAGCTCATGATAAAGCCGCAGTTTCTAAATAGTGAAAGAATTCATCGACTTAGGATCGGTATGTATGTATGTGTAATATATTAAAATTATTTCTGCGTTATGTAAAGTTACATCGAATGTAACTAATGTCAAATGTGTAGCGACGCTGCTGTCGCGCTAAAAACGTTTATGAAAACTGCCACCAAGACAAAGTCGCGTTTGCAAATGGCGGAGATTTGCAAATGAGACTTTGTCCAGGGGCTTAATATGAAAAAATATATGTTTCGTGTTTGAGTTATTTTAAAATGACTGTCAATTTATTGGTCTGTAATGTGAAACATTTTGCGAGGATGCGCATAATGTTAACGCTCTCGTGATGTGCATGTTGGCATCGCTCTATTAGTCAAATGGAGCCGCTTGCTCAGAAATCACCCACTAATAGAGAAATAATTTAACATAAGAACCTTCGCAGACGATGGACTTTTTATTCGTTCGAGTATGCACACGATCTTTATTACCTAAAGAATAAGGTTGAACTTTCTGCGCACTTTTTATATGCGGACAAGTTCAATTTACGTTCATAGTAATCAAGGCAATGCGCGGTCCAGCCGAACGATAGGGTCGTCGCATGTGAGGTCTTAAAGGGTCCAATATTGACTGTCCTGCCCCCTACTCTCGACGGGTTCGAGTTCACATCAGGATCGAATACACGTGAAAAATCTGTTTTCCATAGTTTTGACGTTTACTCGATTCGAACTCGAGCTTGATCGCGTCGGGTGTAACCCCCCCGTTTGTTGCTATGTTCCTACTAATGGATTAAGATCTCTAATTCAGCTTCAGTTATGGATATACTCGTATTAAGTATTGTAAAGACGCATCTGAAAGAGCTTTAAAACTACTGTTTAACGAACGTTGGCAGTGTTGGCGCTGTAATAAAAACCAACAGATTTTGCTTGTGACCTAAGTCGAATCGTTAGCTCTACTTTTTCGTGAATTCTAAGATTTGAAACCGTGACAACCGTGTTAGTATCCGTAAAAGTGTTTTATTATAATAGTATTTCATAATGCTCATTTAGAAGCGTCTCCGGCATTTTATCAATTGTGTTCTCGATTATTTTTGCATTTGGATTTTGATGTAATGATTTAATACTGTTATATTATTTGTATATTTTAAATGTTTGTGGGCCACCTGCGTAGGCGGCGGCGGCGGCGGCGGCGTGCTATCTAAACAGCGCTTTTACATAAAGCAATCGCGCTGCAACAGAGATCAATTTACTAAACGTTTTCGCGCATTACACCGCCTCGAAGTCAACTTCACTCCAACTCGAGTCACAGTAAAAGTCATCGCACATTACACATACTTACTAATTGAAAATCACTCGTCGTTCTTTGCGTAAAATTTTGAGATTCCACCCTATAAAAAATAAGGAGATGCACGATGTAAGGCTAACATTAAAATGCTTTACATTGTGTTGAGTCAAAGTCAAAACAATCATTATTCAAATAATAGTAGATTGTACAACAAGTGCAAAAACGCACCATTATCCCGAGACGTATATATCCACCGAGCCGTAGGCGAGGGTGGATAACTGGATAGTCAAGTCGAGGGTAAAATAGGTTTTATCTAAGAGTAATACACTCTGCTTTTCACTTTGATTGTGAGGAAATTAAATAGGAATATTGCAAAAACAAGTTTATTTAACGAAGTTTAGTTTACTTTGTCTTAGAGTTTAAGACTTAGATGAAGATTTCACTTTATGCACTAGCTAGAGCATGAAAAGCGATTTTATGCAGCCTACTATACCGCTTTTGAATCGTCAATATTTTCATACCAATACTTTTTAGTCGACAAGAGTAGAGTCGGCGGCGTCGGCGTCGAGTCGGTGTAATGTACAAAGACCTTAAACTACCTTATATAAATAAAAGCGCTTTGTAAAGTTAATTCATTTAAATTTTTATTTGCATATAAGCATGGTAAGTGAAACATAAGACCACTCGCGTATGATATGAAATTGAGAATATTGACGCCTCGAACATTTAATAAAATACTAATCGTCGCAGAGTTAGCAATCCATTATAAGGTCACCATTTCTGTCAGAAAAGTTAACGGTGGTTATTTCGATATAAATAATTCTACTAATCCGAATTGAGACATCCAAGGAAACATAACTGTAATAATCTGTACTTTTTACACATTTCTCTGGCTCAATTTGTTTGCAGGCATGCATTTTTCTTATGTGTGGTCAAGAGACAGTTGTCCGACTCGGAATATCAATTCGAATGTGTGTACGCAGCAGCCTATATAAAGAATCCAGAGGCATTGCCATGAGCAATCATAATCAGTAAGTATAAGTGGGATGGAGTTATAGTGGTGTCTCATTTTTACTACCCATAATTGTGCATTAGGTTATGACAACGCCTCTATCTGACACTATAGACAAGTCAAGTTTATAAATGAGACTACAAACTTCGCAAAGTAAAAATGTATGGGATTGACAAGTTTCTCCCTTGGTGTTTTGAAATGTCAAATTGGATTAATTTTACTTCGAAAAGTTCGTTGTCGCTTTTACAAACGACAGTAGCTGTTGAAACATGTTATTACAGCTCCCGAACAACACCGACGATAATTCAAATAAATGAAAAAAAGGATCAACATTTTTGTCAATTCCATACAATACATACTGTGATTAAGTTTGCGACGTGATTTATTTAATCATCTATTGCTCATATTTATTGTTCAAACGGATAGAATGTTGGTCATTTAAGGGGGGGCTTATCTGCTGATAAGTTCTATGGCGCAGTTTTGTTATTTTTCTGTGCCGTTTTTGAGTTTCTGACCTGACATTTTAGGCTAGTGTATAGTTGATCGAAGTAGTAGAGTCGAGTGCCACGTGCACGTGCACCCACTCGACCTTACGTGGTGATTGTTTATTAGTATGTGGTGGCGCTCTGCAACCGTGATATTTTGCAGAAGACGTGTGTTGTATATGTTACGTTATTTATTGAGGCGTCGCGCGGCGACGCGGGGCTGACGAATACAGTCTACTTTCTTTGTAACACTGAGTTTTATTTCAATAAAACACCTGCATGCTTTTGTAAAAATATTTATTCATTATTATATACAATTTAGTGTCTAGCAGCGCACGGTCGTGTTCGACGGCGCGTGCACTCGTCGCGCAAATGAAACACGGAATAGACTTAACCAACAGTAGCACGTTTAAATAACTTATTACATTGTAATAACAATACTAATAATAACAAAATGAATTTTAATGTCCACAGTAAAAAAATAAAGGTAATTTCTTTGAAACCTATTTTTCCAAAACATCTGAAAATATTTATTTTCTTAATCGAGTTTTTAGTTAATAAAAATAAATCATTTCAATTTAAATAAAATAATAATGATTTATAATTTAATTATTTCATAACAGTTGTGAATACAATAGAATATACGTCCTAACCGCGGGAAACCCTTTGTTCTCACTAGTTCGATTCAGTAGTTCGATCGTCGAACTAGTGAGAATTTTTTTTCTCATTTGTTCGACCGTCGAACTAGTGAGAATGTTTGTTCTCACTAGTTCGATCCGTTAACTTATTATTATTATTAATCGAGAAGCAAGAACATTAAGTACCGATATAATAGATATTGGTCACAAATACATACATTTAGTTAAATATTTATAATACTAAACTTATTATGCACATACCTAAGTGCTATAGGCATAGATGCATTTAAGGAAATATACCAGTGGACGACTTCCGGGTGATATGACAATGATTTGTATTATGTATTTAAACTGTTTGTATTGTTTACTATTAATTTACTTGCAGTCGAATTTTGACGTTTACTATATTTCAATAATACTTAAATAATAATTATACCTACAAAATATACCTAAAAGATTTTCATTTTATAATTACCTATACAATGTATGTATTTGTGACCAATATCTATTATATCGGTACTTAATGTTCTTGCTTCTCGATTAATAATAATAATAAGTTAACGGATCGAACTAGTGAGAACAAACATTCTCACTAGTTCGACGATCGAACTACTGAATCGAACTAGTGAGAACAAAGGCGCCGCGACTCCGCCCCCGTCAGGTCCTATCGCTGTCCGCCAAGCTGATACAACATGTGCCCAGCGTCACTATACTAGGGGGCTGCAGCCCGCTAGCGGGGCGGAGCGTGAGGGCGCGTGTGCACTGCGCTTGTCATACTGAGTGAGCCGCCGCCGCGCAGTCCGCCCGGATCTCACGTGTATACTAGCCGTATTATCTAGAATCTAACGATTGAATAGATCTGGCTGGCAGCGCGGATGACGACACATTACATATAGGTATATTACATAAAACATAACTCACACACATTGCACAGATGCATACTATCGATCTTAATCAACTATCACAATGCGTACGCAGCCGGGCCCGCGTCGCGCCGGCGCGACCATTCGCCGGAAGCTGCTAACACGTAACACCCCACTACATTATATTACCTAGGTACTTATCTCGATATACATGGAATAAAAGACGATAAAGAAGTGACGATGCGACGCAGCGCGGGCCCGGCGGCCGCGGCGGCGCCTGCGTGCTGCTGTGTGTGACGAGTCATTTTAATTTTGCATAAATTATATTTTTAAAAAAATATCACAAAATATAATTCAACTTAAATATACGGTTTTACAATTAAGATAAATGACACCATTGTAATCAAAGACAAACAGGAGCTTGGCGAAACGGTGACTGCGACTATTTATGTATGTACCTCTAGCTGCGCCCCTTTGTTCCCAACGAGTCACACTGTAACCTGTAACACTGTGACTCGTTGGGAAAACTTTGTAAAATTATTCCCAACTGGTCACACTGTAACTCGTTGGGAGATCTTTCTTAAATAATTCCCAACCAGTCATACCACACTGTGACACGTTGGGAGACCTTTCTTAAATCATTCCCAACCAGTCACACTCTGGCTTGTTAGGCCAACCTGCTGATAGGTATACTGTTGCATGTTCATTTTTTTAACTCTATTTATGTGAAACCTTTTATCCAATCTTTGACTCAAAAATTCGATCCTATTCTAAATGCAATATTCCTGTTAATCTTGATAGCCTACAAAGATATACTCTGACCTTTAGATTACCAGTTAAAATATTTCTAACAGGGAAATAAAAATTAAACCGGCAAACGCACTAACTATTATTGACTTGCCGCCGTCATAAATCATATTGTTTTGTTAAAAAGAAAACAGGTGTTTTATTGCTTTCAACTTGTTTACGTAATTCCCTAATTTTTTTTTGAAAATCGCCGAAAAAGCAGCCGAAAGGGTGTGACAGTCCGAGCTTCTTTGTCTGTTAATACAATAGAACACTTAATCTTATTTTTGTGTAGAAGCTCCACCCAAAGTATAATATTCTCTACCCATGCAAAATTAAGGATTATATTTGCAGGTAAGCTCGTACTGTACGAACATAAATATAAATCATCAGGAACCATGTTAAAGCTCGTAAAGAAAGGGATGCAAATATTTGTTTTCTATACGATTAGGTCAGTCAACGCTTATCAGTGCACGCCTCGCTACATACCATGGAGGAACGCGCGTCTACTTTGGCGGAACAACAATCACAGGATTACAAGTTTATTAAAAAGAATGGTGGGACTATTTTGCTACGTGCCGGATATCAGTTTTACGCCAGACGAAAACACAAAAGTGGTTTAACAGTGTGGGCGTGCACAAAACGGATAACTTGCAAAGGGATCCTAAGATTAAAAGTAAGTGCCTATTTTATAACTTTGAAGTAAGTGCCTATTTGAATCAATATTTTCCACTATTTTATGTAAGTTTTTAACAGTTACAAAGTTACAAAGTCAGTACCAATGTATGATTGCTAACTGAAAATCAACAGTTTACTTAAATTACCTACTAATTAATTCACTTTTATGTAGCGATTACTTCATATTATAAACGAGGTAAAAATGTTTCATGACAATTTCATAGGATAATTATTGAAGATCTTTACTAAACCTTTGAAACAAGATGGTCGTGTTATATTTTTAAATTTTAAGCCGCCGCTTGTTTTTTTTTGTCTGTTATTAAAAATCTAAGAGTAGGTACGATTCACAGTGTGACTGGTTGGGAATAATTTCGGAAAGGTCTCCCAACGTGTCACAGTGTGACTGGTTGGGAATTATTTAAGAAAGATCTCCCAACGTGTTACAGTGTGACAAGTTGGGAATAATTTTACAAAGTTTTCCCAACGAGTCACAGTGTTACAGGTTACAGTGTGACTCGTTGGGAACAAAGGGCTGCGCCGAGACAGCGGGCGCACAGCAACTCGCTAGCGCGCCGCGCGGGGCCGCACCACACTCGCGCCGACATCACACATGCCCTAGCCACGCTTTATGGTGCCACTACACATTGCCATTCGTGTTCGCGTATAATATGATTCAATCTTATTGGCCGCTGTGAAGTTAGTCACTATGCGCGTAGTCTCTCACACACATCGAATTTGTATTCTGCGCATCGTCTCGCGCGATGTTTACGGAAGTCATTAAGTTTGAATAGGGTTATAGCATATTCGACATGTTGGTCCAAATATTACATAAAACGAACAGGCGAAAGGCGTGTTGCCTCGTTCGTGCTAAAAGGCAAAATGTAGACTAAAATTTTTCTTTCACGTCGTCGTCGTGTTGAGCGAATACACGAATAGCTATGTAAAGTATCACATTACAGTGAACCAAGAGTAACGAGCTGAGAAACAGGGATTATGTAATTTAGATAGAGCATTTGACGTGATGTCGGTGCGCGGCGGCGACTGAAATTATAATACAAGAGCTTCTTCTATAGTTTACAAAGTATGTACACCGGGTCCCGGGGGCCCGGGGGCCCGCGGCGCGCGGCGCGCGGCCGTCCTCCGGGACGCAAGGCAAACTTACTATAATTTATAAACCTACACTACAATTTAAAATATGTAACATAATGACATGGGGTTTGAAAATTTTAGTATGGAGCAGCGTGGCATAGTCCTAGTCCGCCATTTTTTTGAAATCGCGTTGCACTATAAAACTTGTATAATTTCGATTGCGGACATTAGACGAGCAAAAAATTACAATTAAAATATCAGACTAAAATGTTGTTACGTTTTAGAGATATTTGGACAAAAAGATTGCAATATAGTTACTATTTTTTTAATCCTCTAGGTTCAAAAACTATAAGTTTTATAGTGCGACGCTACGGGGGGAATAAGCCAAAAACATTCTAACCCCAATATATGTATACATGAGCGAAAAGTTTTCAATCGATCCCATTAGGAGTAGTCACATGATGCATAGATTATACATAATTATTATAATCTTATACACAATACAAAAAACATATTGCAATAAAATTCCAATTTTGCTGTTTCGGAATACATAGAATGCTGAATTTGTCGACGAGAAGACGCCCGCGCGACGACGTTCAATAAGAGCTAAATCTTTACAGTATTTTTTAATACATTTACAGTTTTTCATATTTTTATAACGCGTAAATACATGCGTACACACGTTTTATCACTTTTTTGTATTTTTTTTGTGGGTCTCGTGGGATGGTTACTCGTCGGCGGCAGCGGCGGCGTGGGCGGCGTGCGGCATGGGCGGGAAGTGCCGCGGGTCGCGCAGGTCGTAGGCGCCGCGCGGGGGCGAGCCCTCCAGGGCGGCGCCCAGCTCGCCCGCGCGCTCCGACTCTGCGGACACACCGGCTGTCGTGCCAACTATGTCATTCCCCTCCCACCACCCGCCGAGCGCGGGGGACGGCGGAGGGCGCAAGCGCTCGCAATCTACTATCACTCGACCTGAGGCCCTATTTTTGAAATAGTTTGTGTGACTTAAGTAGCATGCGGCATAATGTCACAATTGACAACAAAATGTCACTCCAAAACCGCTGTCTGACCAAAGATGTGACTGATAACTGGCTGAATACTGGATTCTGCTGTCGAAAGAGCGCTCGACGCCAGTCGAATGATTTCAAAAATAGGGCCCCTGTGTAAGGCCACACCTGCGGAAATTACAGCACCGAAGTCGGCCGCGTAACTTTCGGTCGTAGTACTTATATGTATCTTACCGAGCCCTAATTTCGTCTGCTGTCACAGGTTACCTAATCCACTGCAAGCGTGTTAGGTAGGTAGGTATTAGCCTCCCATTAGTATTAACAAGCTTTTATAAGCTTATATTTTTAGCCTTTATAGGTTAAAAATAATCACACTATTCCTCGTCGCTTAGGGAACTTAGACTATAATAACTTTGTGCTTTTGTGCCAAAGATCTGGTATCACAAACAGCATGCATTGATTGACATCTACTTGGAATTTAAGCTATATACCTACCTCGAGTGTAGTAGATTACGAGCAAATGTAAACGCAAAGCAACACAAAGACGCAAATGACAAAAACGAAACCCTCAGCCCTCTGTACACGTTGTGTTCTCAGTTTGTCTTCAATAACACACAGTACTACCACAGAATAAATAAGGAACAGAATTTATCTCGTCTAGTGTCTTTGGAATAATACCTATGGCAGCTCGGTACTTACTGCATTATACACGCTCATTATACTGAGCTAACTCTATAACTTCGTGCCCCACCAAAATGTTGCGTCTTAGAGAAATGAGAGTATTACAGATAATTAGTTCTTATTTAGTGCAAGTATAGACATTTATTTTTGAGAGAGTTGCAAGATTTGTTTTGACCAAATATTTTACTAGTGATCTTTATATTTCATATGGCGTTAAGTTTATTAATCCAAAATTGTACACGTTAAAAAGGTATATCGTAAGTATATATGTAACTGTTTTTTACTTGTTTTTAAATGTACTAGTTTACTTACGAGTATTTTAATTTTATTTTTAATGTTTTAAAACAATTACATCGATATTTGTTGATGAATCGAAATGTTTGAACTAAATAAGGCCTATAACTGGTATTTTTTTCAACTGGTACTTCTGCGATGAACAGTTTTCGAGATATGGAAAATCCCAAAACCTTGGCAAAATCTTGACTGTCTCAAAAACTATAAGATGAACAAATTTTGCTATTAGTGTTCATTTACAACTTATCAAAAGGTCAGCGTCAGAATGACTGGTTGCCTGTGGCGAATGGTTCTCAAAGTGTATTCACGAATTGCTGCCTAATTGCTACCTTTCTTTAAAAATTGCTACCTACTATACTTTCAGAGAAATGCAATATTTTTTTGACCAGCCATTCATTTTCAAAATAGTGTTGTTTTTATTTGATTCTATGTAGCACAACAAATAGAAAAGCTGAAATCTATGGTAATTACATGTTTTTTTCTTGATTATTCCCATCGTAGCAATTGTCACCCCCCACCAGGTGACAACTGAGAAAAAGACATCCCATTTGTCCCCTCTAGTCAGCCGTCAAAGGGAACAGTCGGCTCGAATTGTCACCACGGTGATAACCGGGAAGTCAATTCCCAGCTGTCACCCCGGAGGACAAGGCTAGAGGGGACAACTGGGAATAATCGATATTTTCGTGTCGATACTTGGTTCCAGGCCAAATGCCTTTTTCAGAAACATTTTGCTGGGGTAACGTTACTCTAGCAAAATCAGTTTTTTTAGTAACTTCAATAATACAACTTGAACAAATTTTCTGTACTTGAACAAATTGCAACTAATTATCTTTAATGCTCTCATTCTCTAAGGCGCAACATTTTACTGGGGTTACGCATTCCTTCGTGCCATGTAGTTTACGTTGATAAGTCGTCTCACAATGCCATCCTCGTCCGTAAATAAGGCGCAAACGTGACCTGTACTAAGTTAGTGTGAAGACGTAATACTGGTACTTATTTATACTATGGTATGTAATACTTTATGCAAAATGTATGTAAATCTACGTCTGTCATAACATTCACAATCATAACACAAAATTGTCAGCAGCCAACCGCCTGTTAGTAACGCACAATGCGGACATCCCAGCACTGTGACGCAACATTCGCCAATTTTTGATTCGTCAACCCAGGAATCGGGGCTGGGAACCCAGGGGGGGGTTTGGATCTAAACATTATAATAATATAACTATTATCAAGGCTGTATTTGAATGAAGTTCTTAAAAAACATTCAAGATTTTTGGTAATTGTGTGCAATGTCTGATGTAGAGTTTATTTTCGCAGTAATAATAACATAACATGTATTATATTATAATCTATTCCAAATGCTATGTTAGGGTAGGACCTTTTGGATGATAAACAGTGATTATCGGATATCGCAAATAAAGCAAGTACTACTGTTTTACAAGAAATATTACCTATTATAAAAAAAAATGGAAATAATAAAAAGTCAACACATAAAAAGTACAGTCAACGGCACACTGGGCTACCACGACAGGAATCAAAATCAATCCATTTTTTACTTAAATGCGAAGACATTAAGGTTCAAAATAAATTGCAGCAGATTCTGACAGTTTTGTATAACCTGACGTGCTGCTGACTGTACATAAAATAATTACTTCTCAAACATGATTGGAAATTCGATCATTATTTTGTCAACCTTCTTCGTGTTAAATCGGAGAAGCTGGACAGCCCCGCTCCAGCAATTTTGTATGAGAATCCATTATTACCGT
This sequence comes from Catoptria pinella, assembly GCA_963556745.1. Lineage (NCBI taxonomy): Eukaryota > Metazoa > Arthropoda > Insecta > Lepidoptera > Crambidae > Catoptria > Catoptria pinella. The sequence goes on along the minus strand of OY750767.1, from coordinate 269,845 downwards.
GTGGTAATGGATTCTCATACAAAATTGAAGGCTTGTGACCATAAATGTTACTATTAAAACTCATTACTCACGTGTCGGCCGGCTAAGCGCAACGTAATTCACAAATGGAACAAACTTTTTCAATTAATCTCGCGACCAAGGAGGTCTGTGATCATCATCAATATTTATTTAAAATTAGAACTGGCTTAGCAAATAGGAAGTTTCGAATTACGGTAAGAGAGCGTTATGAGCACACTAACGCTCACCCAGTCCGTATCATGGTTAAACAACTTACGTGTGACATCATACGAGTAACATGTTGTATACAACGTGTTACAAAAATACCCCTAACGCCGAATATGATAATATAGGGACCATCAAACTGAATAACTTTTACTATGGGACCAACTCTCAAATCGCGAAAAAAAATCAGCTGATTTATACATTTTCATATTTTCGATTTTAATTTTTGTATGAAACAGTTGATTTTTTTTCGCGATTTCGGAGTTGGTCCCATAGTAAAAGTTGATTAGTTTGATGGTCCCTATGTACCATATTCGGCATTAGGGGTATTTTTCTAACATGTTGTAGATGTTGTCTCCAAAAATCAAAAGAACATAATGTAAACCTAACTGCAATGCTCAAAAGACATTCACAAGGGTATAAATGTAAGAAGTCTGCATCAAACGTGTAAATGTTCGTGCCAGAAACCACTTGGATCTTAAAGTAAGTTTTCGTATTGATAAGTACTAATTTATCATTTTGTTTAACTAAAACATAAATTAAGCTAACATCACTACTTTACGTGTTCTTTATTTCCGTTGCGGGTTTGATTTTTGGCATTTTCGGTGCATGACGGTGTAACGTCATACATAGATTGTACAGTATTTATGTAAAAGACGTAGATACTCAAGACGGTGTGATTTGGTATTTTCAACTACTACTACTGTAATTTTACATAAAAATAAAATGTTAACAAAGTAGCCGCATTAGAAAAGTACTATACAAGCCTTGACCGCAACTAGGAATTGATGGACTCACGTATCCTCGGCCCACATTTTCACGTTCGTCCTTCAATCCCTGTGTTGCATGCCGCTGCAGTAATGTACTATAACAGTAAGTAAGGCACACAACAAGAAGTAATTGTAGGCAAAACATCAGTAGCTGTTATTATAACTTTTGGCAAATTTCTACAGATAGGTTACCGAAGGCGCACGATTTTATTCCAAAAGGTCCCCACTCACATGATTTGAAACATATAATGATATTCATGAAACATGTTGTAAAAGCCCCAAGTCACTAGTTTCATTCAGCCCGAGAACTTGGATACGACAGTGGTGACCGATTTTTTATTTCTTTTGAAACAGTAATAGGTAGGTAAACATAGAGATGAATAAAATGAGACCATTATTGAAATCGTTTCATATTAATTTGAAAACAAAAAGTCGGTCCCTTAGTATCGCAGCGGCATCGGCATCGGCAGCGGGTTGCACACGGACTACACATCACATAAGCGTGCGGTGGCGTCATCCTGTGTAGTGTCGGCGGTACTCACCTCGCCTACTCGAGCGACGCGCGCCGCTCGCCCGCGCCCGCGCCCGCTCCCGCGCCCGCGCCCGCGCCCGCGCCCGCTCCTGCGGGGACTCACGCTGTACTCGCCGTCGCCGCCTCGATCGACTCCGGCGCCGGACCCACTACGATCCGGCGTCGCTCGCCACGAGCTACCCTACCTCGGGGGGCCGGGACTGCGGGAGGGGATCGCGGGAACCACGGGCCGAAACAGTGCGCTATAATTCGGCTCTATTTATTAGTGACGTCACACGAAGCGGTTAGCACGATGAGAGTATTCGGACAGACTCCACGTCGCAAAACTCAATCATTCGAAGCGAAGTTCACCGCTCGTGGGTGTACGCTCTAATGTTTCTATACATCGCGACAAGCTAACTCGGGAGGCGCTCGCTCGTGTCACCCGTGTGCGTGCACGCGTGTGTGGTGTGTGTGTGAGTGTGTGTGTGTGTGCGTGTACAGCGCGGAGGGGCGGGGGGTCGGGGTGGAGGGGCGGCGGTACCTGTCATCCGCGTGGGGTCTCGTCCGCGCAGCGCGCCCGCGTAACTGTTGCCGGCCGCCGCTGCGCCCCGCCGGGAACAAACCATTAGTCACCGCCGGGCTCGTGCGCACGGCCGCCGGACCGCGCCGGACGACCGGCGGCCGCGCGCCCGGAACCCGGCGAACGGTACTTTTCAGTGCACAAATTTCCACCGGTCGATTCGATTCGGACTCGGGGTGACGAAACAAAATAAATCGTGAAAAGTAAGCATGAGTGATGATCCGATTCCGCGGCGCGGACGAGTGGAGTGTTAAAGTATTAGGTCGGTCGGTGTCCTCCCGCGAGCGGCACGATTCGCACGAGGGTGAGCGGGAATGAGGGTGCGGGGAGAGGCGAAGGGGGTCGAAAGATAACGAAAAAAGAAAAAAAAGCTTGTCCGGCTCGGCGGCGGGGGCGCGGGCGAGGGCGCCCGGCCCGCCGCCGCCCCGCCGCGTTAGTGTCTGGCGAGTTAGGGTCGATCGACGGAGCGATCCGAACGATGAAAGTTACGATGGGGGAGTCGCGCCGCCGCCGCCGTCAGACGGGGGCGGGCGGAGTGGAGGTGGGGGTGGGGGTGGGGCGTTACCTTCGTGCGCGGGCGCGTGCACGTGCGCCGCGAGCGCGTGGGCGGCGTGCGCGGGCGCCGCGTCCAGGAACTGGTGCTGGCGGAGCAGCTGGCACTCGCCGCCGTCGACGGCGTCCAGCGCGTACACGTACAGCACGCCCGCCGCCGTCGCCACCAGGAGCCGCGGCGCGCGCGATATGCTGCGACACACGACACGCTTTTTTACAGATACAGCGTCCAAGGCCTGCATTTTTTTAGACTATGGACTTCTTTGACAATGTAAAAACTGTTGACAATGTTTCTCAAAGCGGCTAGATCGAAACTAATGTTGCCCACGGTACCATATCGACGCTCTTAAAACTTGTCAGTTTTCTGAACGGCTAACGGTGCGTCTCTTTTATTATACAACGAGAAAGAGACGCATTGATAGCCATTCAAAAAACTGACAAGTTTTAAGAGGTTGTAATACCCTCCCCCCCTTCCCCCAAGTGTTAAGTCGTAATAATGGGCATGGAAGTACTTGGTGATGGCGGCGACGGCGCGGTGTCCGGTGGCGGGCAGGCGCGCGGCGGCGAAGGCGCGCCCCTGCGCCAGCACGTCGGCCACCTGCGCCGGCAGGTAGCCCGCGCCCGCCGACACGGCCGACGCCAGCCACCCCATCCAGCCGCCGCCCTCGCCCTCCGCGCCCGCCCCCGCGCCCGCGCCCGCCCCCGCGCCCGCGCCCGCTCCGCCGCCCGCCGTCGCGCTCGCGCCGCCCGCCTCCTCGCCTTCGCCCGCGCTCGCCTCCTCGCCCGCACCGCCACCTACATGTGTAATCGAAATACGTCTGAGCGAAAATATTATTCAAACTGACGTTATTAACGGGTCTGACACTGGTTACCGTAACATTTATTATTATGAATTCAATTTTACAACCAATGAATAAACTTTTACTCAAAAATGCTTGTAACATGGATGTGCACCCTTGGAATTCCGGCTTCTTGGAATGCGCTGACCAATTATGCTACCGAGTCGCTAGTGGGAGCGGCGAAATCTTCTAGTACTTTTTACATTTTAGCTGCAATATAAAAATAGCATTGTGAAATGAAAAAAAAAACTATAATTTATTAATTATAATAGCTTTATTAATATTTATCGATTGTTCAAACATCTGCAACGATGTTTCTTTCGAATGTCGAGGGTATTTTCTCACATTGAAGTTATAACGCTGGCTTGCAGCGAAAATGTAAAAAGTACAAGAAGATTTCGCCGTTCCCACTCAGTAGTATAATTGGTCAGTGCATTGGGCCGGAATCCCAAGGGTGCGGGTTGGAGTCCCGTCTGAGGTGCTACGGGTGAATCTATTTTTTCTATTATTTATTTATCTTAATAAAAGAATCACATTTTAATTTGTTTTAGTCGCCCTTACTTACAATATGAAAAAGAATCAAAAGCATAATATACTAGGAAATCGAAAAGTTCCGGTTTATAGTGTGGTCACCTCCTTCCTGCAGACGGAACACGTGCACGGTCTCGGTGTTGGAGGTGGCGGCGAGGAAGGCGCCGCACGCGCTGAAGGCGAGGCACGCGATCGACACGCAGCGCTTGACGCCGCGCCGGAACTCGTAGAGGCGCGCGCGCTCCGGCACCGCGAACACGCGGATCACCGTCCCGCGCTCCGACGCCGTCGCCAGCCGCCGCCCGCACATCGACCACGCCAACGCCGCCAGCGGGCTGTCGTGTGCGCTTATCACGCATTTCGCGTTCTGAAACAGACGCGATCCTTTACCGACATCCATGCCGACCGATTCAACAGACTCGACATTCATTCGACGAATATTCATTATGCACAATATTTCCTTGGCTGTTTTTATCTAGCTAGGCCTTGAGTGAAGAGGCATTTACTGCCTGATATGTTCCATCTTCGCCCTCGTCACTTCCAAACAAATGGAAATTAAAGAAAAAGCTATGACTTAATTTAAGAAAAAAAAGTGAACTGACTAGATGGACCGCGTCGAAGATCTGCACTTCCCCGATGGCACTGGAGCCGGGGTAGGCGACGTAGCAGTGGTCGACGCAGGGCGACAGCGCGCACAGGCCGCGCGCGTTGGGCGGCGTGTCGCGGATCGTGTGCAGGATCTTCATGTCGCGGATGTTGTGGATGTGCAGCGACTCCTCGAGGCACACGATCAGCCTCTGCACACACGACAACGTACATTACAAGACGCGATTTCGTTTCAACCCCTAGCATGACCACCGAATCACGATATACGGTTTATGGACACTTAACTGTAAAAGACAATAGATTTTCGCAGCTGCGTGTCGATAAATCGCTATATTCGATTTATTGATCGGGAGGGGCAAACGTAAAGTCCGTGCCGATGGTCGCGTCGTATATGTGAGCCGAGTCGACTCATAGAAATATCACAAGGTCTGGTAGACAACAAAATTCAGGCACATTTGGCTGCGGTCGCGTTACGCTCGACTGACACACCGACGGCCCGCACTCACCGAACGGTTCAGCTTGACTGCTAATATGGTGTTGCTGTAACTGTAGTTACATATTTCCGTGCCCTTCTTGTAATGGCAAACTATCAGCTTCCTGAAAAATATTTATTTGTTAAAATATCTGACTTTTAGGTATACTTTATTTAAAAAAACAAAACCTCCTTCAAAAACCTTAAAAAGACAACAAAAACAGCTTCAAAAATAAACGGCTCTAAAAGCAAGAAATAAAATAATCAAATTGCATAATGTACGCATATCTAATATAACAACGCCTTTTGAAGTCGGGTTACGTGTTAGGTTTTTTAAGGGTATTTGAAGGTTTTGCTTTTTAAAAAATCCTTTTTATTTTAAACTTTTTGGTGGTAGGTATATTTAGCGACGATATTATCTAAGTTACAGAAGCCTTATGTCAACGGCTCACACCTTTTTAAAATACTGCGTTTACCGCCGCAGGTCGTTAAGGAGTTCTGTTGGTACTTCACTATCAGCTCCACTTCACCATATTATGCATTTTGACGAGCATAAATAGCCAAGCAACCATTAAAGTAATCGTATCGCACCAGTGAAATGAAAAACAGTTGTCCTCTCGGCCCACCCGACTTCAATAGACGTGTTTTATTAATATTGATATGCGTAACTAATAATTTTAATATTATTTCATATTTTTTAAAGGTATTTAATTTTAAAGCTGTTTTTGTTTTCGGGTTTTTTGAAGCAGGTTTTTCTATTTTGACATGCAACCGCTCGTGTCGTGATCGTACGCACTTGCGGTTGAGTAACCGCCACGATTAAATGGAGCCTCGCGGTCAGCCGCCCACGCGGTTGACCGCTAGTGCGAAGGCTCACTGTATACTTTTATTGTTATGTTACGTTTTAAATTATTATAAACTGATAGAGATAACATAACAAATATAATAAGCTTGTGGTGGGTGTCGTGCGGCTGATATGATGATGACTATGGTGGTAGTACGTACTGCATCATGCTGTTGCTACGAAGCTGGCGGATGTCAGTTTTGTCACTTTATTATTGTACTTTATTATTATAGATATAGTATTTGTTATATGCATTTGCTCGATTGCCAAGTCTCTGAATATTATTATGAGTTAAAGTTGTTATGTAACGAGTTCTATGGAATTTTACTGAATACAATAGTTGAATTTTGGCTCCTAGCGACAATGTCATCGTAAATGTGACCTTCCTCAAATAGTCAAGAACTAAGCAGACGTAGTGTCACCAGGGAAAATAGCAACGACGTCCCACGTTCGAGCGCGCGCATGACGCGGAGGCCGGCGGCTCTAATTATACCGCGGGCGGCGTTGCAGCCGCGAACCTGAACTTGCCCTAGCCACCTATCGATCCCTCAATATTGTGTAATAAACCTAACACTCCTTACTAATTATGCAGCACTTCCACAACGAGAGAGTACAGCAAATTAAAGAAATTGTACAATATCATTTGACCAGCCCCCTGATTACGTAACTCTGTTGCTAACAATTCTCGTTTGAAATAATTTGAAATTAATGAAATTTGACAGTTTCAGTTGTTAACAGAGTGCTACTGTCGAACTTCATTAATTTCAAATGATTTCAAGCGAGAGTTGTTAGCAACAGAGTTAGGCGGCTGACCTGACCCGCCGCTGATAATATAAACCGGAGGAACAATCGGAGAGATTCGGACGATGTTTGTACGCCTATCTGCGTGCGTTCAAGCCGCAGCGCCCGCTCATGAAACAAATATCATTTTCAATAAACTGCTCGTTAACGTATTACGATGTTTAATAATGTCGGCAAACGCAACAAGTAAACAATCGTTTCACAGGCTTAAATGCTCAGCAATAATATTGACTCAGTATATTATTGTGAACGGTATGTGCTCCACATAATGTTATTGTTTCAAATTAATAATATACGCATGATCTTGACATTAATCGCTGATTGCGACGCAGTAAATAATGTTATATTGTCAGTGTTAACTTCAATACTTACATTATAATCAGATAAAAGTTTACCGAAAATTAAATATGTTACTTACGAATATCGTAATCCTAAATGATAACTATTATAGAAGCGAAAGTGTGTTTGTTTGTTACGCTTCATATCCTAAGAGCGCGAACAGTGAACTCCTATCCAAACGTAATACCAAAATGATTTGCAATTATAGCATAATTAACTCTTCTTGTGAGACGGATTAAGACAGTTTAAGAAAAAATCTATCAAACCCAATTAAAAATAATGCCAATTACATTTTTTCATACAAAATTGTAAATCGCATTAATTTTTATTGGGTTTAGACAAATACTGTCTTAATCCGAATAACATCACAAGAAGACTTAATTATGCTCTAATTGCAAATCATTTTGGTATTACGGTGTATAGGAAGTTCACTGTTTACGGGACCCTTAACTACTCAACCGATCATCTTGCTTACATGTTGCCAGGGGTACAGAAAAGGACTTAGGGAAACCCTTTAAAAACGGTCAAGAGCGAGTCGGACTCGCGCACCGAGGGTCCCGTACCATCATACTGAGGAAGTTTATTATTTAGGGACAGCGTTTTATTTTTCCTGTAATCTATACATAAACTTCTATCACATAAAATAATTTCAGATTTTTCTCTACGCCAACTTCGGAGATAAGGGAGGAACGGTATTTTTTTATATTTTTCATCAAAAGTCGATAACTATGCAACCTTAAAAAAATATGCTCATATGCCCTAGTAGACTCACTTCGAATTTTTAAGACCCCCTTTCAGTCCCTGTTGCAAAAAAATATAAATATTTTTATTTCTCTCTTATTTGCAAAATAGTTAGGCAAACGTTATCTAAATCAAGTTGATTAGTAGTTCTCGAGATATCTAGCTGTGACAGACAGACAGACAGACTGACACCATAATGGTTCCTTTTTACCATTTTGATTTTGATTTTGGAACCCTAAAAATGTACTTTTCCTGAGGGAAAGAAAAATAATTGTGCACGCAGACGTAGTCGTGGGCCAGAATGGAATATACTAGCGGCCGCTGTATAATAATAATTTCAACAACATATTTTATAAATCTGTGATATATTATAGTGTAGTCGATAAGGGACCGACCACAGTGACGCCGCTTGAGACGCGTCGGCACGAGAAGAAGTAGGTACATTATATTAATTGGTAAAGCAGTTTAGTACTTCAGCTAAAGCACACAGTGCAGCGATGCATGCGCGTGCGCCGATCAGTGACGTCACCCGCGCGCCGATACAGCTACCATGACGTGTTGTTTCGAGCGTGCCTCCACAAGTTCACTGTCGCTCAAACGTAATCGACTTTATATTGTTATCGCCCCATTTACATTTTCTTTGTGTAATAATTAACCACTTTAAAGTCTATGAACTCCATGCTCTTTGATGATAATGTGAATATAATCAGACTAAACAAAATGAGCTCTTACTACTGATAATGCTTTAAAACTATCGTTTTTCTTGCAGATTTGACTTTATGTTTTTTTTCTCAACTTTTAGTTAGTAAAGTAAGACAAAAACTTTTGTATTAAACTAAGATAAAATCTAATTTGAATGTTGTGCTCGGTTGTTATTGAAGTGCGAATTCAATAATGTGCAACATTATCAGAACATTTTAATTTGTACTTTGTTACTGTGCCAAAAATAAATATATAAATAATATATCATAGGATATTTTTACAAATCGGATCTTTACATAAATCCTAATATGATTGCAATAAACCGGATAATTAGAATCTGAGACAGATTTTTGCAATCAACCAAGTAATGTTTAGGATTTTATAAAATTCCAGCATATCTTAGGTAAATCGGGAATGACCATCAATTTGGGCACACTGATTGGCCGACATCAACGTTATGGACTGACAGATGCTCTGATTGGCTAACAGCTACCTATAGTCCTATAAGAAGAGTAATGTACTGACCAATAGACTGAAGATGTTATAAATCGGCTATAAGATTATCTAATCAACATTCAAGTTTTCAATTGTCAGAACATACTGAGATTTTTACAAAGATCCTTAAAATTGCTTGGACGATTGCGGAAATCAATTTTAGATTCCAATTATGAGGTCCTTTACAATCAACCGGGGATTTTTGCAAAGATCCAGTTTATACAATGATCTTACAACATATATTCAGATTTAAATGTTAACAATACTCAAACTAAAGCTAGTCATACAAAACAAGTAAGTAGGTATTGGTATTTGATGAGTAAGTAGATCAAAAACTAAATAATTGTTTTGTAGTAACAGTTTTATTTCAAGCTTTCCTATAATAACTGCATAGATTTAGGTATCAAATAACTTGCCAACTAAAATATAAACATACAAAACAGAAAATATTTTTTGGGTGACTGACTAACAAAGAGCACAGAGCAAAGGATTTATCATTGAAATCTGAGAGCAGAGGACTCATTGTATGAGCAATTTAAATACATTGTTAGTAATTAACTCCTCTAGTCTTTGTTGTTGTATTACACAATTTGTGATTATGATTTTATGTAACTACAGAGCCAGATACAGTATTCTTATTTATTGTATGATTAATTTTTTGTTAGTTAAATTAAAAGGTTCATATACCTGGGAGCTGAAACTGTAACAATCGCCACCAAGGAACTGCTAAACAGGCGATCGACGAGGCATGTGTCCTGCCCCGTGCGACTTGCATAGATTTCCTCAATGCCATCATCAGGAGTTAGCGCAAACAAATGGTAGCCACTACTGCTGCCAGCTACCAGAGAACTGCACACAAAGCATTGTACATGTCACCTTATAACTTAATGTCATAATAAAATATTTGAAAGGTATTACACACATAACTCTTAGTTAAGGTGTAAATGTAAGATGTAACCTTAGCACATAATTTGTTCTAATGAAAATCAAATATTGCCCAGGGTCACTTAAAAAGCAACAATGAGAATGTGAAGATATTCTAGTACTTCATACTTAGCTTTCTTTCAGAACTTGTCAGGGCAAACAAAGGAATAATAATTACATATATTGTGACAATCGTCACAAAATATGTGATTCATTAACAAGGGAAAGTCAGAAGAAACCAGTTAGTGCAAAAATCATATGTTTGTAGTGTTTGTACGCCATGTTTGTTTACGACAGCTGTTGAGTGCGGGGGCAGCGGCAGCCCGTCAGCGCCGTTACGAAACCGCTGGCAATGGCAGGTTGCATCACCACCACAACCGCCAGCGACCCTCCGCCGCTGCGACCGACGCTCATTCGTCACATTAATCGCTTTCGCAACTAGCTTCTAGGAAAACCTTGAGAACGTTGAGATCCAGATGTTTGAGCATCCAACATCAAACATTGTCGCACAACCACGGCGCCTACAAGTGTTGATCTATTAGGTAGGTATAATTTGATGAACATTATAATAACTACTACTTACGTGCAATCTTGATTAAATTGAACGAATATTCCTCCTGCATTAGGTCCCTCAATGTTTTGACCTCCTCCTAAACTCATTGGAACGTTCCAAAAAACGGTTTGTTCTAAAAGCTACAAACTACACTCGACATACGCGCACAGAAATTATGATAACGAGCACAAAATGTTCAACCGCTTTAGTAGTTATAGTAAATATTTAAAACCCAATAATTATTCGTCACAAGTAGATTTTTTGACACAAAGAATGACCTTGCTACTAAAAACAAGCCCCCTCCCGCACAACAACACTACAAGCACAAATCGGCAATCGCACACAAGTCACAACTATCCTTAGAGCTATCACAACTCAATATACTCTATGCACACAACCCACAGATCACTATAAGTATCACTATAATACAGTCTACTAATACATGACTATACCTACAGCTTGGCCAGAAAGAGATGAAATTAAATTAATAAAATGGAACTAAAATTTTTCAGTACAAAATGTTCAATACAAAGTCAGTCAGTGCTGCCTCATTTTTTATCAACTCTTTATGGTCAAGCTGTACTCAGAAGAAGAATAATACTAGGTACAGCTTGACCATAAAGAGTTGACAAAAATGAGGGCGCCACTTTCTATGCAAACACGTCAAAATCACGAATAACTTGGCAGCACTGATTACATTTTGTACTGATTTTAGTTCCATTTTATTTAATTTCATCGGCCAAGCTGTACCTCACATCACATATACCTGATCTGATTTTTTTTGTAGTTAAATACACAGCTTGGCTAAAGAGTAGAAATTAAATAAAATGGAACTTTTGTCAGTACAAAATATAGTCAACGGTAGAGTGACTCGATGGAATTTTAAAAGTAGCGGGAAAAGGGAATTGCGTGCTCTATAATGTTAATTTTGTTGATGTAAATGTTATTTAATTAAGGAAATAAAAAGGCTTAAATAATATTATTGTTCAACATACTTGTTTATATAATATAAAATGTCTCAAATAAAAAACAGGTGTGGCGTCAGCAAAGAGGTCACCACTCCTCTATGGTTAATAAGAGAAAAAGAAAGATTGATCTGACTTCTGTTCTACGTGCTGATGTCACAGAATTTTATTGTTGCTTTCTTTCTATTGTACATCAATATTTTTCCTTCCTATTATAATGTGACTCATCCTTGTAAATATTCACTGTATATAGCATGTGTGAAGTAAATGTACTGAACCACGCAAGCTGTGTTTATACTTAAAAATGTAGTCAATTTGCCGAGGGCATCTACAACACACTTCCATCATCTTATAACAATGAACGCAAGTATAGTGCGGGCGGGAACCAAAGCCCGCACACAGGCGAAACCTCTGCAAACCATAGCAGCTGAAATGCATTTAGAAAGTTTCGGGGTGAAGTAGGCCTATACCAAAATAAGAACGTTGCGTTCGACGTATTCAACTAAACAGCGTTTGCTAAACAGTATATAGGACATCACCTACTCTAATCACTATACACTTAACATTGCACTAAAAACTAAACACTAAGCACTTGACTAATCAAAGTGTATACTAGTCTTTATGATCGATGACACCACAGAAAACATGCCGAACACTGGTATGGCAATACTGGCAACACCTCAGAAGAATAAGGCAACACACAATCCACAGATCAAACAACGCAACATACAACCAAAGATTAAATTAAATAAAAGTAGGTAGTACTAATTCTACGGTAGGTAGGTAATCATGTTTTTTTATCGATTTGATTGGTTGGTTGGATGTCATATTTCTTTTTTTTTCTAACCTTTAAATAAAATAGCTTGCTTTAGGGAGTTTTTGGCGCCATTTTGTCGAGTTCGGTTTGGTGTCTATTTTAATTAATTTCAAATTGATTCATAGTGGATATTGTGTCTTAAAATTGGTGCAGTTATATATCTTAATGCTCTAAGAGTTATATGGTACAAGTGTCTACGCAACTGAACAATATGTGGGATAATTGAAATAGGCGCGATCTTAGTTGTGTGAAGCTGAGACTTTTATTGAAGTGGTGGCTTCCTCGGCAGAACTAACCGAGTAAACTGTCTTGATATACTTGGTGCCAAATGCTCCAAGCAGCATTGGAATGCGATGCACCTGCATTCTAATGAAAAATTAAACTATCTACCACTGAACTATTTAACACTTGACACTGGCAAAAATTACTTCCAAGAGGAAAGTAGATTGCCATAACAAAAAAAAGAAGAAGAATAGCTTGCTACTAAATTTTTTCTAACCTATAGCTTGCTATCTATTTAATGCTACAAAATTTGTGACTGACCACAGATGAATAATATACTAACACAGCAGAGCAAGTCTCAGCAGAATAACTAACTAAAGCCAGGGGGTTTAATCTTTAAAAGGCAAAAACATTGAAATTGACGTGCAAAGTATTGGAACAAATTAAGATGTACTCTATGCGTATGCTGATTACATTCTCTCTCTTCTCTACTAGCTTAGAGCATTAAAAACTCTAGTAGTATTTTTATCTGTCTGTCTGTGTATTAAAAAAGATATAACTAATGACGAGGCAGTATGGTCTAAGACCTCAGCCAGTTCTTCGGAACGAATAAAAAAAAATCTTTTTGGTAAACTATATATAATATATCACCTAGAGAGAGAGCATTATCAAAAACATTTCCTTGTGGCGTGGGTTTTTTATTTAATATTATTGATAAAAATGGGGCGTAAAATACCTGCAAAAAAACACCGCGGAGTAAAAGATCCCTTGGCACAGCAGGCGAAACGTTGGCAGAGGTAGATATTGCTTATTTGTTTTAAAACTTTTCTTTAATACTAGCTACAATACCAACCTATAATTTGCTTTGCCTTTAACTTTTCAGTTTGAAAGGGAAAATAAATGCTCCTCCGAAAGATCCAGATGAGCAGCCAGTGCCTCGATCTTTAACCAGGTTATTCGGCCTTGAAACCCCCAAAACAAATGATAAAGCTAAAAAGAAGAAACATAAAATAAATAATAACAATCCTAGTAAGTAACAAGTATAAGACTAAGCTTTCTAGACATATTGGTCGGAGAGTCAGGTTCTAGGTGGTTATTCGTAAACTAATGAAAAATGTTGGCTTCTATAGATCACCTAGTTGGAAATAAAAATGCACCCAACCCCGTGGCAAAATTGCGACGGCTGCCTGGCGAGACCGGGCGTAGCTTCTCTCTGCGGATCAATAGCGCCATCAGGGCACTTAACGATCCTGCTGAGGAGTTGCACTATCCGGTGAGTGCATAAGTGTTGTAGCAGTCCATTGTCACGGCATAAATATTCAACTGATGCCAAGTACTACTTTGTAAGAATACAGCTTATATTTTGGATACAAATAAGTTGCTAAACTATGGAAATGTATGAAACAAAAAGTACAAAATAAGTATGTAGGTACCAAACTGGTTCATCTGGTTTATGAATCATTATGTTCAGTCATCAATTAAATCTGAGTGGTGCAGTGGTCAACATGCCGGTCTACCACGTAAGAGGTCCCGGTTTCAATTTCCCACCGGGCAGAAATTGAAATGATGAATTTTAATTTCTGTGACGAGTCTGGGTGTTACTATGTATAATAAGTATGTATTTAAAAAGTATATCAGTTGCCTAGCACCCATATTACAAACTTTGCTTAGTCTGGGGCTAGATGGCGCTGTGTGATTTTGTCCAAGCATTTATTTAAAATAAAGTTATATGAAAACATTATTATAATTTTGGTAACAGTTAGACACTGAAGAAGACGATGTGAAGGGCGAGCGCATGGAGGATCAGCGGCGGCGGCGCGAGCGCAAGCGCCGACGGCGGCCGACCGCGCCCGACGCCGCGCCCGACACCGCCAAGCTCACGCGCGGACAGAAGCTCACACTCAAGAAGAAAGCCAAGAAACTCAAGCAGACTGAAGTATGTATCAGTAACCACTAGGACAATTTATTGAACAACTGCTACTCTATGGTTGATTTCACAAATACGTCTATTATATAAGCTAATATTGTATGTTTTACAGAGTTACAAGAAAAATATGTAACAGATCAATAATGAAAAATTAATTACAGAAAGTCTTCTCTAATTGAATGTCAAATTGAAATAGACTTTCTTTATTTACCATATTTTTATTTATAGTTTATTTATCCTTACTTGTCCTATTCAGTAAGCAACTTTTGACAGTCTTCTTCTGTAATTGAAATTGAAATTGAAAAATTCTTTATTCAAATAAGCTCACATAACAAGCATTTTTAAATCGTCAATTCTTTTATCCTACCACCCATTATGATGTCTTTTAGCTGACAAGAAACTGACTGTTGTCATACGTCTTTTTAACTTAAATTGTTACTTAAAAATATATTATATTATTAAATCAAATTGACAATAATAATTAACTATTTATTTCGTAATCCTTGTGTTTTCAATAAAGAGTTGGTTGAAGATTTGTTCATCAAATCGAACAAGTAAGGATAAATACCTATATATCTCAGTATCTACTATATTTGTGGCCCTTTCACGCTATTGAACATGGGAGTGCAGAGTACAACGAGACAATTCCAATTAGGGGTCCAACAGGCCGATTTTCAGAAAGTTACTCTTACGGCAGCGCTAATGAATTATCAGCCTCATCAGAGGCGTAATATTTTTATGACCGATGAGTACCGACAAAAATTTGCATAGGTCGATTGATCCAGGTAGAGTTTGCCGCCACCTCGATTCATAGTAGGATGTTATGCATTTGTTTGTTTGTTGTGTTGCGTAGAATAGTTCGGGTTGCGAGGTGGTGTACGAGCGCGTGGGGTTCGGCGAGGTGGCGCACGCGCCGCCCGCGCTGCGCTACAACGCCAGGAACGCCTCCACGCGGGACGCGCCCAGGGTACAACCCAGTACAAGCAGATAAACAATGGGATTACAAATGGCGTCGTTCATATTCACATTCGTATGGTTAGCGCGGTGAGCCGCCATTTTCAATCCCATTCTTTGTATGTACATATTTACCCCTTTTTCCATTCCGATCAACTGAGAACTGGGAACTGATCAACTATTTTAGTTCTCAACGGTTTAACTATTTGGTCGATCGGTTTGGGAATATACGAATCGGCCTTTTTTGGTTTACTAACAGGACAACTATTACTCTTAGCGCACAGAATATTAATAGTACTAAACGTACAGAAGCTCATCCGTGCGAGGACAATCAAATAATAAGCTACCCTCGCTGCATGGCAATAAAGTACAATATTACAAATAGCACAGCGCCGCATGCCTATTATTGTATGCACTTTCTCTTTTTGTCGCGTAACTCTGTCTCAACCTACACTGAGTGAGACCGAGAAGTAGACTAATATAAAAGTTTAAGCGCTGAGTGAACGTGCTTCTCCACTCCAGAACGAACTTGCGGCTCCAGAACGGTCTTCATGTGACAGCTAACAGTAAGTATTCCTTTAAAAAAAACGTTCACGCTTTCCTTTTAGAAGGCTTATTATTTTCATTTTTTTATTTTTATACATTATAATGTATCGATATATTAAAAAAAAATTCGATACGATATATATTTGATTCATTTGTCCATCCCTATTAAGGACGCTGAATCAAGGAAGGTGTAATCAGGAGCTTTGGCGACTGCAAAATGGATGCTCAATCGGACTGTAGATCAAGGATCCTTGATTAAGGAAGGTCTAATAAGCGCTTTATACTCCGTTCCACGAATCAAACTACTAGGGAAAAAAAAAATACTAGCAGCTCATTGGTCAATGCGCGCGGCTAGAACTAGGCTATAGGCTAGGCTATCGAAGGTCACGCGCAATAACCAATGGGTGCACACGGACCGATTTTCTATGGGAGCTCGTTTTGTAGAATGGACTTCTAGTCTCTTTACTCATGTGCTTATAGGTAGGCTGTAGAATAGAATAGAATATAATTTTATTGTCAGCACATATCACATACACAAAGCGTAACAAAAAAAGCAAAGTCACACTGTGCAGTGCTATGTGATGCCAAGACTGACCTACTGCAACTGGTATTCTGCCGAGACCAGTAGTGACATCACTGAACTAACAGAACTAATGATAAAAACATAAGCAATTGTTGTTATGATAACTTTGTTTGATTTTGTCAGCCGGGTCGGCGAGACTTGCTGCTGAACAGCCTGCTGCAGCCGTCGCGCCGCCGGTCGGCCGCCGCCGGCCCGCCGGCCGCCGGCCCGCAACCCGCCGCCGGCGCCGGCCCGACGCCCGCCGACCGGCTGCGGCTCGAGCGCGCGCGACAGCACGCCGTCGACGCATACCGCGCGCTCAAGGCGGGCTCCACACCGCACAGGCCAGCAGTGAAGATCTTATGATAATAATTATCATAAGATCTTGACTGTCACAGCTAAACTGTTCTGTAAATAAAGTATTGTTACGGTATTGTTGAATTTTTAAATCAAACACTATCACACACACAACTTGGCCAGAAAGAGTAGAAATTAAATAAAATGTAACTAAAAAAATACTAGGTAAATATAGGTAATGTTGCCAAGTTATATATTTTACTAGCGGCCCGCCCCGGCTTCGCACGGGTACAATGTAGTTACTAATGTGGTGAGTGTGAAGTTATATATTTTATTAAGAACTTCAAACCAACTTCAATTAGTTTAACTAGAAACAGTATAAATCACGAATTGTCAATTAAAACCATAACATTACCTATTACGAGTATTATGAGGGAGATTAAATAATCAGTCTGCCGCCAGTGACGCCAGTCTATTCATCAGTCTGGTTTGACTTGAGTGGCGGGAGACTGATCGTATAGCTCACTGACTGGCGGCAGATTGATTGTGTAATCTCCCTCTATGATAAGTAGGCATACCTACATTTTCAATTTAAGTGCAGTGAAGAAAATCAAAATGAAACGGATGCTTCCATACTGTCTATTTTGTTGTATAATATTGTTACCGCGACTGAGGACGACCATTTGTCATTGGTGACCTTCGGAGTTGACCTCAGCTTATTCAAAATAACATGACAGGGGTGATTAATGTAAAGCGCGGAGGCCGCCCGGTCTGGGCCTACGAGACGAACCACGCACACCTGTTTAAGGCGCATGCTCTCGCGAAAATTTCAAGATTTCTGTGGTATGAAGGCTGCACCTGCATCGACGCGACGACTCGTGGAGCAACAACGACAATCTTAAGTATTATCCTAGGCAGTTATAATGATGTTTGACGACCTGAGTGGTGCAGTGGTCAACATGCCGGTCTACCCCGCAAGAGATCCCGAGTTCGATTCCCGGCCGGGCACAAATTGAAATGATAAATTTTAATTGCTGTAACGGGTCGGGTGTTACCATAGAAATCAAGCAGCAAAAATTTTTCTAAGCGTATGGGTGTTAGTATGTATAATAAGTATATATTTAAAAAGTATATACCTAAGTAGTAATATATCTATAAGTGACGACCTCCGTGGTTGAGTGGCTTTGCACATCGGTTATCGGTATTCGGTCCCCAGTTGGGTCAATTTAGAAAACGAACTTTTCTATATTGGCTCAGGTCTGGGTGTTTGTGATACCACCGTTGTCTCTGATTTCCATAACACAATTGCTTTAGCTACTTACTTTGGAATCGGAGTAATTTGTGATGTTCAAATATTTATTAATTATTTCGAGCACCCCCATATTACAAGCTTTGCTTAGTTTGGGGCTAGATGGCGCTGTGTGAAATTGTCAAAGCATTTATTTATTTCTTTGTGATCGGGCCGTGAAACTCCTAATCCTATTGGTGTAAGATCACGAAGGTAGGTGATTATTAATTCGGCTTGCCTTGTGATGTGAGGCTTTCTGTGATAATCAAAGACTTCTATGTTGTATAGATATATACCTACTGTGATAATCAAAAATTTATTTACGGAAGTTGCGAGAAAAATCGTTTGTCACTTGAAGTTTAAAGGTCCTCTATATATAATAAAACAAATAGGTGCTGACAAGGTAATTTCCTTAGTTCCTTGCACACATCGCCTATGGAGTTGAGATCAATATTTTTTTAGCAATGATGATGTAAGTTAAGTAATAGTAGAGGGTGACTTGCCTAGTAGCCGGCCTTTTAAGGCAGTTGTTGACTTTGAACACTTCTAACTTAAATTTAACAGATAGTAATTGATCCCAAATATTTTTATGCGGTTGGATAAAGGTATCCATGAGGATTGCATTGTTTTTTAAATTTTAGATTAGGTAAATAGTTTTGTCATTAGAAATTATTTTCCAAAATGGTATGGTTTGCCCAGTGCCCGGCCCCTGTTCCTACGGGGACCGGTCTCCTTTCATAGAACATCACGGCCGGATACTGGGTAAAAGCAAAGCTAGCCCAGTACCAGTAAGCGGCACGTGACTGTTTACAGTATAAATAAGGTTTTATTTTCCTAAAATTATTATATGAAATTCCTAACTAACTACCTACCTATTATTTTGTTTGCAATAGGAATAGGAAATTTTATAGAAAATCTAAGATTACGAACATTGATTAATAAGAAGACAATAATAGTTTATATTCCGAAACGGAAAATCGATAAGGTATGAAAATTTCGAACAGAAAATTACCCCATGGATGTGGTAGGTCCGCGAGATTACAAAAGCCTGTTGAACTAAAAATTTACACTTTAAATCCTTGTCCAGACAGTCCGTCAGACAGTCCCACCTGTAGGGCTCGGC
Organism: Catoptria pinella; assembly: GCA_963556745.1. Taxonomy (NCBI): domain Eukaryota; kingdom Metazoa; phylum Arthropoda; class Insecta; order Lepidoptera; family Crambidae; genus Catoptria; species Catoptria pinella. Next base: position 250,659 of record OY750767.1, on the reverse strand, counting down.
CTGAGACTCCGGCCGAACGAACCGCTCTTACTGCAAAAAGGCTTTTGTAATCTCGCGGTAGGTCCATAGATTTAATGGGTTTGGAGTGATTCTGTTTCGTTCCGAATCAAAATTACGTCTGTGTGGCGGGCTTAATACGTGAAAGAAACGAACCAAATTACAGTGCTCTATTTCATCGCCTACCTAATTTAATAACATGGAGAAAGGCAATTAAAACGTAAATACTTAATGAACATTGTTAAAGGTAACTTTCCAAGTGGTTTTCTATGGTTTTTGCTTAAACGGGATGGTTAATCAAGCTCGCAGTTCTAGCTAGTGCTGAAAAAGGTATCGATAGTCATTATCAGATTACTATAAATGATTCAACAAAATTAGTTCGATAGTAAGTACCTATAGCGTGTTAAATAAATCATTTGCTCGTGTCTAGTTGATGATTTGATTGCTCCACTCCACTGCGATATTAGCGCGCTGTAGCTACAGACTGGTCTAGTTTACTTTCCTTCCGTCGCGGACAATCGTGAATAGAGCTATTATTGATTATCCCCTTTGACCGTGACACGGGCCACGGCTGCACTGCACGTGCTAATTGACAATCAGCGACTGCCGAGTGTCGCAACTGCAACGCGATTATAGTAATTCCAGAACTATAATTGTTTCCGTAGTCCAGTCTGGCTGGAGACTACTTCCGGCACCTATAGTGCAAGTCGTACGCAAAAAAAATCAGCAAATCGATTTACACGATAGCCGTTTGGCACACGCATATCTACTTGAGGTCAAAATATTATTTTGAGCCGCAGTTCTTAAAAAGAGAATCCCTTAAATAGGCGAGAAGTTATGACGTCATCTTTTTTTAGTACCTATGGTTTTTTTTATTATCTAAATCCTATCATGTGTGATACCAAATGAAAGAGTTTTCTGAAACTATTCTAAAAATACACCACATCATTACATTTCTGCCATTTGTTTAAAATTAAACCAAAAAATCCGTGGTTATGCAGCAAAAACCAATTTAGATGACTTTTCCTAATAGATATATAAGCTACAAAAAAAATAAAGTTACCACAGCGAGGAACATCTTTATCATCAAAATTACCAGACCTGAATCTTCTGAACCATTTTTTTTGCAGTAGTGTTCAACAAAGCATCTTCTCCATCAACATTACAAATCTTTCTTTGAGCACTAGCAGCATTCAGTTCTTTTTATTAAGGGTCTGAACCCTTATCGAAAGAAATTTCAAAACGTATTAATAAAAATTATTATAAGCAAAGCAAGACAGATATCAATTTGTTTCAATTTTACCGCTATTACCAGAATATAATTATATTATTACAATCTCGCCTAAGTTAATAGTATTGCCAGAAGTTTAACACGCAAAATATTCATGTTTCAAAAAGACCGCGAACTTTTCCGACTACATATTATACTAGTCACAAAGACTTTATTTTTGAAGTATGCAAAGTAAAAGAACGTAGCTTTCTAACGATACAGCAATCAGGCCCTAAATACTTCACAGTAAGGAACTATGATTTTTAAATCTTTGAAACGCTAGCTCGAACCTATGTTGATTGCCATGTGCGCTCTGTCCTCGCGGAAGGAACCGATTGTACCTACCAACATACGCAGATTTTCCATTAGGTAGCCTATGCATAAACAGACTGTCGATAATTAATGTTATCATATTATTTTGATTGATCGCATCTGTCACACTCACAGCACAGAAGAGTAGGTACCACAGTAGGTAGTTGTAGGTACCTAGCTAGGTAGCTGTAGAGATCGTATAGGTATGTTTCCGCACTGCGAGCTGGGGCTCTAGCTATCGTAATCGCTTTCATTTGACAGATAGATGAGACACACTGCTACTTCTTTTTGGCATAAATAAAAACATACCAAAGAACAGTAGCAATGTATCACGTCATCGCCATCTGTCAAATGAAAGCGATCACGATAGCCAGTAAGTTAGCCGCTAGGGCCATTGCCCTATTTGATCTTGTTTCCATCTTTTCAGTTGACTTTTCTTTTGATATAGTTGGGTTTTTTAAAAGGCTTTTTTATTTTCAACTTTTTAGTGGTAGGCATGTAAGCAGGTAAATGTTTTTTAACTTTATAATAATATTTTAATTGTACAATGCCCAAAACTCAATTTCCAAATGCACACTGTTTGTTTTTAAGGAGTTCCGTTGTGCCTTCGTAGTCCAGGGTCCAAGTCTAGTCCGAACGTCGCAGATCATAGCTGTTTTGTTTTGGATTGTCATAAACCTACCAATATCTCAATCACTATACATATCCTATTTGGCTTTGAAGAGTTCACTTGTGTATCTTCGAAGTCCAAGGTCCAATATCAATGAAATTAAAATGTGACCAGTCCTAAGGGTCACACCCTTACAAACAAAAAAATACCATTTAAATCGGTTCATAAACAAAGAAGTAAAGCCTGAAAATCCGTAAAAACTCGTGCGATGGTAAGCTAAATACTTAATAGAAATTTTTCAGTATTATGAAAAAACTTATAAAAAAGAGTTATTACAATCGGGTGACAACTGGCGAAGTTATGGTAATTTATTTATCTGTGGTATTACGTATAGGTACAGGGGCTCTATCAGCTAAAAACATTGAAGTTCATGTTAACTGTGTTTTGACAGATGTATGTGATACATTGCTACTTCGTCTTGGCACAAATAACTACTTAACAAAGAAAAATAGCAATGTATCACATACATCTGTCAAAACACAGTTAACATGAACTTCAATGTTTTTAGCCGATACCGCCACATTTCAGTTTAAAAATATGTTGTATGTTAATATACATATACGTTCACTTTGTTGGAGTTTTCATTTGCCATTGATTTCCGTTCAAAAAAGTAGAACGTTAGAACTTTGTCACTCTAAAAGCTATTTTAGAGTGACAAAGTTCTAAACTGTATACATATTTATAGACGTGACTGTACCTACCTACAGGGTACTAAGAAAACACAGATTTGTCTCAGAAACCGCATTTTCCAAGATGACATCATGCAAACTATTACTTGAGCATAAAGAAAACGTGCATTTTCCTTTGGTTGTGCAACGAGGAAAACAGTACGGTCACGAACGGGAGATTAGGCGGCCTGCCTTATCTGCGAGCTGCGAGTGCGGGCCATGCCTGAAAGGCCAACAAAAAGAACCTACATAACATTGTTCGTTCCATTCGTACGAAAATTGTCTATGGATTCGAATTTCGCGTGCGAGTCCGAAAATGATATAGAGTAGGGTCAGAAACAAAACTTCGTTTAAACTTCGTTCGATAACGAAATTTCGTTTCGGAGAAAGAGAGTAGACTGTACTGCCACAAAATAAAGAGAACAGAAAACAAGCTACCATATTTTTAATATCTTTGGCTTCAAGACATTCAACATAATTATTACTATCTAGGATAAATAATGAATGAACTAGAAAAATACTAGAAAAAAAAATACCCACCCGTAGCATATAGGACGGGATTTGAATCCGCACCAGTAGAAAATATTAGAAAGTTTCGCCAATCCCAGTGGCGAATCGGTAGCATAATAAAATTGGTCAGTGCATTGGGCCGGAAGGGAGTGCAATCTCGGTATTCCGAGAAGCTTGCACCAATTTTGCAAGATTAATCTTGCACTCAAAATAGCGTGCGATCTCGCAAGATTTGTAAGGCACAGCAACACATTCCATGACCATTTGAGAGTGCGGCCGAGCGCAAACAATACATACATAATGTATATTAATCAAACTGAAGCTCAGCCGCACGCCGTTCGCTCGGTTCCTTCCGGCGCGGTGCTAGAGTGAAGGTAGGTGTGCGGTGTGAGGATCCCAGGAGTCAGGGTAAAAAAATATTTTGAGGACAGTAGTGTAGCGTGTGGCAATGCCTATTTCATTATTATATCGCTATATTGCAATAGGTCCAATGTCTGGAAAAAAATTGGCTGAATATTTTTTATAGTAATTTTATTTATTGTTTCAACAAAAAAAAAATACAAATTCTGAAACATTTTTAATAATAATAATTCTCAGACATTCCCCATTGTTTTCATGACTGTGATCATAAGTGTTCTTTCATCCCCTTTTTATACCGGAGAAAATGTATTTACGCATCCACCCCTGCAGATGAACAGGAGGTTTGTATGTGGGGCTCACCAGGCCCTCCTGGTGGCCGCAGCACTGCCTGCTATTGCCGACAGCGCTGGCGACCACCCTCCACGACCGCCTTCCGTGATCCCACCCAACCTCTAGCTAGTAGGTAGTAGCTACTACTAGGTAGCATAGGTAGGTAGTACCTACCTACTCGAATGGATTGACTGCGTCACCTTATCTTTGAAATACGAGTAGGTATGTATAGCTAAGTATTTTTTCCTTATTTATAAGTTATGTTGACGTAGGAAAATTATGTTGGTGGCACACAAGAAGTGTTCAAACCACAAGTGTTGTTTCGGAGTAGTAGGTGATGACGTCACGGCTGGTGGCTGGCACTTAGCATCAAAGTCGTAGCCCCTGCCGCCGCCGCGCTCATTTTTAGTAAAAGGCTTTGTATGTCCGTCTGTACTCCTCTACAGGTCGCATTTATTAACCGATTCTCGTGAAATTTTGTGAGCAGGAGTTTTCCGAAATATTGGGAAAAAAAAAATCATTGCTTCTCCGCCAGGGATTGACCGAGCGGTGATCTGGTGATGGTCATCCAGGGAGTGAATGGAGGAGATCCAGATTTCTATACATACCCAAGTAATCTGACCAGCATTTTAAGAGATGTAAGGATATGTTTAAAAAAACCGCGAATATATAGTATAGAAATGTATGAAAACTTGCAACTGTAAATTCTTATGCTTACATCTCTTAGAATGCTGACCAGATCAGTTGGGTGTGTATTGCTATCTGAATCTTCTCCATTCACTCCCTGGATGGCCATCATCAGATCCCAGCTAGTTCAATCCCTAGCGGAAAACCAAGACTTCAAAATTACCTCGTTTGTATGAAAATCGACTTGTGTCCTTAATTATGTGGCCACCACTATATGTATATACGACGTACACAACATATGCAAGGGGTGTTATAAATTTGACTTGTGTGTGTCTGTCTGTCTGAGGCAACCTAGCTCCCAAACTTATGGACCGATTTTGATGCGGTTTTTTATGCATAGTTTAAAAGATCTAAGTGTACAGATGGCGGGACTCTTAAACCATTAATTCGATTATGATGAAACTTTGGCGAGTTGTTCTGCTTACGACCGAGAAAGTCCCTGGCTAAAAAAACGGAGCATTGCAATATACGCATGCCGGGTGCAGCTAGTTCTAAATAAAAATATGTTGTGCATTAACAGGATTCTCAATCTCGATCATCCAACACTTCTCTATAATAAAAATCAGCTGTTTCAAATCGAAAAAATCAAAATGTGTTTCATACGTTTTGATATTTTCGATTTGAATTTTTGCTGATTATTTTTTCGCGATTTGAGAGTTGGTCCCAATAGTAAAAGTTGTTCAGTTTGATGGTCCCGATATACCATATTCGGCATTAGGGGTATTTTTGTAACATGTTCTATACCTACCACATTTCTTGTCATGTTATCCGGTTGCAAAATAAAAAGGCTATTCGGCGAGCTGACTCTCGAGCAGACGACATTAGAGCTGGCCATGGGAGAAACAATCACTGCAGATCTACACCAGCCGCTCTTAAACTTTGTCCCTGTGCTTTATTAATTGTCATAGCATAGGCGACTTGACCGAATATTGTATTCTTTTAAAATTAAACTGATAATTAGATGGAATAATTTTGCACCTTATTACAACGCAAGGAAGGAAAAAATGACAGCACTGCCAACATAACGCCATAGGTACTATTCAATGAAATGCATTCTACCTACTCTCAGGGGAAATGACCAAAGAGAATGTAATACTAAGTTGAGATGACAAATGATATTTATTTTTCCTAATTAATCAATCAAATGCACAAAAAAGTTTTAATTTCGACGTCGAAGTCAATCACAGCAAAATTAGCTTTATATCACTTTTTAACCCTGTTAGGTGATAAATATTTAAAAAATACGAAACACGTGTTCAATTAATTTTGTGAAGGAATGTCTATGCCAAATTTCAAGTCAATCGGGCCAAGGAATCGCGTCCTCCCATACAAACTTTGCCACCCTGTTTCACCCCTTTAAGGGTTGAATTTCGCTAAATCCCATCTTAGTGAGCACCTACGTCCTAAAAGGAGCCCCCATGCAAAATTTGAGACTCCTAGCACTTGTAGTTTCTGAGATTTCGTGATCAGTGAGTGAGTGAGTGATTTTCCCTTTTATATATATAGATTAGTCTTTAAAATATTAAGTATCTGAATAATTAATATATATTTTAAAGACCCGTCTTTGTTATATCAAGAGCTAACAACTTCCATTAATTTTTTATCTCGTTACAGCATCAGAGATTGTGGAATTGTATTCATTTTATTACGCTTAATTTATTTTCCTTGAATCTTTGTTCTTACTATCACAACTTAAATCTAAGCCTTGATATAAAACAAGCAAGGATCGAATGTTTCTTATTCTTCTAACTTCCTAAATCGACACAATTGTGAATTAGCACAAACTGGCTTTTACCAATTTTAAAAAAGTTAGCTGCAATGCAGTTTTTCGATAATTTTACAGCCTCAGGAATCCTGAGTAGTTTTCCGATAATTTTACAGACTCAGGTAAAACTTAATTTGTGCGACTTCACAATTGTGTCGATTCGGTTGGCAATGACTTAACTGAATTGACAGGACTTAACTAAATTTTGTTTTTCACCCTTTTCTTTATGTATCGAAAAGACAGGAACAGAATGCTAAAATTAAGTTTAGTCCTGTCGATTCAATTAAGTCGTGTCAACCGGATCGACACCTTAATGAATAAAATTCTAAATTATTTAAAAGTTCCTTTAAATTAACTAAATAAGCGTAATTTACAATGAATTCAATCCAAGAAAAAAGGGTAGGTCAAGCAACATTGCGTGGAAGTACTCGTAGTTTACTGAGATTGTAATTAGAGCAGAGAATACATTCTCTACTCTACTACTCGAAATCAGAGTATCCCAAACTGTAATATGTGATTATGGTTAAGGAAAATGCCATATTTTCCTCGAGGTGTGGGTTTGGTGCGAAGGTCGGACACTCGCCGGTCCAGCTGGTGACATGGAAGTAATGCCAAGCGTGGACGCGAACCACGATCTGGGGCCCTACCGGCTGACTTTTCGAACTTCGGCGTGTCTGCCGAGCTTCAACTTAAAACAGATAAATCGAAGTAAGGAGTTTCGTATTGTACTCTTCGCCGAAGTTATTTAGAAGATATCGATGTTCGTGTGATATCATGAATTGGGGTTTGCCATTTTAGACCGATTGGGGCTCGATTTATCTGTTTTAATTTGAAGCCCGGCAGACTTTCCGAAGTTTGATGCGTTAGCCGGTACGGCCCCTGAAGCGCGCATCGTGGCCGTGGTAAACCAATAATACTCGTACGTACCTACTTATACTTATCTTTGCCGTCAGTGTTCGTTGGGTACTTGAATCATAATTATTTATTATAATATACAAACTTACCTACCTACATTTACCTAATATGTTGTTATTTAAATAAAAGTGACTAATATATGATCGTGTACAGTATATTAGTTAGAGTGACGTAGGTGGCCGCGTGCTCCGCCACGCGGTCGACTCCTGCGGAACGACATATTATGCTATTTCAGGTATTTACACAATTAAGAGAAACGCAAAGAACCTGCTGATTATTTACGTAGGTGATATGAAATGTATTTATATTGTACAAACGACCTTTATTTTAGTGAACCTACACTGTCTGTATTATCCAACCGAAACCAGTTTTTGCAAACAAAACAATTATGAATTTTGATCAAAACTGGTACCCTTTTTTGGTACTTACGAAATCTTAATAATTCATTTTAATTGGGTTGGTATATTGATTGCATAATTATATTTTTAACAACATAAACATATGGTTTTATTATGGTTAAAAAGAAAAATACTGTACACGGAAGTAAAGAGTTAGGTAGGTATGTTGACAAATTAAATGTTGTTTGCGGAATATTATTTAAGTGGCGCACCGGAGTGTCCATGCCCCGTATCTTATCGCTGTCATGTTATAATACGATCGCCCTTATCTGGCAAGATCTAGCGATATCTGATATCGGGATATACAAGGTGTTACAAAAATACCCCTAATGCCGAATATGGTATATACGGACCATCAAACTGAACAACTTTTACTATGGGACCAACTCTGAAATCGCGAAAAAAAAAACAGCTGTTCCATACAAAAATTAAAATCAAAAATATCAAAATGTATGAAACAGCTGATTTCTTTTTCGCGATTTCAGAGTTGTCCCCATAGTAAAAGTTGTTCAGTTTGATGGTCCTTATATGCCATATTCGGCATTAGGGGTATTTTTGTAACACCTAGTATATGGATTCATCCTGAGGGCTGGCATTGATAGGTGATAGATCGATACAGAACTCGGTATTACACACTGATCAATTGAAAACGAAAGACAATATCAAAGGGGAAAGTATATTTTCTTCTTACTTACTATATTTAAATGTAAGAGTTGTTATATTACAAACTATTAGCTTCCGCCCGCGACTTCGTCCGTGTGGACATTCGATAAAATCTTTAGGAAATCTTTGACCAGGCTAAAAAGTATTCTCTGTTTAAACGCCCTGCCTTGCGAGGCAGGCTTCTTTTTATTCCGATTTTTGATTGAGGCTCCTGAAAAAAAGTTATTCTAGTTTTTGTGCGGCAAATCGGATGTTTTTTAATTTTTTTCGAGTTTATCGAAATTTCTCTCTAACTATAATACCTAACCGATTTTCAAAATTCAAGCGCTGTTCAATGTTAAAAACAAAAATACTTTTATTTCTGTTAAATTAGCACACCGGCCGTAGTTTATATTCTTTCAATGATTTGGAAACATGTGATTTGTAATTAATTTTATTGACATTATTAATTTGAAATATAATAAACAGCTGAAATAAAATAATAAAAAAAGGGTTTCCACAACCTATCCAAACTGCTTTCAAACTTCAAGATACAGTTACATTTTGAGCTACGAGCTACATGATGTGCTACGTGCTACGGCGTAGCAGGGGACATTACTATCCCAATATTATAAATCTCGAGGTATCGTCGTAAATCAAAGTACCTACTGTAATGTATTTCAAGAAGATTTGATATTTTTTAGACCTTATACTTACTCACATTGGCTATAAAATCCGGATTTAGATAAAAACAAACCAAGAAACAAACATGATCTGGTGCGAGTCGTATTTTTTCTAGTATATTATTTGGTATTATATAAAATAGCATTGTGAATGCTTAAATCTCAAAATTTAAAAGTTATATAGCTTTCTCATCTTAATCAATTGTTTAAAAATATCTGGAAAGGTATTCTGTTGATGTCGAGGTAATTCCTTGTACAATGGTGAGATGGCGCTGGCTTGCAGCGTAAGAGTTGATATACTAAGAGAAATTCGACGTTCCCACTAGTGACTCGGTAGCTCAGCGGTCAGAGCATTGGACCGGATATCCAAAGGTCGCGGGTTCGATTCCCGTCCGAGAACATGATCTGGTGCGAGTCGTATTTTTTCTAGTATATTATTTGGTATTAAACAAATATTCTTAGTGCGATTCATTCTGTTCTCCAATATTTCCACAAACAGATAATGTCAGTTGGGATTAGGGTTGTCGAGTTGTTTTTCAAGGGAATAATGTCAAGATTAGGATTGTGTCGGCGGCACTCCACCGCGCGTTGATGCACTGAACGTTATTATTGACACGGTGAGGTACGCGTCACGCGTCAATGAAATGTGGTGTAGCTTTGTAGATCAAGTGTTACTGCCAAATACTAGGTAGGATTAAGTGTGGTGATGCTGAATATATAACTTTCAAATTAGCTTTAAATATACAAAAATATTGAAGTTTTATACCTAGAGGTAGTTGAATGACCGCTTCTTTTAAAATTTACTGGAGTCTTCCACGCCAACATCGGTGGTTTCCCTTGTTTAAATTAATACCAATAGGTACTTTATTAAACTCGAAATAATCAATTACCTACGAGGAGATCGAATCAGTCCGCATTGAAAGCAATTATGTTTTACGTCTTATTTTCATTAGTTGTAGGTTACTCACCTCGCATTTGGACGACTTGTTGATTACGCATTGGAGTGCGACTTAACTTCGTCGGTCGCTTGCGACGAGCGAGGAGTGCGTTGCGCGCGCGCCGCGGCCTTGCTCTTGAACCGAGAGGGCCGCGGCCGGTGACGTCATCGGCCGTGCATTTAAAAATTACCTACGTACTTACATACTACATAACTATTGAGAAAATAAAAAATAGTTAGTATGTGATAGATAATATACTTAATTGACCGAACGAGCGCGAAACGTCTCCGGGCGATTTTAGGACTTTCATACACTTTCTAGGAATTGAATGACGGATTACATACATTTCCGTTAACATATCATTGGTGTGTGACAGTGGAACGACCAACAGCGTCCATATTTGCAACAAAAAACCTTATCTAATTTAATCTTTCCAATAGTATTTGGACCAGTTAATTTCGCTAACTAACTACTTAGGTAGGCAGTGTTTTTCTCGTCTTTCATTCAATCTTGACTTTGAGGTCGAGTTTACGAGACGCAAAGACATTTTTTTACACATGAGGAAACGTTTAAATAAACTTACTAACTTGTATCTAATAACGCAGGTGATCGAAGTCGTTTAAGTTTTTTCTTCGTTGATTCTTTGTTGCTTTATTTGTTTATTTTTTTAAGCAGAAAAACCCACACATGAAATACTTACGTCACTTTATTGTTTCTGTGTAGAATATTGCGGAAAAACATCAAAGTCTTGATGTTTACGATTTTAGAATGTCCCAGCCGGCTGCGCCTCCGTGTCGCGTGCGCGTGATCTTTATTTCGATGACTATTCACGTGCCAACGCAACAACAATACCGCCAGCTCATTATACTTATTAATTTAATAAAACCAAACAAGTGCAAGTCGGACCTGCCCATCGAGATAAATAAAAGACTATATTTTTTGTGATTTAATTACAACGTATAGTTTTCAGACTTATCCCTGTACTTGTAGTATAAGACGATATTACTTGCCAAATTTTATAGTTCTAGGTCAACGGGAAATTTTGATTTCCTTAGAGGGTCGAATATGCGGATTTTGCGGCATAAAACTTTACCAAGTGGGTAAAGTTTTATGCCGTTGAAATTCCAACAATACCAATACACGTTGCGTAAGTTTACATAACCATAAGCCTAAATAATACATTTCGTGTGTTTTTTCCATTTGAAAATGAAGGGTTTTCTATACATAACTTCATCCCCATTTTCACCTCTTCGGGGGTGGAATTATTAAAAATGCTGAGACACATTATACACATATTTTTTTTAATTGTCAGCCTAAACACAAAACTTTAAGATCCTAGCTTCGAAACCAGGGACTTTCATACAAACTTTTATCCCCTATTTCAACACCTTCTAGCCTTTTTTTTTGCGATAGAAGGCACATAAGCCTTCTATCGCGAAGGCTTGTGTGCCTTTCCCAAGCTCGGACTACTGATAGTTTAGGTGTGAAAGCCTAACAGACAGACAGACAGAGTTACTTTTTTATATTAGTATGGATTGGTGCAGCTGCTAAAAAAACCAAACTTGATGAACGACCGACCCCACGCAATAATTTTGATTGCGACAGACCGTCCATTTTTTTATTGTAATATTTGGCGTTCAGGATGCCGATCCTGATTTTTCGTCCGTAGGCGGTGGGTATAGACATAGTTTTTTAAAAACACAGCTGTTAACATAGGTTTTGAAACCAGTTGGTATTGAAAATGGAGAACCCTGAAGCGTGCGAGCCGTGTTCCCAGCTCAGCTTTATGACACATTCTTTAGCCGATAAAATATTTTGTTTATTCAGATTACTTTTTGTCGCAAAGTAGGTTTCCTTATTTTTTGCGATATCGGGAAGTACCTATGTCATTAGTGGGGATTGCCGGCGGTATTGTGCGCATTTTGTGGTTTTCTTGATCCCCTCCCCCCTGCCCCCCACCCTACTTACGTAAACCAGAGTATTAATGGTTTAAAGTTGCAATCTACATGACAGTCACATCACCGGCGAATGATATTAAAGTTGTCCCAAGTTCACGGAGCTACGTGTCGGAAGCTTTACTTGCGGAGTCGCCGCCGAACGCCGTCACGCGTTGCGCTTGCGCATGTTGTTCTTACATAATAAAAAAACGGTCAAGAGCAAGTCGGACTCGCGCACCGAGGGTTTCGTACCATCATTATGAAAAAGTTTACTATTTAAATCGTTTTAATTTTCTTGTAATTTTTACATAAACTTCTATCACATAGAATAATTTCAGATGTGGGGGCAGTATTTTTTTTACACTTCTAATGAAAAGACGAAAGCTATCCCAACTAGCACAAGATATCTGCTTAAGACCTATATAGCGTATATAATTGCAGTTATAAGCTGCAAGAGTCAGCTGCATAACGCGCTATGCAACCCTTTTGCAGCTGCTTTAGATCTAAAGGGGCGAAATTAGAACCTATTTAAATAGATCCAGTAGAGTGTCATAATAGCGCATTTAATTTCTTACAAACGCCATTTTCACTCCTTAAGCACCCTACTGGCACTAATTGAATGAATGATCGTCAGATTATTTCATTCACTCCGAAGCGTAAATTGCAGCTTTGAGTGTAAATTGTGACTTTCTTTGGGAAGCTTGGTGGTTTTATAAGTATTTAATTTCTATTACATGTGAGATGTTTTTATATAATTATGGCTAGGCAGTGTGTCGTGAAATAATAAAATGGTGGAATTGCAGTGTTAATATTCGATTTGAGTTAAGCTCACGCGGCTTGTTCAGGTGATAAACATCGGCAAATTTAATTTACTGTGAAACGTGTATGGTGTTTTTGGAATAAAACTAATGGGCCCTCAATTTATTGAAGATTTTAAGAAAATATAATGAATTTGTAACAGCGGGTCAAAAAAATATCGTATTTTTGATAAGTATTACACTGAATTATATTTATTTATGGATAATTAACGATAACATGTTGTTTGCGATCATACTAAACTGTGCCGTGTGACCTGTGTGTTTAAAAAGAGAAATATATGAACAACAAATGAAATAATTGTCTCAGAAAATGGCGTCAATATTAATGCAGCCTTGGTTTATAGTTTTCGCTTCTGTAGCCCCCTTTTGCAGAAATGGGTGACAAAAATCACGGTTCAGGAACTCCTAGATCTAATTAAGCAAAAATACTTTGTTCTAGAACTTCTACCTCCATACAATGTCTAATAAAGTGGATATTATAACCTAGAGTGTGAATTTGATGTGATGTACAGCTCGCACCTGCATTTTTCCAATAATTGAGGTATATTTTCACTTCAATTTCCTTCTAAATATCTTGTTTTATTATTTTATAACTTTGCGCCTACAACAGCCACTTTTCTTTGATGTTTTTTTCGCCATTATTATTTAATAATAATATACGCGAAATATTATTTAAAAAGCCAGAAAACAATAAGTGTGGCCAGGCGTACAACGTTCTCCATTTTCTTGAAAAGCTATTATTTTCTATCATGAAGCACTGCAGACTCCATAGTAGTTCCACAAAAAGGAATACTACGAGCTTAGGAGCTAATTTTACCTCACAGGCTTAACAGAAACCGTAAGAAGTTAATTAGTCACAATTTCCTATCCTATGCAGAACAGGGTGGTAAAGTATGCCACCCGGGCCCGTAATGCAACTAACAGTGCCAATAAATATGCAATTATCACTACAATGCAGTCAATAGTGGTCTGAAATGCTATGCGAAACCATTATGCGAGTAATAGTGGCAAAAAAGTTACAAATCTAACTATTATGCAGTTAATGGTGCCATAAGGTGTCACAAAAATACCTTAGGTTTTAAATGCGGTCATAGCCATAATTTTAGCTGTTATCGAACTTGTGCCTAATTCTGACTCCTTATGCCATCCCTATAGACATTGGAGCTTTAAGGAAAGCTGCATTTTTCCCTTATGCCACCCCTATAGACATTGAAGCTTTAAGGAAAGCTGCATTTTTCACTAGTGTGCTAGTTGGGATGCTACCTAAACAGACAGACAGACTGAGTCGGAGCGCCGTCGCTACGTACTTGTGGTCGCACCATAAGGGTTCCTTTTTACCATTTTGGTACGGAACCTTAAAAATAAACAGTATAAAAACAACGTTACTTACTGTTGGTCGGGTTTCGCGTGGAAGCAGCGTGGCCACGACGCGACGCGGCATCGAACCCGCCACGCGCCCGCGGCGTGCAGGCGATGCGCTAACTAAACAACTGGTTACAACTGGATCCAGCTGCTTGGCACTCCGTCATCTCTCTAAGCACCTCTAAACTATAAAGCGTGTTTACTTACATTCTTACCAAATATTTGTAAGCAGTCACTGCAGAGCGGTTTCTTCGCATACATTCTGACATGGGTTTTAAGCTCAAACTAAGTGTGTAAGTATGTGAAAGAGCTTATCATCCTAGCTAGACAAACAATATTTGCCAAACATACCGATCAATCATGCGCCTAATTCGCGCAAATTTCCGTGCACGATAAAACCATACAAAGTAAAACAGGAAATAAGAAACATTTTCAAATAATGTTTGGTAGTTTTCATATTATTCCGAAAAGTGTCAGACCTTCTCGCTTCAGGTTTTAAAACATAATTTTTAAAAAGTCGCAAAATTATACTGTATTTAGTTTGTAAGTGTACAAAGCAATATCTTCTATACAAGGTGTTACAAAAATACTCCTAATGCCGAATATGGTATATAGGGACCATCAAACTGAACAACTTTTACTATGGGGCCAACTATGAAATCGCGAAAAAAAAAATCAGCTGTTTCATACATTTTGATATTTTCGATTTTATTTTTTGTAGGAAACAGCTGTTTTTTTTTCGCGTTTTTAAAGTTGGTCCCATAGTAAAAGTTGATAATTTTGATGGTCTCTATATAGCATATTCGGCATTAGGGGTATTTTTGTAACACCTTGTATAAAAGGCTAAGAGACTGACTGATCTATCAACACACAGCTTGAACTACTGGACGGATCGAGCTGTTTGGCACACTACAAAATAAGTGATGGAAGTTTGTATGAAATCCGTCAGTTTCGAAGTCAGGATCTTCAAATTTTGTGTTTAAGTTGACGATTGAAAACTAATATTTATGTAAACGTCCTTTGATAATTCCATCCTCGAATGGAAAAAGAATATAAAATAGACATTTCGACTTTGTAATATTTCGTGATTTTCCAAAAATCAGCCCCTGAAGAGATAAATAGGTGAATAAACCTAAAAATCGATATGGATGTCGATATTGAAGTTTTGTTGGATGTTGATTGAAAAAATGGCATTTATTTTGAAGTCAAAGACGGTGGCCATGAAATAAATCAAAACACCGTAGTGGTGAAAAGAGGTTCCAGAGGCTGACACACTTATTAATTTGAAAGTTGGAAGGTGTACTACGGAAACGGGAACGTATACTTGTATCTCTGGCTGGTCCCAATTCTGAATCCCGCGAGTCTAGCTTCCGTCCGTGATTTTGTCCGCATGGACATTAAAAAAATTCTTAGGGGACCTATAACCAGGATAAAAAGTATTCTGTTTTTATTTCATCAAAATCTGATCAGCCATTTTAACTTGATAAGGCGGGTCTCTACTCTACCAAACGAGCAGCCTCATGCGAGGCCCGCCGCACGCGGCAAACGTCCTGCCTCGCTGGTGGGGACCCACCTAATCCTGTAAAAACGGCTGATCAGATTTTGATGAAATGAAATCAGAATACTTTTTATCCTGATTGTAGGTGCCCTAAAGATTTTTTCAAATAAAGCTAGTAAAATATATGGTATATGTTACAAGGGCTTTGAAGTTACAATATCTTTTGACGAAATTAAGAAAAGGAATAATTTTTAATATTTATTATCAGAGTAAATAACATAAAGTCTCCGCGATTATAACATAGATAGTTTCTTTACTTTGCGACTATCGGCCAAAAATATTACAACTTAATGCCTCAGTGTCACATCATATAAACTTTGTTGTAATAGTACTTTGTATAATACAATGCAAACCGTCTATTACGGTCCACGACAGTGTTTAGTGAAGTCACTCCCTCAGGGCTGCCACTGCCGCTGGTTGCACGAAACACTGTACGCTGGGTTATAATATAATTACCAATGAGGTAATAATTTCAAATCATAAAACCAAAACGGAAATTGTCATTGAGTTAAATATTTACCTGAAATCTATCGTAGCTAGTATTTATTTTCATTCAAATTGGACAGTTTCAAGAATTGTACCGGTGTTATCATTTATTTTTTTAATTATTATTTCCGTCCAAGTTATCATTTTACCATTCCTGAATATCAAAAGCATCATATTGATCATTTGTATCAAAATGTTTTTTTATGTTTTAAATAAATAGAACATCCCTTATCCCCACTAGCATAATGAGTAGGTTGTTTTCCGCACGGTACGGTAATCCGTGCGCACACAGCGCACAGCGCTCCGCAGCGGCGGCGCGCAGTCACATGACTGAGCCGCCGCTAATGCCGACCAAATATTATGACACTCGTCCTTATTGGTGCACTTATTCCACTACAAACACTCTATTTTGTAATCCGTTGTACGTGTATCTACGTGCGGCACCTAAACAATTTAATAATTATAAAATATGTCATAATATAGCAACGCGCTGATTAATTTACCTACAGATTAATAATTTTACACCACTTTTTATAAAAGCTCCTGATGAAAAAAGATATAAAACCTTATGCAATTAAATAATTATCGTTAAAATAATTGGAATTATTATGATAATGCTCATGAATAAAACATCCCCAACGGACTGGAATAGGGTTTGCATGCAATGCACCTCATATCAGTGATAAAACTTTGAAACTACCTACTTAACCATATTTTAATTCATTCAGAGGAAACATACAAAGGTTACAAAAAATAAAATATTTAATTACAATCACTGGATTGGCATCGGAAAAATATTGACTATCAGGTAGTTAACAGAAGCAAGATACACGAGTTATGATTATAGGGTTGCTATTGCTATTCAATCTTTCATATTTGATCATTAATTATCATCATAATTTATCGCTTTCATTTACATATTATATAATATTTTAAAGTTTTATATAAAAATTTAACCAGTTAAATTCAATTACTTAATATAATATAAATTAAAATGAAAGTATAACTAGTATAATACCTAATACAATTTGCTCGGAAACATAAATAACAGATTGTGAATTATTTAATATTTTTTGAAGATTTTGTCATATTAGAGATAAATTATATAAGAAATCAATTCTCTTTTCTAATCCGTATATTAAAAATCGACATGTACGTTATTGTTTTGATTTTAAAAGCAAAAGGACTCCTTGTGGTTGGAGACAGCCCTCGGGAACGCTCTCCAGCGCGATCGCGATTGGGTACAAAGTTCGCAACATGAATCAGTCGGTTGTTATGGAATGCTGCGCGTGCGCAAACTCTCGATCCCGACCACAGTACCTCTAGCAAGAACATCTATCGAAAAAAAAACGCTTGTAAAAGATTCGATGGATTATCTATGGACAATTTCATTTCGTTTTCGGCGGTAGATGGCGTGTTTTCGAGGTCATAGTACGAAAAAGTAAGGCAGTTCAATATAAGAGCTCATAGTAAGCTTTAAGAGCTCAAAGTAAGCCCCCAGATTACTTTTTGACAGTGCGAGCCATAGGATCTCTCTTGGCAAAATTTTACATGAAAATGTTTTGGTGGGATTTAAATTACCAATTCATTTTAGGTTTCCTTTACGACAAAAGTTAACAAATTGATGTATGTCATAAAAACAATTTTTAACAAAGTTTCCAAAATCTGTTTTTTTAAAGAGGTTAAATGGCATATTTCTGACATCGTTAGAAAAGGCAGTAAACTGATATAAATCCAGAGAACATTTTGGGATTTTCCGAGCACCACGCAGTCCGCACAGGTCTTTCGTGTAGCTGCAAACTTAGTCATTGAAATACTGTCATCACAACAACATCCCAAACAATCAGCACAGTGTAATCTCATCCTATTGTTATTTTTGTGTACCTAGTTGTAGTTGTGTAGATACAAAAGTCACGTTAGGTCGTAACGCAATAGATTGCATTTCGATTATCTATTAAATTATAACGATTCCGCAAAAGTACTTACCTTCAGCTTCAGATTTGCAAAAGTAAAGTATAAATGGCATAAATTAATTCGATTCTTTTTACCATTTTGGTAAGGGAACCCTAAAAAATGCAAAAAACTCTTTAAGAGGGGGCTTTCCGAAATTCAAAACAAAACAAAAACGATTCTGTTAGTTGAAAGTTATTGTATTTTCAAGCTTAAATTTTAATAATTAAATTGATGTATGTCATAAAAATTATTATTAATATTAATTTAATGACAGTAAGTAACTAAGTATACCAGCTTTGAAAGTCTACATCGCAGTACTCATAATCTAACATTGTGTTCATAGTGTAAACATAGAATAATAGATTTCGAGGTGTAATAATTTAACCACTTAAGTTATAGTTTATTTAATATCATTAATATATACGCTGTTAATCCACGTGTTGCTTATCTTGATTCAAGCTTAAGTAAATAAAACCGGTCAAGAGCGAGTCGCAGTCGTGCACTGAGAATTTCGTACCATCATAATATATATAAATACGTATAATATATAAATATATATATATATATATATATGCGGTGTAGAATAAATTTTATTATATTATCTGATCGTTAGTCCGTGTAAAAGGTCATACATTACACACCCTTATATAAAAAGGAAATGAGCTTTATTTCTATAACACTTCATGAAACACAATTTGGTGAGCATTTATCCGTTTTGGCGGGTATTTTGAATTTATTGGAATTAGTAAAGTGTATTTCTGGTAGGCATTTAAACACAAGCCATTCTTTTTTTTGTTGTGTTTGTTATTGTCAGGAGAAGGTTCTTATGAAAGAAAAAATAAGAAAATTTAAGAATACCTACCACGATATGAAATTATTTCTAATGTAACCTTAGCACTTTTGACAATTTAAACTTTTTTAAGTTAACCTTTTTTGACAATTTAATTGTTTTTTTAATGTGACCTAATGGCGTTTGACATAACATTGTCAGAATGCTGCAAATATAGTCAAAGAGAAAGAAGAAGTTTTTTTTTTTTGGCGCCATTTTGTCGAGTTCGGTTTGGTGTCTAGTTTAATTATTTTTAAATTGATTCATAGTGGATATTGTGTCTTAAAATTGGTGCGGTTATATGGTACAAGTGTCTACGCAACTGAACAATATGTGGGATAATTGAAATAGGCGCGATCTTGGTTGTGTGAAGCTGAGACTTTTATTGAAGTGGGGGCTTCCTCGGCAGAACTAACCGAGTAAACTGTAAAAAAAAAAATTCGTTTATATTTTGTATTCATTCCACTGCGCACTTGTGTACCTGAGATTCACAAATTATGAAGATATAGTACGTACTAAAGTACTGAGATCATTGTAACTGATAGTGGTAGGTATAGATGCGAGGCGCGCGTTACGCGGTGACATGATTGTCATAGATGACATGTCGCAGGTGACATGTCGGCGATAGGCGGCGCCGGCGCAACGTGCCGGTGAAACCTCACGTGGGCAAAACTGTTATCATAAACGTTTGATTATTTATATCCACCAGCACGCCACAACCTCACCAAATATTTGTGGGTAATACTCAAGAACTTTAAATTCATGCAATTTCGTTGTTTATTTAATATTGTAATGTTACTAATTATAAAATTCTACTAACACAGTAATTGCACTTAAAAATAAGATTTATTAACGTGATAACTACCCAACTCCTCGAAAATAGATTTAAGTGGCTGTTAATTATGTACTTATTTATATTATTATTACGATACATACACTGTGTACAGATCAGTCCCACAAGGGCTTCCCCTTTATAAAATCATCAAGTAGATTCAAAGAAGAAAATAAAACGGTCAAGAGCGAGTCGGACTCGCGCACCGAGGGCACCATCATTCTGAAACAGTTTACTATTTAGAGACATCGTTTTATTTTTTCTGTAATCTTTACATAAACTTCTATCACATAAAATAATTATTCAGATTTTTCTCTATGCAAACTTGATTTGATAGCATTAGTAGTTCTCGAGATATCCAGCTGTGACGACAGACAGACAGACTGAGTCGCACCATATGGGTTCGTTTTTACCATTTGGCATAGTTACACAGCTTTTCCCTTTCTTTTTAATGTCAAACTTAAATAGTTTGACAGAGAATAACCATCGTGTAACTATACATCTGCTATACAATCTTTATTAGTAAAGGGGTTATAGTATAGATAAGTAGTACTCGCATTGTTTGAGTAAAGCACTATACAAGCCTTGGTCCACAATGACTGCACTGCTGGCCACATTATGGCCTCGATCTTAGCTTAACTACGATCTCGGCCTTCAAGTTTGGCCATCATTGCAGCCCCGACCTTCGGTCCCTATATTTTTGTTTTGTTATTTTTTCATGGACATGCGTGTACGTGCACGCCCTAGCGGCACGTGAGCGTACATCTGTAGAGTCGGCGCCGGCGGCGGGCGCGGGCGCGACTCTGTCTGCCGCAGACAATTAGCCGCGCGCAACCTGTCATTATCTCATTTTTCCTGCGTCATCTCTCGAACCTTATGAAATCAGTTTCACACCAACAGAGTTGTATTTGATAAAAAGTAAGTAATATAACATTAATCGTCGTTAAAATTGTCGATAATCACTATGTTGTCTGTTAAATACAATTGGACACTTTCCTACTGCCGTAAGATTAAAACCCAATGGAAAATGTGTATTACCTAATTAATTTATTTCTAATTTAGCCCCCTTACTAACAAAGATTGTAAAGCAGATGTTTAGTTAGGTACACAATGGTGACTCTCTATCAAACTATTTAAGTTTGACATTAAAAAGAAAGGGACAAAACACTGTGTAACTATCTACTATCTGTTATACAATCTTTATTAGTAAGGGGGTTAAAGTTTGCATTGCTACAGAAATATATTATAAGATTATTGAGAATAACAACTATATGAAAAATGACACTTACTTGTTATTCTGAGATAATTCATATTTTGTAAGGATAACGGACATGGGCGGCTAATCCTGAATGGCGGCAATTTGCCGCGTAATGTGGCTGTATTAATTGACGACAACTGCACTGAGTGTGGGGATTAGCTAGCTATTGGTATAGCTGTGATATTTATTAAAGGCTGAGATAGATGGATTAGCTGTGCTATTAGCAAACACGAGCCAAGGCGGCGGCGGCGGCTGATCCCGCGCGGTGCGGTTTATCGTTTTACTGCTCGGCTTTGAACAAAGTGCAATAGGCCCGGCCAAGGGCGGCGCCTGCATATTGTCTCAACTCTGCGTAAATAGAACTTCCGTCATTATGCTCAATTATTGACGACATTAAACTGCTCAACCAACATTCAATAAAACAACTCAATTACGATTGATTCCAAAAATAATTTTAACAACACGAATTTTTTGTTCAATCATCGTAGGAAGAAATAACTCATGGAATAAACATGAAATCCATTAAGGACAAATAAAATAGATAAGAAAAGAAACGAACACGTACACAATGAACAACTAAAATAGTTCATAAACCACAACTCTGCTTTGTAATTTTAGAATGTGCGTCAAAAAATGCAAAAAAACATCAAAAGATGTTTTTTTGCATTTTCTGACGCACCAAACGTGTCGAAAATTGCGTTAGTAGCTTTTCGTAAAAAGTGTTATAGTACGTGCAGTAATCTTAAAAGTACATATTTTATGCTGATGTTCTTGCTGTAAAAAAGAAATAAACGCAAACTCTTTCAAGCGTATGCGTCAATCCATGTGAATGCAACGTCGAAGGGTCTTCTTTAGTGTCTAGTGTTTCTTTTTAGGCTATATCTTTAGTTAGTTTTAATTTATGATTGCTCCTCATGTTTCACTTATAACAATACTGCTATTTGCTTGTGTTAAACAAATACAAGCAAAGAGCAGTAAAACAATATATGTGTGTAAATAATGCATGAGCACCGGCGCGGGCGGCTCTGCGGAGTGGAGTACGACCGACGGCGGACGTGAAAAAAACGTCTGATCGCCCTGGACCGAGATGTCGATAAAAGAAATTTATACATTTATTGCAAACCATTTTATTTCATTTCTCTGGTGGGGATTGCCAGTGTTTATCAAATGTACCGCTTTAATAACTTTATTAAAATTTTATCTTGTGATCAGCTCCAAAAGTGAGTTGAAATATTGTTCACTGCCAACTGCTTGCTTTCAACAATGGATTAGAAAAATCCAGATAACTGCGGAACTAAATAGTGCTATTGCACATATTATTTTGTCTGTCATTATCTGTCATATTCAGGCTGATTTCGGCCTTAACGATATAGTGGTATCTTTGTACCTAGATAATATTTTTTTTGGGTGCGTCCTGGTTGGGGACACTTTTAAATTTCTTGCATAACATGGAGGAACCGCATCACATTCACACATTCCTCTCAACTGACCACTGGTGATGAGATTTATATAGTGGTCAGATGGTCCGGTGGGCACAATACAGTGGAGGAATGTGGAACCCGGTAGCGCAGGCGCGTCTGCCGTGACACGTGCCTGTCAGATAACGCGACAGGTTGGCAGATTCGATCACATGCAGATAACAAGAGATAACACAATAATATTGTATGTACTGTCGTGGTACTGTCACAGCAATCGACACGCACTGCTTTCAATGCTATTATCATAGGACATTAAACTAGTAGCCATTTCCTGTAATCAACAACATTCGGGTAAATCGACTCAGACTTTTCATAAATAGCATTCAATATAGGTACGTTCAGTACAGTGCCATTTGCAATAAATCAATTATTGTCTCAATAGAGCACGTGATGGATGCGAACCGGAATTGAGTTGATCGGTAATAAAAATATATGATGGCGCGGCGCGCGCGCAGCCTCGGCTCTCTGATTTATTTTTTAAAATATATAATCATATAGTTTAAGTTAAAGTGTATTAACTAAGTATAAAACACAAAAAGTCATTTTAAGTAAACAACTTCTTGAGGTGGGCAACCGAGATGGCAATAATGATCAATTTATGTTCTAAGAACCTACTCCGCAAACCGAACCACGGTAATGAAGTAACGTTCGTTGCACAGTGTTACATCATTAGCTCAGTCAGCAACATTCGCAAATATTCGTTATCGCTTCGCTTTCAAAACCTATAACTACTTAACTATGATGTTTATATTTGACGTTTTAAAAGTCGATTGTTAACGAAGACCTTATAATAATTATGTCAATCCCATGGGTATTTACATATATTTGCGCAATCGAAGCGCTAACGAAGATTTGAAAATGTTACTTTGGCTAGGCTAGGTTAAAAATTTAGTAAGTCGAACGTCAAACATCGTCCGATTAAGTGCCACGATTATTTTTTTAGGAACTATTTTTTATTCATTATGCAATGTAATATTTTCTTCAGATCATTTACAAGTTATACGAGTATAACCCGTAGCGCCCACCATATTATGGTACAGTCAGCAACACGTCAAGTTATACAAAACTGTCAAAAATCTGCAATTTATTTTGAATCTTCGCATATTTAAGTATAAAATTGATTGAATATGATCACCCTGTCGCGGAAGCCCAGCGTGCCGTTCACTGTACAGCCTGGATCCGTCGTAATCTTACAAATTGATATGTCTTCTAGTGATAATTTATAATGACGGCTCATCGAGTACAGCGCACTGCATTATATGTGGATACTCACAATGACTGGCGGCGCTGTAATTAATACCAGACAGCATCTCGCACTAACTAATTAAAAGTTCCAATTGCTGGCATCAATTAACTTTATAAAGATGGCAACACATTATTGTTAAAATATTTACATAATTTTACACCAAATTATAGTTGTTAACTTGTTATTATTTAGTTTTTGGTTGTTAATGTGGTAATTCAAACTTAAGTTCTCAATTTTTCCGCTCTAATATTGCCTCTACTTGCAATTCGTATTTAAATTTCAGATAACTGTAATCGTTTTTTGTAAGCAAAAATAAAGAAGGATGATTGAAATAAAAATAATAGTGAGTGATTTAATAGCAAACTAAATTTAAGTCGATGAATTATTATTTATACACACAGACACAATAACAGTTCATAAACCATGAAAGATACTGTGCAGATTAATTATTTCTTGGGTAGTAGAATAAAATTTTGACGATTTGAAAAATATGCTTATTATGTGAGCTTATTTAAAATAAAATAAAAATAAAAATCTTTTATTTAAGGCGAGTGCCCATAATGTTAGTGACAGTCTGACTTATCCTATGTTAGTGTACGCCTAGTGCTAAAAATATTATTATTATTATGGGACAGCTTGGTGTCCTCCAGCAGATGGATGGCCGCGCGTCCAACGTTGCGTGACAACACTATCCACGTCCAGCCTCCGCGCAACTAGCTTTTTGTCTTCATTTAAATAAATATTTTTTAATTTTGAATAGTTAAATGTTATGTATCTTAAATACCTCTACTACCTACTTACTTACTTAATTGTTGAATTAAACTGTACATTGGGGCGTCTTACGTGAAGCAAAAGTTGTAATTTATTGCATTACTTATACTTACTCTACTCATTTGGAGATAATTTGTTTATGCCAATTGTTAATGTGTACGTGCCGATTTTAATAATACGTCGGGCGAAGCGACGCGCGACGCGACGACGCGGGCGGCACGGAGGGCGGGCGCGGGGCGCGGGCACGCACGTGGCCGATAACTATGCGGCGCGGCGCGCGACTAATCGCATTCGACATTCGGAGATAATCGCGGATGCCATGCTGCATACAATAAGTACATTAGCTGTAGCGAGTAGCGAGCGAGCGGTGGACGCGGTGCGGTGGTGCTCCGCGCCCGCAGCCATGCTAATATTGTGATAACACGGCCGCGAATAGGCATCGCGAAACCTTCAGCGCCAATCAAATATGCATACCTTTGATCAGGCCCTGCGGTCGCCGTTTAGTTGAACTACCGATACCGTTCGTTATGCCGTAACTCCAGAATTTGATCAGTGTTTATAGTCATCACTCTCGATTTGCAATTATAAGTCGCTGGTCACAATGTTTAACTCGACAGCTTTCAATAGATATGAATGTCGAATTGATGATAATACACAAGTGTATTTGTTTAGTTTAGCTCAGTTTATTTATAATTTATCTAAATAAGTTGCTGTTATTATTCAATTAATTCATCCACGCCTGAGCGGACGCATGTGGCCGGATAACAATCGAATACCTATTGTCCTCATTTCCCGAGCGTTGAAGGATTAAATGAATTCTCCCTGCACAGCTATCGAGTTACAAAATATAAATACCTAGTAGTGCAAGTGAGATACAAGGAAAGGAAGTGCAGCGAGAGGTAAGGGGACTCGGCGTGCGCGCGCGCCGGTAAACCCCGCCATCTATATACCTACCATGTATATAATATAAAACAGGCTTTACTGCTGAACGTGGAAAGATCCTAAAATATAACACTTTAATGAAGAGGAAAACCTATGATTATTTTTTTAGGTTACCTCCCCTACACGTGAAGTGGGGATGTAGATAATGCTTTTTCTTGTCTACCCCATAGTGTTGGATAGCAATTTTAATTGATAGATATTGGTTTTTTGGAAACAGTTTTTTGGTTGAGGCATCCGTTTGTGAATTATTAAGCTTTAAAGTGCAAAATTTTGTTGGAGTCAAGTGTACATTTGTATACGTGAAAAATTTTCGGTAGTTGTATTTATGACGAAGTTAAAAGGAAAAATATTACAGCTAAGTAGGCTTTACAAGTTTACGAGTAACCGTCACCAACTTATAAAATGTACTTGGCGCAGTACAAATTCCCTCCTTGGGAATTTACTCGACAACGTTATATTACCTACTTCAATGACGTTGTCAGGACTTGGAACCGGTAGCATCTACATTTAAGTATATGAACCAAGATGGGTATTTGCTTTTTCGGTGCTTTTATTAGCTTTTTTAGTAATTAACAACATTGAGCAAAGAAAAGGAAGGAGGAATATAGTAGGTGTTTAGATAATAATGGGCAAATCTTACAAGAATAACACTCTAAAAGACATAAAATACTACTAATAAGCAGAAACACTTCAACTACGATATATGTTTTCCCTAATCTATTTATTATGCGAAGCACCAATACAAACAATGTGTAGTGTGCCGGTATGCACAAGATAGCACACGTACATTTTATAGATAGCAATTTACTTATCTAAATAAGATTAGGCGCGTAAGACTAGCGATAAGACATTATTGTATTTTAGTATTTAAGCGCATAGTTTACATAAGAAAATATACTTCTACAACATCCACTGGAGTATCAATACCTCTCCTCCGTCGCATGGTATATCTGGTGACCCCGACAAAGAACAATACCTTCTGAACAGAGTGTTCATGCGAGTCTGAAAAACGGAATCAACATGTCTCAACCATCTCCCTGCAAAACGAACACATGCTCCGCCGAATCTCACGAAGTGGCCACTACAACCGTCGCATCAAGGATTCCAGAATTTTGGAAGGATCAGCCTCGCCTATGGTTCTCGCAACTGGAAGCAGTACTCACTCCTCAGAAACAAGGCGACGAGTACAAATACAGCATCGTCATCTCAAAGTTAACTAAGGACGAAATTATCCTGGTCAGCGACATAATCACGGCACCCCCAACGACAGGAAAATACGCGACTATCAAAGAACGCCTAATTAGCTGTTTCGAAGAATCCGAGCAGCAACGCCTTCAGAAGCTGTTGACCGAAATGGACCTGGGAGATCAAAAGCCATCACACCTTCTGCGTCGGATGCAGGAATTAGGGCGCGGAACAGTCGGAAATGAAACCATTCGAGTCTTGTGGCTCAAATTACTTCCGGCCCAAATCACCACTGTCCTAGCTGTCTCAGAAACATCGGATTTGAATGTAATCAGTCAACTCGCAGACAAGATGATGGAAAATATAAGAATCAACGAAGTTTCAGCAATCAAGGCAAACGATAATGGAAACGAAACGACAAATTGCATTTTAAAACAATTAAAAGAAATGCAGTTAGAAATGTGCGCCTTGAAGCACGAACGGCAAAACATCCGACGCGGCACGTATCAGCATTATTTCCAGCCAAGGCAGAGGTCAAGGTCGCAAAGCCGAGACAGGCAGTTTTGTTATTATCATCATAAATTCCGTGAATACGCACGGAAATGTGTTAAGCCGTGCGATTGGAGGAAAGGTGGCATCCCGCAGAACCAGGGAAACTAAAAAATGCACAGACTACGGCGGACCTCTGTGCTATTCACCCGTCTAACCGCCTCATCATTACCGACCGAAAAAGTGGTATGAGGTTTTTGATCGACACGGGAGCAAATATTTCAGTTATATGCAAGCCTCACAGAAAGTCAATGACACCTAATCAGCAGTATAAACTTTACGCTGCGAACGGCTCCAAAATAAATACGTATGGAGAAAAAACACTTACTCTCAACTTGGGGTTGCGCCGAAACTTTGTGTGGACATTTATAGTCGCTGACGTGTCCCAGCCTATAATCGGAGCCGATTTTTTGGAGCACTACAAAATATTAGTAGATTTGGCAGGAAAGAAACTTATGGATCGAGTAACAGAACTCACAACTCCTGCAGGTTTAAGCCGAACAGAACATCACAGCATCCGTTCGATCGACGCAGGAATTAAACCGCAGATTAAGCAAATTTTGGAGAAATACGAAGATATTACTCGTCCATCATCTTTAGCAAACACGCCCAAACATAATGTCAAACACCACATCATCACCAGAGGGCACCCAGTCTCCGCTCGAGCAAGACCACTCCCACCCGATAAATACCATATTGCAAAGAAGGAATTCCAGAATATGATGGAGCTTGGAATTTGTCGCCCATCCGACAGCCCATGGGCTAGCCCTCTGCACATGGTTAAAAAGAAAAATGGTGAATGGAGGCCATGTGGGGATTATAGAATGCTGAATAAGGTCACAGTTCCAGATAAATACCCATTGCCACGATTAAGCGATTTCACATACATTTTGGAAAACGGGAAGATATTCAGCAAAATTGATATCCGCAAGGCTTATTTTTGCATACCTGTGGAAGAAGTCGAAAAAACTGCGATTATCACTCCGTTTGGGCTATTTGAATTTCCAAAAATGCCTTTTGGTCTACGCAATGCCGGTCAAACGTTTCAACGATTCATGGACTCCATATTTCGCGACTTGGATTTCGCATTTGTGTTCTGCGATGATATATTGTTAAGCGCCCCAAATGAAGAAACCGCACTCAAACAACTAGAAACAGTGTTTCAAAGGCTACAGAAAAACGGAATTACAATTAATTTAGAAAAATGCAGCTTCCTCCAGAGCGAATTGGATTTCCTAGGTTATCATATAAAGAGCCAGGGAATACGCCCGACTGAGGAAAAATATAAAGCAATCGACGAATTCCCTAAACCAAAGACAGTAAAGGAATTAAGAAGATTTTTAGGGATGGTTAATTTTTATAGAAACAATCTACCGCATGCCGCCGAATATCAAAGCATTCTCAACGAGTATATGAAGCACTCAAAAAAGAACGATAATTCGCCCATTTCTTGGACAGCAGAGGCCGAAAAGGCTTATGAAAAGTGCAAGGAAGGCATTAAGAACGCAGTACTAACCGCTCACCCATCGCGTAGCACCGAGCTAGCGATTATGACTGACGCCAGCGCGACTTGCGTCGGCGCGGTTTTGCAACAGAGAGTAAGGCATGTCTGGGAACCACTTGGTTTTTTCTCGCAAAAATTAAGCGACGCGCAAAGAAAATACTCAACATTTGATAGAGAATTACTGGGCATCTACATGGCAGTGCGGCACTTCCAAAGATTAATTGAAGGAAGAGAGTTTACAATTTTTACGGACCACCGTCCACTAACTTACGCTTTTTCCAAAAAGCCATCTGTTACCGACACTCCGCGCAGAGTGCGTCAACTAGATTACATATCACAATATTGCACTAATATCCAACATATTAGTGGACGTGACAATATTGTTGCCGATACATTATCACGTACAATCGAGCAAATCGACACTCCGTCACCCATTAGCTACGAAGAGATATCAAAATATCAACATAATGACGCAGAATTATCACAGCTGAAAAGAAACGCAAGATTGCATTTCGAAGAGGTCGCATTGCCAGGGTCAAGCACTTCCATCGTATGCGATACATCTACGGGAAAAGCTCGACCTTACTTACCATTGAAGTTTCGTAAGCAAGTTTTCGACGTCACACATGGGCTGAGTCACCCTGGCACACGTACAACTCGAAAAATGATAACGGAAAAATACATATGGGCCAGTATGAACAAAGATATTAATAGTTGGTGTAAAACTTGCCTAGCCTGTCAAAAATCTAAAGTGCATAGGCATACGATTTCACCACTAGGAAGTTTTTTGCCTGCACAGCGGTTTGAACATATTCACATCGACATTGTTGGTCCACTGCCTATGTCACAAGGAAAGCGATATTTAGTTACAATAATAGATCGTTGTACATCGTGGCCCGAAGCTTTCCCAGTGGGGGATATTACTGCAGAAACAATCGCTCAGACTGTTTACGAAGGCTGGATAACGAGGTTTGGATGCCCCATACGCATCACCACCGACCAAGGTCGTCAATTCGAATCAGCTACCTTCAAAGCACTTTCTAAGTTCCTAGGAGTACACAAAATCAGAACCACTCCTTATCACCCTCAAGCAAACGGAATGGTCGAAAGATTTCACCGAACGTTAAAAGCAGCACTTATGGCAAGAAATGCTAACGTTAGCTGGGTCAAAGAAATACCTTCAGTACTTTTTGGATTAAGAAATTGCTTTCGCGATGACACAGGCTATAGTTCAGCTGAAATGGTTTATGGCACACCGATGAAGCTGCCCGGCGAATTTTTTGAACAATCCAGTACGCACACTACCTACGAAGAAATCATGAAAAGCATTCAAGAAAGTATTGCAAAAATGACATCAGTTCCAAAACGCCAGTGTCATAGACAGTCAATTTTCGTGCATCCGGAACTTAATGAATGTTCTCACGTCTTCGTTCGTTGCGATAGGCTACAAAAAAGCTTATGCCCACCGTATGAAGGGCCATTCCCAGTCATTAAGAGAATGAAAAAAGCATTCTTAATTAAGATAAAAGGCAAAGAATCGGTGATATCAATCGATAGATTAAAACCCGCATTTCTTATGAATAATGACTGTGAAAACGTGCCTATCAGCAAAGAAAAAGGCACGCTGATTTCGAGATCAGGAAGAACGATTAAACCAGTTGTCCGTTTTAAAATTGCTGACTAAGAATATCACAATCATATATATATAGAACGTAACTTATCAGTCACTCACCTCTACTCCAGTATCCAGTAAGCATTACATAATTATTTACAACAATAGGAAACCACAACTACACCACGACCGCATTGTGCATTTGTGCAAAACAGACATCAGCATATTTACAGTCAAGGCAAGCCAATGTTCTTGCGCGCTCAGCAAAACGACAACAGCATAACGTAGGTCAGTGTTTAGTATCAGCAACTTTTTAATAGTGTTTCATTTGTTTGTGTTTAATTTTATTCCATTATTGTTATATTACTTAAATTATTATTATTTTTTATTTTTTTTAAAAGGGGGGAGTACTGTGCCGGTATGCACAAGATAGCACACGTACATTTTATAGATAGCAATTTACTTATCTAAATAAGATTAGGCGCGTAAGACTAGCGATAAGACATTATTGTATTTTAGTATTTAAGCGCATAGTTTACATAAGAAAATATACTTCTACAACATCCACTGGAGTATCAATACCTCTCCTCCGTCGCATGGTATATGTAGTAAATGAAAATTACAGCATTTTCCTTCAGTAATGTATGCAGATGTGTGGGTGATGGTAAGTACCTAATCATGCTTTGACAAATGACGACGTCTACTGGCACACTGGCAATAGCTCAATAAAAGTATTATTAATATATATTATAAGCAGTTCCCCCGTTTGACAAACGGCCATTTTTGCATCGTCTATAAAAGCCGAAGACAGCGGCCGCGCGGACACTTTTGCTCGAGCGTTCGTCGTGTCAACATCACCTGAGGACTCTGATACGTATCGTTTATTTTAATTTTACGTTTAAGTTCTTAATTCTTGGATTGTGTTTTAGGTTATGTTTTCCTTTTAATTTTAAGTGTTTTCGTTAGAGATTTAAGCGATCATAGTTATTTGGTTTAGTGCGGAGTACGCTGTTCCTTTGTTTTGTTGTTTTAAATTTGAAATTATTAATTAAATAAGTGTTAGTGTTGAAATTGTTTTTTTTTTTAAATTAATACCACTGCTGAATCTAAGATCAGAAGTGGGATTCGTAACTTTTCGCCTGCACAAAGGAACAGTGTCTCGTAAAAGATTTTTAGTTTCTAACCATGCCTAACGAGTCTGCGCGTCGTCGGTCGCGTAGCAACTTACGTAGTTCTGAAGGGTCACGCCGTCGTCGGTCTCGAACGTCATCTGGCGATGTGACTCGTGAATCACGAAGTAAATCACGGACACCCGCATTGAATAGGCGATCGCGACGACGCGCGCGTGATCGTTCACGGAGTCGTTCATACATTGACTCGCAGCGTGACCGTTCGTGCCGACACCATTATTACGCAGATAAGTTGGAATCACGTAGTAGACATAATAGCCCAAATGTTTCGGTGAAAGATACACTTACTTCTATAATGACAAGGTTAAATGAAATTGAAAAGAGGCAGGTCACTGGACCCAATACTTCCATAACTCATCATGACACTTTAACGCGCTATGGACCCGTTGACGTCACTGTCGGTGGTAGTTCCCGCACAGCATTGCGATTCTGTAAGACATCATTCGTAACCTCGCATCTGAATCCGCTGTGAGTTTCTTGATTGGTATTCTCAAAACTCGCTTGACAATTCGCATGTGCACTAGCGCTGCACTTGCGAGCGTGTCAGCGAGTTGAACTAAATTGACCGTGAGAATTTTGACGGGAACCGATAACTTGTCCGAAATTTACTTGTCCTAATTTCATTTAACGGAAACGGTTGACCAAAGTTTTTGTTGCTATATGTATTGTTCGCCATATTTTGAAACCATCGAAATATCATTTGGCATATGTCTCATTTTACCGAACTACGTTCCACGTTTTGAAAATCAAAATGAATTTTTAGTATTGGCACCACCAGAACAACATTTTACCGAATATTATTTGGCCGCAACCGCAACTATGGTATATTTATATTATGTAGGTAACATTTGACATAATCGATATTTGTTATAATAATACGTGTTTTATTAAGCAAGCATGCACCATGCATGCAAGCATTATAGAGTTGCGAATGGTCAAAACACTAACCTAACCTAACCTACTTAATGTATTCAAAGTTTTTCATTTGGTGAACTGAAAATATGACAAATAAATCAGTGGTGTAATGAATGTTCGGGAATATAATACTTCGACGAAATGTTCTTTCGACCGAGCATAACTTCGGTAAAAAGTTTTTCGACCAAATAAGACGTCGGAGTAACGAAAAAAACGTAATTTCGACGAAGTAAAAAAAGGCGAAACGAAAGTAGTCGAAAAATTATCAGTAAAATGAAATTCGTTCAAAAAAATTTCGACCTTGGGATAGGTTACCGATTTTGACAGATAAAGTATGAGATGACGTAAAAAGTGGCATTCTGTAAGGTATAGACCGAGAGGTGACAGGATTTTTCGTAACGATCAAGGAAACGATTACTTTTACTTTTATGGGGTGTAGAGTGGTTGTAGAATGTCCCTTAATGTGAATGATGAATTTCCATACAATATAATGCTATTTTCGCGGTTTTTTAGCATATCAAAACAGCTCTTAGAATCCTGATAGATCAGTTGTGTGTATTGCAATCTGGATCTCATCCATTCACTCCCTGGGTAGCTATCTTCAGATCGGCAGAGAACCAAGGCTTCAAAGTTATCTCGTTGGTATGAAAATTATCTGGTGCTTCTAATTATCCAAGGTAAAGGTGCAAGGTGTGTCGCTGTCTTGCTAAATGCAGGTGTTGTGCACTGATATTTTTGTGGTGTGCATGTGCATTTTTTTGCGGGCAGGCGGGCGGTGCATCCTGCATATATATTTTTTGCGGGAATAAGCTACATATATTTTCTCTTTTCACAATTCTAATTATCCGTCCACCTCTCGAATCAAACAACCTCTCGCATCAGATCTCACTTCACTACTCCCTTCACTCTCACTTAAATTTGCATTCTGTAAGCATCACCTATTTACTTGCGAAGTGAAGTGAGTTCTGTATTGTAGTGACTGCCACACTCAACAAAATGTTAGTCGAGATTTATTGATTGCAGTTTTTTGATACAATTGTTGAGTTTTTGGTACAGAACTTTATAGCAAATATGCGTTTTTTTAATTAAAATTTCTTATTTTAAGGAATTTGAGGCAGCTAATAGTCTGCGTGTTGAATTAAAATTGACCGTGAGATTTTGACAGATGAAATATGAGATGACATAAGAAGTGGCATTCTGTAAGGAAATTCCGCCCTCACTTCGATGCTCACCTCGCAAGTGAACCCGATTCAAAGTGTCAAATAAAAAGTATCTATTTTACGAGTGAAAATAGAAGAAGTCCCAGTGTTAAAATAATATTTTTTTATTTTTTAACATAGTCAAGTAGTTTTTAACGACAAATTATATAGCTATATAATTTGTGAAAAACTACATTTTTTATTTTTGTTATTTAACTTTACAAAAACAAAAATTTTTCATCGTAACAAACCAAAAACCACGGCCGTTCGTCCGGAATGCTAGACTTATACACTAACATTATTATATATTTAGGTAACAACAACATATTATAAAATAGGTCACTAGTAAACAATTTACCTGCGGTGATCGTCCAGTTTTAATATTACTTTCTGTAATGCTTTGTAAGAGATGTAAAGGATGGCGAGAAAAGCTTTGAGTTTATATATCCAGATGACTTGTATTTATTCTCAATAATCAGAACAACAGATAGGTGTGTCTGTCAACGGTTTGAATTTCTGGACAATTGCAATTGCTATTATTGTTGTGCAAGCAAAGATGTTCATGAGCCACAAGCCTTCCACCACCACCACCTACAAGGATGTTATTTCAGAAAACATTTTTATTATAATGTAATTTTTTTTTTACATGATATTGTATAAAAATTGTTAAAAAAATATTTTATATTGTTATGTAAAACTTATTATACTGGTTTGTAAGACTCCTGGGAATAGAGGGATTTAGGTGCTTGTTAGTACACAGAATGCTCAATTATCATCCAGACATAGTTGCAAAAATAGTTATTGCATGCTGTGTTTTGCACAACATGTGCAATCGTGCAGAAATACCGGTTTTCACAATTTCAGAAGAAGAGAGACTAGAAGAGCTACAAACAATTGCTGAAGTTCAAAGGAGGCAAACTAGGGATTTGCCATCTAACGCCGATGTAGCTCTAGGGCAATTACGTAGACGAAACTTAGTAAATAGCCTATGGCGTTCACGTCATATTTAATTTATCGGTGGTCAAAAACCCTTTACAAGTTTTCTTTCGACATTTCATTCTTGGATAGGCCAATTTGTGAAATGGTAGTAGATTCAGTAGATTTATACATTTTTAACATGATGTGCTAACAGAAAACCTAAAAAAACTGCTATAAAGACAGCTTATTTTTTTAAAGCTTTATTTATTTAATACCAAATTATATACTAGAAAAAATACGACTCGCACCAGATCATATTCTCGGACGGGAATAGAACCCGCGACCTTTGGATATCCGGTCCAATGCTCTGACCGCTGAGCTACCGAGTCACTCTTTTCTAGTATATGATTTGGTATTATATAAAAATAGCATTGTGAATGCTAAAATCTCAAAATTTAAAAAGCTTTATTTATTTTTAACATTTTTGGGGCTAGGCATATGTAAATATATGTAATAAAAATCTAAGCGATGATATAAATATATTTTATTAATATTTAAACGACAGTATTGATCCTTTCAATCGGTTCAGCCGTCTTCGAGTAGTTCTGGTAGCTCTTCCTTCAGGTGTTCCTTCTGGAGTTCCCTGGCACGTTCAGACCAGATGTTCTTCAATTTGCTAATATGTAGTGACACTTCACCACTGGATTGCACTGTGTAGCTGAAGAATTTCATGCACAGGCTTTACTCTCTTGCAAGCCATCATACAGGCGGTGTAGTTCTAGCCATACTTCCCTCGCTGTAGAATATCGCAAAACTTTCTCACAGTTGTCTTGTGACAAATTCGTAGTAATAAGTTCGCCTCATGAAGCTTTCGTGTCTCCCACTTGGATTGTTGTTGATTCAACGATAGACTTTTCCATCACGAACTCTCGACGTAAATTCTATCTGAATTTTATTTCCGGTAACTTAACGCTCTGCTACAATATTAAAGTACATACTTTTTGATATTATAGGATCTTGGGAAAGAAAATAATAAAATTAAACTGTAAAAACTGTATTAAAAAACGCAAGGAAGAATATTGACAGACAAGACATTGACATTATATTCAATGAGCAATATATACAAAAAGAGTACTTAGGTCGATTTGCAGCAACATTTACTAAATCTCGATTTTGTTAAACCTAGACTTTACTCATACGAATATGTAAATTTTTTAAATCGATATTTAAAATTTTCACAGTTTCATAAGGGCTACATCTAAGTTTAACAAAGTCGAGATTTAGTAAATGTTACTGCAAGTGGGCCTTAATATAGGTAACTATACAAAGCAGGATTCTTAACAAAATATTATAGGTCTGTCCACGGTCCGGTTTTTTCTTGGATGACGGATCCGGGCGTTTCGCCGGAGACGGATGACGGAGACGGATCACGTTTGTCCATTGCGTCCGGATCCGATCCAATCCCGAACTACATATCACTCTGCGGTGCAACTGAAATGTCATGTGCATGTGCCTTTTTTTACGTTAGAATGCCGACAACTTCTTGCAATATACGTACAAAGACGCAGAAGACAAAAAGTTTTGGGTTTCACCCTCTCCTGCAAGAGAGATACCTCGATGGGGCATTTAATACACTATACGATAAATTACAACAACGTGAAGATATATAATACCAAATAATAAACTAGAAGAAATACGACTCGCACCAGATTATGTTCTCGGACGGAAATCGAACGGGACGGGAGCATTGTGAATGCTAAAATCTCAAATTTAAAAACGTGAAGATATTTTTTTAACATTTGTTTTTATTAGTAACTCCTTTTTTGGTTAGCAGAAATGACCTTTTATTTCGTTGTGACTTAGCCGATACTTATTTTTTTCGCGTAACCTAAGTGGCATACGTTATATTAGTGTGTAAACATTAGTGCAAAATGTTTTAAAATGTTAGCGTTCATGGTTGTTAAATAAATTAAGAAAATGTTAGTATGGAAAATTCAAATTCTTTAAAATTCTCCATACAAAACGGCAATTTCATACTTTAACCCCTAATATTAACTTGCCCTAAAAACTTCCAACTTTATTGAGTGAACAAAATAAAGTCGCAGCGCAAGTGCTTGTTGCAATAAGCAAGTTCGGCAAGTCGCAAAAGGTGACGGTTGACGAAGACGGACGTCGGGTGGCTGCGCCGTGGACAAGTCCATATGTATTTTATATTACGGGTACTTCGAATCGATGCTCCGGATTAGCGGTTCATCCGATCAAGCAAAATCTTCGGAGCCCGTCAAAAGAACGGATGACGGATTTCGGACGCCGGATGTCGAGTTGACAAAAGTTCATACAAATATATATAGGCCGCTATTCGGTCCGGTTTTTTCTCTCCGAGGAGACGGACGCCGTGGACATACAGTTTAAGGCATAGGGATTATATTCATGGCAAGAATTTTTATTTTTATTTTTGCTGCATCAAATTCCTTAAAATAAGAAATTTTAATTTAAAACTCACATATTAGCTAAACTGGAATCGATAAAACTGGAATCGATAAAACTCGACTAACATTTTGTTGAGTGTGGTTGTCACTAGGTACAACGCAAGTCAAGGTCAAGGTCAAGCGAGGTGAGATGCGAAGTGAGAGTGAATTGCGAAGGGAGTTGCGAGTTGTCGTCTGATTTTACAGAATCGCAGGGCAGTACAAATTGAATCCAACACAAACACGACTGTAGACTGTAATACTCCGTTACGTCCTCATCCCGATACATCCACTGATACTCAAACACAAACTTCCCACGACGACCCAACGAGTGCCCTTGTAGACGCTATACGATCGCTGCAACCAGGCAGGTCTTCTAGTAAATATTTCGTCTCAAATTTTGACCCCGCCATAAACGACATAGACTCTTGGTGCGATGAAGTTGATCGGGCAAAGACGGCCAATGGTTGGAGCGATAGTGAGTGTCTCTCGCGGGTTGGTTCATGTCTCAAGGGTGACGCTCGTGTTTGGTTGGGTGAATGGGTCACGAACGATCGCACGTGGTCTAACTTTAAACTTGAGTTTAAACCATTATGCCCTCGCAAGTTAGATTACGCAAACATTTTATTTGAGGCAATGAATACAACGTCTGACAAATATGCTACATATGCTGAATATGCACGGCGGACTTTATTGCGGTTAAGAATTGTTAAGGGACTCAGTGATGATCTCATGACACTCATAGTGATACGTGGAATCGATGACCCCCAAGTTAGAGCGGCCGCGGCTAATGCCAGTTTAAGCCCCGAAAATCTTGTCTCATTCTTGTCTATTTACGTTAAATCAAATGTCAGGAAACCAAGTCACCGCCCTCCACACCTAAAGAATCGCATTCCTCACCCGGTTAGCAATCGATCAGACGTTAAGTGCTTCTTATGTGGCCAACGAGGTCACGTGAGTCGGAATTGTTCAAAGAAAACCAATACTACTCTGGATACGAGGTCAAACCCGTCCAACTCAGACAAAAGAAATAGTGTGATTTGTCCGTTTTGCAAAAAACCGGGACACACTGAAGACAAGTGCTTTGCCAAGGAGCGCTCTCAACCACGAAGCGAGCGTAAGGTTAATCTTTGCACCGATCGCACCTCTAGCGATGGGGACAATCGTGACATTGTCGTCGGCGTGGTTGATGGCGTTCCAGTGGACGTTCTCATAGATAGCGGGGCTTTGAACATTTCTCTTATTTCCTCGGATGTTTTAAAATACCTGTCGTGTCAAACTAAATCTACTCATTGTGTTTTGAAAGGTATCAGCGAAAGTGAGATAGTGGCTTCTTCTTACGTGACTGTGACGATCGAGTTCGATCGAATTTCGATCGAAGCCGATCTCGTCGTAATACCCTCCTCCTGTATGAATGCACCTATTATTATAGGCACCGACATACTTAATCGGGACGGTATCGTGTATATTCGTACGAAAAACAAACAGTATTTGACCCGTTCTGATGATTTCTCTGTCCAAGTCAATTCAGTACAAAGTAAAGAAATAGCTGAGGTTAATACCCCTTTACAAGGTAAGGAGCGAGACGCTCTTTTACAAGTAGTAAACCAATTTGCTGATTTTTTTGTCTCTGGTACGGCCACCACAACTGTTAACACCGGTGAAATGGAAATCCAGTTGACCAGTTCTACCCCAGTAGCATACCGCCCTTATAAGCTTTCGTACGATGAAAAGCTTCGCGTTCGTAAAATTATTTCTGACTTATTGGACAAAGGTATCATCAGAGAGTCAAAGTCAGAGTACGCGAGCCCAATAATTCTTGTTAAAAAGAAAGACGGTACGGACCGCTTATGTGTAGACTTCAGAGCACTTAACCGAGTTACAGTCAAGGACCGCTACCCACTTCCACTGATTGACGACCACATTGATCGATTAGGGAACTACAAGTTTTTTTCAAGCCTGGACATGGCTACCGGCTTCCACCAGATACCGATAAAGGAACAGTCCATTCACCTCACGGGATTCGTAACACCGGAAGGCCACTACGAATATTTAAAAATGCCGTACGGTCTTTCCAATTCACCAATAGTTTATCAGCGCATCATCAACAGGACACTGCGTAGTCACATAGAGTCGGGCCAAGTCCTGGTTTACGTTGATGATGTGCTGGTCATGAGTAAGACGGTTGCCGAGGGTGTTTCACTTTTGGACAAAGTTTTACAGACGCTTACTGTGGCTGGCTTTTCAATTAATCTTAAGAAGTGCTCATTCATGGTAACAGAGGTGGAATACCTTGGGCGACTGGTGAGTCAGGGTCAGGTAAGGCCAAGCCCACGCAAGGTGGAAGCTTTAGTCAATGCTCCAGTTCCTCAGAATGTTAGACAGGTCCGACAATTTTTAGGCCTCGCCGGGTACTTTAGGCGGTACATCAAAAATTACGCTACCCGAACTGCCTGCATCACTTATCTCACAAAAAAAGGTGTTACATTCCAATGGGGTCCAGAACAGGAAGCAGTTAGACGAGAACTTATTGAATGCCTCACTAGTGAACCTGTTCTGACTGTTTTTGATCCCCAACTTCCTACGGAAGTTCATACTGATGCAAGCAGTGCGGGATACGGGGCAATTCTGTTACAAATAAGCGCGGAAGGAAGAAAACGTGTAGTGGCTTATTTCAGCAAAGTGACGCAAGGTGCAGAAAGTAAATACCATTCCTACGAGCTAGAGACGCTCGCTGTTGTTAAAGCGCTGCAACATTTCCGTCACTATCTCGTAGGAGTGCCGTTCAAAGTCGTCACGGACTGCAACGCTTTGAAGGCCACAGAGCGAAAAAAGGATTTACTCCCTCGCATAGCGCGTTGGTGGATTTACCTCCAAGACTTCAACTTTTCCATAGAATATCGTAAGGGGGTAATGATGCCGCACGCTGACTACTTAAGTCGTAACCCTTCAGTTGTTGCTGCAAGCCAAGTTTCTAGACCCAAAAACTGGGCGCAGATAGCACAAACTGCAGATGATGAAACACAAATCTTGTTGCAACAATTGAGGGATGGCCACATAGATTCGTCACGTTACATAAGCCAAAATGATATCCTTTACTATAAGTTTACACCGGTTGGAGAGGAAGCTAGACTCTTGTGCTATATACCAAAAGGTCATAGGTTAAGTTTGTTAAGAGTATTTCACGACGAACATGAGCACATTAACGCTGACAAAACACTCGATCTAATATTAAAACACTTTTGGTTCCCCGGTTTGCGACAGTTCGTTCAGAAATACATCTCACATTGTTTGGTTTGTATCTCAAAAAAACGAGTCCCTAGGTCCGTTCACCAAAATATTACTTCATGGGAGAAGCCTACTGACCCCTTTCATACAATTCACATGGACGTTTTAGGTCCACTCCCTATATCCAATGGTTATAAGTTTATTATTGTGATGGTAGACGCATCCACCAAGTTTTGTCTTTTAAGTCCCATTTATCGACAAGACGTAGGCGAGTTGAAACGCTCAGTTATGCAAGCCGTATCGCTATTTGGTGTTCCTAAACTAATAGTTACCGATCGAGGGCGTATGTTCGAGAGCAATGAGTTTGTGTCGTGGGTGGTGGATTTGGGCTCTGAAATGCACTATATCACCCCGGAAATGCACCACGCCAACGGTCAAGCCGAAAGGTACATACGCACTATACTTAACATGATACGTATTGAAGTCAACCACAACGGTAACTCGTGGTCAGAGACATTATGGAAGCTGCAGTTAGTACTAAATATTACTAAGCAGAAAACTACCCAGGCTTCTCCACTCAACCTGATGATTGGCACAGATGCCACCACACCAGTAATCAGATCCCTGATTCGCGACATAGCGGTTGACGGTACGAGACCTGACAGAGAAGCTAGGCGCGACATGTATCGAGCACGAGCCAGTGAACTGATGGAAAAGAACCGGCAGCAGCAAGACACCTATGCCAATCAACACAGGCAATCACCTCGTCAATACGAAATCGACGATTTCGTTTTTGTAATAAAATATTCCCAGTCCACAGGCAAGCTAGATCCAGGGATGCGAGGGCCATATAGAGTCGTCAAGATTCTGCCGAAAGGACGGTACGAGCTCAAACTACTGAGCGGCGGCTACGGGAAAACGACCCAGGCTGCTGCGCAGTACATGGTGCCCTGGCGAGGCGAGTGGTGCCCAGAGTCATGCGCCGCCTTCTTTGAGAGTAAGTGCAGGCGTATGGCGCCTTAGCGTTTGTCGCTTAAACCACAGGCGTGTGTCGCCTTAGCGTTTGTCGCTTAAACCACAGGCGTGTGTCGCCTTAGCGCTTGTCGCTTAAACTACAGGCGTGTGTCGCCTTAGCGTGTGTCGCTTAAACCCCAGGCGTGTGTCGCCGTTTCTTATAATAAGAAACCGTATGCAACTTAGTAGTAGAACGATTGGGACGCCTTTTGTTCTATTATTACAGTTGGACCTATTTTTATTATCTTAAATAAAAAAAAAAATAAAAAAAAATGATGAAAATGTTTTTGCTATATTTCAGACAATGATGACAATGGTGGCGCTGATGATAGTTCCGTAGTTGGTTTATCCATGCCCCTCTTGGGCGCTGAAGACGAAACCATTACGGAGCCAATTGCTGGTCCCAGCGGCACCACTCACGCAGCTCCCGTCGAGGACGACTCGGTGTCAGGAGAGGCCGTATAAGCAGTTCCCCCGTTTGACAAACGGCCATTTTTGCATCGTCTATAAAAGCCGAAGACAGCGGCCGCGCGGACACTTTTGCTCGAGCGTTCGTCGTGTCAACATCACCTGAGGACTCTGATACGTATCGTTTATTTTAATTTTACGTTTAAGTTCTTAATTCTTGGATTGTGTTTTAGGTTATGTTTTCCTTTTAATTTTAAGTGTTTTCGTTAGAGATTTAAGCGATCATAGTTATTTGGTTTAGTGCGGAGTACGCTGTTCCTTTGTTTTGTTGTTTTAAATTTGAAATTATTAATTAAATAAGTGTTAGTGTTGAAATTGTTTTTTTTTTTTAAATTAATACCACTGCTGAATCTAAGAATATATTAATTACTACAAATATTTACGATTAGGTAGATACGATAACTTATTAGTGTTTCATTATCATTTTAAAATATAGCCCGATCAATACGCTACTATTAGTGCGT
Organism: Catoptria pinella; assembly: GCA_963556745.1. Lineage (NCBI taxonomy): Eukaryota > Metazoa > Arthropoda > Insecta > Lepidoptera > Crambidae > Catoptria > Catoptria pinella. The sequence continues at coordinate 208,330 of OY750767.1, read as the reverse complement.
GCACACAATGTTTCAGCTTCTAACATGACTTTTAGTTCTGACATCCATTTCATTTGCATAGAATATTAATACTTATTGTCCAATAAAATTATTGTTTCATATTGCAAACGTATAAATAACAGCACTATTCCTATGCAACCACAGCCTGTTAAGTGTGGCTTGTAGGGTTTGTGACTTTTATCATTTTAGGGTTCCGTAGTAAACAAGAAACATTTTTAGATTGATTTTTAGATGCTTGTGACAGACTGGGACGAACCAGTCTGTCACATCATCTTTATTATATTATATATGTACCTCTGTTAGAGATCTTAACGTAACAAAACATTATAATACTATATTTAATTTTTCCTCGTAGATATTACCTCATTTTTTAATATGAAATTTTGTTTGGTAATTGTTAGTTGAAGTCGTTAGTTGTGTAAAACAGGGAGTAAATATAAGTTTATAAGCATATGGTATGGTATAAGGTAACTACACCACAGAATGTGGCGCGACATGCACTTGGCCGGTTTATATAATATGCCGTGGTAGAGTCAATCTGTAGTGGAACACAATCGCGAATAATTGTCACTCCGCGGGAGATACGGCGTGATGCGTGATGGTGGTGACCAGCCCCCTGATTTTGTAACTTTGTTGCAATCAACTCGGACAGAAATCGCAGTTACTGCTTTAGTAGGAACCAATGAGACAACTATCTTACTGAAAGCAGCAAAGTAACTACGGTTTCAATAGAAAATTGATAGCAACCAGACTTACGTAATCAGACCGATAAGTAAATCATTGTTTTGCCAAAATATTAGCTTCAACTAATCAGGACTTTCCCCAGATAACATCAACGAATGACAGGTTAACACGATCAAATGGCGATCACAGCGGACTAAAGAAACATTTGACTATGCAAAAATTAGAATTACGAGTTCATTGGAGTAAGGGTGCTTGCTTTGATGTAATGTCACGCAGTGGAACATTAGTGTTCCGATTTCACTTTGGTTAAGTTTTGTATAGTCACAAAATAAAAAGCCTTGTTGAGTGCACTACGCGTATGGGGTTCATCTCGGTCGGTCATTGTAAATATAATACAATCTGTGCCTTGAGAGAAGAACCGTAACGGGCATTCATGTTTTGCTTCTGTCCTCCTCCAATGCAACTTTTATTCAGCCTAGTATTTTAAAGAGTTCTTCTCTTTTCTTCTGCAAAGAACACATTACAAAGAGTGCAAGTGTTAAAACAAAGATCAGTCTTATTCGGAGAAATGTTGACAAAATACAACGACAACAAGGAACCAATATTCCCAAATTGGATTAAGCACATTACTTTACGAGCCTCGTAATATGTTCTGAAACGGCAACAAATTAGTTAGTATGGAGCTAGAGGTCGGGGGCGCCGTAAACAGTCATCGATAGGCAATAAGTGTCACCACTATGCGTAATCAGCACCAATTACGCTGACACCGCGGGGCCCCACCCGGAATACGTCACAGACTACTGGCTGACTAAAGATTGCAACTTTTTGTATGAGGTGACGCGGTTATTACAAATACTAATCCTTAAAATAATTACGGATAACCTACTCCTTTTCAATTTTTGAAGTCGGTTAATAAAAGAAGCTAATTCTATGTTTTATCGTCAACAACAAACAAGAGAACTCACAAATTCTCGTATAAATTCGCATACGGTGAATGGTGACATGATTTTTGTATTATTTATTTATTAAACTTTTATGAATTAAAGTACATAATTATTAATTTTATATGTTCCAAAAACCCGATAATGTACTGGAGCGTGTAACGGAACGCGATATTAAATGAACTGCATTCGAGTCATTGTCAAGAGGATAGAATTTTTTGTTCTGATATTTTTTATATGTCTGTGCTAGTTTATATTGAAGTATATCGTGAATAACAGCAGAAGCTTGTCAATGGAAATCCAAAGGAAATCAAAACATTTTTTCCCCGTGTTTTGTAAGAGTTTGACTTGATCCTTCAGGGATGGTATCATCTTTCTTTCTATTCCTCAATAAACTCATTAAAAATATTCACAAATTAGGGAGCTGGGAGAAAGTCGGTGAAAATGTGATGATGATTTACTAAGTGACTGTTAAATAACGTTTTGACTATTTTGACTTAAAAAGGTTATATTTTCATTAATTTGGTTTAGCAGCAGCAGCCACACTGGGGACATGTCCAAGTTGAAAAACTTAAGTCATTATCCGAAATCAGACGATAATCCCTAATAATAAGTACCTAATGCTATGCTTATAAATGTAAAAAAATGCAATTGCAAACATAATGCACCGCTCTGACATCATGGAATTAGATAGAATGGAGAATGGACTTCGAGAAAAATATAAAGTAATACTTTAGTACTGTGTATTGTGTGGTAATATTGGCACAACTTGTTATGTTATGTCAGCATCCATAATTGCACATTTTCCTCACGGTCAAGTCTATCACTCGTCTCGTAACCGCCCGACTTATCTTCATCATATCTAGAGATAAATGGCGTACTTTTCCGCTCCGATTGAAAATCAACAAGTTTTTTCAGATAAATCCTTCAGCTCTGCTACCGATACCGACGTAGAACCTAGCGAGCTAATCTCGACGGCCTGAAACATTGATTAGTCGCACTGTTTCGAGGAAGCCGATCGAATGGTAAACAAGACAAATATACGTTGCTCCATACCAGTCGAATTTGTCACGCACTTCGTGTGAAACGCAATTGCTTTACGGCCGCCGCGCGCCAGGAGCTCAGATACCTACTACCACTACTTATTGTATAAAAAAGTCAGAAATGGTAATTATACTTTATTACAATTATCAACTAGAAAAGGTCGAGTTTTATTTGACCAAGATTTCACAAGCATCTGGAATGCTGTAGCTGTACGGACGGTGGCATGATCTAATGTGGTGTGGTATTGAATTAGAATGGCATCGACATTGACTGCCTTCAGCTGCCCTATTGAAATCACGAGCACATTTAATGGTGTCTCATTCCGCCACTCGACTTTGTTTTGTCGTCGGTGTGTGCACAACATTCCCATTTCAATTGATTGGACTTCGTTACGGTCACTGTCGTAACGCGTTTGCTATTGATTCGAAATAAATTCTTCTAGAAAATATTTAATAATCGCAAGTGAGTAAAAACTCTTATCGTGTAATGTATAAGTACACGCATTTAAGTAGGTAACTGCTTTATCCATCTTCGAGAAACAGTTGACATAACAAAGTTTTATTCAAATCTCTAGTTGAACTATTTGAAACTGTATTGACGTGCGTTGCCTGGTCCACAATTGTACAGAAAAGACAATTGTAGTCCAGGCATTGAAGCTACGATCGACATTTGGCCTAATTTATAACAGCTTGTGTGATGTAACATATTCATGTAAGCGCAAGCTCGAATACACGACCTTGAAACTATAGGTAAAAACAGACCTCGGGGTGATTTGCGAATCCGATGGTAGTGTGTGTTTTAGTTTTACTGAAAAGCTAACTTGAACCACCTCTACCTACAATAATAGATATCTTAACAGATACTTACAGCCATACATTTTTGTCGTTTTGATATTCTCTATTGTTCACTACAGCGCTCGCAGACGCAGTCGCGGGCGGAAGCTATAATGTGGTCAATCGATGCTGAATGTACAATTTTTCAGCAACTGCGTAGTTTAGTAAGGGCTGGCCGGTGGGTCTCCTTGACCAATTTAGCAACTGCAAGAGTTTACTCTGTTCAAAGGTCAGCGGCACTTTTGGTTTTCCTTAACCGATATTTAAAAAGGACTACAAGTCTCAAAATAAATTGCCAAATGTTTGTTCAGTAGTATGAGAGAGAACCCGTCCTCTCAGCGGAGTAGTACGTTCCGTCCTAGGTTTTTACGTTAATATCAATACGTCAGGTTAACTGCCATGTTGGACCCATTTTTTTAATTTGGAAATCGGTTTAGTAGTTTTCAAATACTTAATCCTGAAAATATCACGAAAATACTATGATTTATGTGAACTACTTCGATATGGTCGTATAACTTCTTTATTTATGGACCAATTTAGATGATATTTTTTTGTTGGAAAAGGTATACTTTAAGTGTAGTCCTTTAAATTTCATTGAAATTGGACCTTGAACTTCGAAGATACACAAGGGAACTACTCAAAATCAAATAGTCTACACAAACAGTATGTAAATTAAATAAAGGGAATTCTTCAACCACGATGTGAGTATGTTGAGAATAAGCCAACGGTACATGTTTTTTTTCAATTTAAAAAATATTATATTTATTTCACATTATAAAATATTAAACTCTTTCGTAAACACATTTACATCATCCTGTAAAATAAACTAGGCCAGCTTTGCACACTTATTTATTGTTTTTTATTTTAAAACAAGGAGTTTGCATTCTTTTTAACCGACTTCAAAAAAAGGAGGAGGTTTTCAGTTCGTCGAAATCTTTTTTTTAATGTGTGTTACTCGATTACTCGAAGACGGCTGGACCGATTTAAAAAAATCTTTTTTTGTTTGAATGTATATACTTCCAAGTTGCCGATGATGGGATCCCGGATAAATTGAGGGAACTCTTCAAATATTATAGGCTATAGATGGTGATATTATGGAGCTGATGATAAACTCGTACATACCTACCACTAAAAAGTTGAAGATAAAAAAGATTAAAAAAAAAATACCTCCTTCAAAAAGCCTGAAAACAAAAATAGCTTAAAAAACTAAATACCTCTAAATGAAGTCGGGTGGGGCTTTTAGAATTAGAAAAAGAAGTTGTAATATTTATTTTATGAAAATTAAATATTTTGTATAAATCTTTGAACACCGCTTAAATTTAAACGAACATTTGTATCATTCGCTTCTTCCCAACCTACGCTTTAGTTAGGTAGTTTACGTACTGTAGGTATAGTGATTAAGATAATGGTAGGTTTATGGTAACTCAAAATAGAGTAGGTATCTACTAGGACTGCCAATAAGGTACTACGGAACTGACAACAGCGCGAATGTGTAGCTTCAAAAACCTTAATAAAGCTTACAAAAAATTGCTATATAATAAGCAGCTCTAAAAAGAAAGAAATACTATTCGAATCTGCATAATTAATTACTAATAGGGACGCATGTCTGAGATGAAAAAACGTCTTTTGAAGTCGGGTGGGGATTTAAGGATAAAAAAAAATTATATAAGTAACTGTATAAAAAACGAGAAATATAATTTGGCCCCACCCAACTTCTAAGGACGTTTTTACATCTCGTACGCACCTATTAGTAATTAATTATGCAGATTTGAATATTTCTTCTTTCTTTTTAGAGCTGCTTATTTTTCACCTCGACCTCCATGGTCGAGTGGCTTTGTACACCGGTTTTCAAGGTGTCGCCATCTCTGAGGTCCCGGGTTCGATCCCCGGTTGGTCAATTTAGAAAAACGAACTTTTCTATATTGACTCAGGTCTGGGTGTTTGTGATGCCACCGTTGTCTCTGATTTCCATAACACAAGTGATTTAGCTACTTACTTTGGAATCGGAGCAATGTATGTGATGTTGTCAAATATTTATTTATTTATTTATTTAATGCTATTTTTTATTAGTTTTTGGAGTTTTTGTTTTGTTTTTTGTTTACTTCTGAAATGAAGGATCTTTGTCGTTACTTTTACGAGTCACAACAAACAAACACCACGTACGAGTCCATTTCATTTATATTTCTATCTGTGTGTTGTCGTCCAATTAACGTGTTGATTGGAAATCGATCAATTGAGAGACATGACGCCGCCGCCGCCGCCGCCGCCCGGCCGATCGCCTGTAACTATTTTAAACGAATTCAACTGCGCGTAACGAACGATCAGCATTCCGAAAATATACCTTGACAACTCATTAAATAGTTATATAAATTAAAAAGTGGCACACAGCTAGTTGCTTTAATGCCTGGAAAATTCTGTCCATTTAAACTACCATCATTATCTAGAAACTCTTCAACATTTTGCTGCTGCTGTACAAACTAACTGCTAACCGAAAGGAAAAAAAATACAAAATGTGGAAAGAGGAACCAGATAACGAAGCTAAGACGAATTAAAGAACCCGATCATATTTTGACCATAAAGCAATATCAAACAATGAGAATTACGTGGAGAATCTGAAGAGAAAAACCGAGTTCAAAAAAACCAGTCGAGAGCGAGTCGGAATTGTGCCAATAAGTTGCATTTTATTTTCACGTTGATAGCATTTAGTACTTCTTGAGGTATCCAGCTGTCAGACGGACAGTCGGTCGGACTGAGTCGCACCGCAAGCATTCCTTTTACCATTATGGTACGGCATGGTATAAAGGATCGTTAAAATTAGAAAGATTGATTATTACATTCTGTAGGTCTGGCATTGATTTAAAAATTAGGAGCTACGTTTGGTTGGCGTTTAGCGTAAGATTTAACAGCGTGCAAATACATTTTGATTGTTTAAAGTACTTACTTATTTTTGTTGTCAAAGGCGGGTGGATCGACCAAGATCAATACGTGGTTTGCCTATATTAACTCTTTTAGACAACTTTTTTGTTTCCCAATGCCAATTTCAGTGTATTTTTGTAAACTCGCCATAAAGTAAACTCGTCACGTTTTATGTCTTATACATTGAAAGTATCAATAAAGTATTATATTTTTTTGAACTAAGTAAGTAAATAATAGTTTATTTGCTTCAATATTATTACATTTTGATCTTAAATAACTAATTTGCAACATATTATATCGTGAATTCGATGTGCAAAAATTCTAATTGCTGGCTGGCATTGTGTACCTACCTACCTAAAGAACACTGACCTCCGCTTGCCTCTGAGACAACAAGCGAGCTTTTCTTCTACGAAACTTAACAATATAGAACATTTATACAAACTAATCAACATGTTCGTTAGACGGGTCTAACTATGATTCTAAAATTTATTGAGTGATTGAAATTTCACGCTGTTTGTTTTTAAGGTGTTCCGTTATTAATTAAAAGGTAGGTCAATGAAAATTAAAGGTCGGATCACAAAAAACGACGAAGTCGTCAAAGTAGTTCATGCAAAATCATAGTAAAGTCGTCAAGCTAGTTCATCCAAAAAAAATGTATACCTATTCAGGATTACTTGAAAACACCTGAATCGATTAGAAAAAAAATATATGAGACCATCTCGAACTTATACCCTTCTCGGTTCACAATTTGCAGGAGATATCAAGTGGAATACATACAAAAAACAATCGAATTGAAAACCTCCTCTTTTTTTTAAGTCGGTTAAAATGGTGGTTTTCAGGGTTTTAAATAATATTCCGGGGTTGTATGCATGGCCACCACCTACCATATTCGGCTTTAGGGGCTTTTTTGTAACACGTTGTATAATAACCATTTGATTGTGCAACTCTTGATTGAACCTCTTGATGAGGATCAAAAGATTAGAGGAACTTACTTTCGTTTTTATCAAAGCAATTAAGTTATGTGGCAAACATGTGATGTTAAAGTAAATAGAGCAGTAATAGGTAGGTATGTTGATCTACGCATACTAATTAGATGTCACCGCACCGGCGCGTGCGCATGAGTCACTGTTGCAATCTATCTAATAGTAGTTCATTCATAACAATGATTTTTTTGCGGTAATTATTTATGTAATCAATGTGTCATTCACATTTAGTTATGTTTAAATAACAACTACAAAATAGGGGGTTGTTGATATCTCCAAAATTATAGTTTTGGATGGGCTGTTTTACGTTGCGTCACTGAAGCCGGGCCGGGCCACTAGCGAAGCCGCGCTGTGTCTCGGTGACGACGACGACGGCGCCTGCGTCAGCGGCTAGTAGCCAGAAGCGTGGAAAGACTTTCTAAAGGAGACTGCAGCGAATACAGTCGCAGTCGGTGACGTCATGCTGCATCAATGGGCGGAGGCCCGCCCCGGCGCCCGCGCGCCTCACCCCGCAGTCACATGACTGCCGCGGGCCCTTCTCCCCGGTCCCCGAGTCGGTCCTCGCAAACCGGCCGCGCTTTCCTGCAGTCCTCCCCCCTCGCGCCTCACCGCCCTTGGTTTTTAAGAACGCGGTCGGCCGCGTGCGCGCGCGCTTTCGGTCGATGAACTCAATTTTTTGCCAAAAACTGGTGGTTTATTTATTTTGCTGTTTTGCTCATTTGGATAATGCACACAAAAACAACTTGCACCTAATTTACATATATCACACCGGATGTATTTCATATCAGAGTTATGGATGTATTTCATATCATTCTTTGATTAATTGTAAAAAGAGTTTACACAAATTTCTTAATATTAAATGATATGATGTGGAGATAATTAAGATAAGATAATAAAAGTCTTGAAAAAATAAAAATGAGAAAGTTTAGTATAAATATATGTATATTATGTAGGTAATTAAATTTGAAAGCTTCAAAACCAGTGATAAAAACGGATCGCTTTTGGCAAGGTGGCGAGACACAATCCTAGAGCTCAGATAGCGTCCACAGAGGCTGCGCTGCGCACCAGCTTTGCAGACTTGATGCGTGTGCGTCTGCGTAGGTAGAGTATGAAGGTGATTATGTGGTGTAGTGCCACAGCGGGCGGGCGGGGGACGGGGCGGCTTCCACCATCACGTGACAATTTTAATGCACTGATAACATGTTTTGATTAACGACACGACACCGGCCGGGCACAGCGCACGCCTTGTGTGGAAAAACAGAGCCGGCGTTGTCCCACCATACATTAAGTGTTCTGTTTATCCTCAGAAATACGGAGATTGAAAGTGGCATTCGTGAAACCGATAACGAGGAGATCACATAGCTTGTCAATTCAAGACTACTTATCGTCGAGTTGATTAGATAACCGTGGAGCAGTCGACTACGGCGCACTTGACGATTGTGGATGACGCCTCGGAGGCGGACAATTATGCGCAACAATAATTCTACGATTGTACGCACTAAAGTAACACGTGTCACCTCGTGGTCATTACTTCAATCTTTAGCCAGTTATATTATTATAGTCGACTTAAAATTCTTTAGTACTTATGAAAAATAAGATTATTTTTATGATATAAAACGGCTAAACCGTTGCAATATTTTAGAATCCTTATCACCTTTAAGTTTTTCACAATGATAATATGAGATATTTACTTAAGCGTTATTTCTAAAATTAACTAATTATGTAAGTTCATTCAAAATGTACAATATTAATAAAAATATGAATTCGCGTGGTAAATCAAAACACTCTCGGGCAGGGGCCACCGAAGCGCGTTGATATCTTTTGTATGCGACCGATGTCAGCGCTAGCGCAAGTTTATTGCTCAAAATTAAAATTAAAGAAGCAGCCTGGCTGGATTACACTAGGTCCCTGAGTGGTAGCTGGTAACAATATGTTATTATTATTGTGTGTGTGATATCATATAAGTAATACCAAAGGCATGCTTATTAAAATAACCTTTTGTGTAAGCATTATTTTCACCTAGGTATTCTAGTAAAATAGCTACTTAATTATTATTAAATAATAAATGTAATTACCTCTTAGTAGAAGGAAAAAGTAATAACTGTATTAACAAATCGTAGATAATGAGTCTTAATTAGGCAATTAATAAAAACGCAAGTTTTTCCCTATTGGCGCTGCAGCGTACGGATGGCGTCGTATTAGGCGGCCGATGTGCCAATAACGGGTTTTTGTCTGGTTTTTTTATTACTATAATAAATTGGGGCTATGGTTTCACCATGAGGAGCCTTGGCCAAAAAGAAAATTTCGTGTTTCTCTATTGTTATGGATAGAAACTACGGGGTAAAATTACTTACGCAAAAGTACCAATTATAATAATTGGGATCTGATGATTATTACGAGTACTTATATTTGCAAATAAATTAGTAATAATAAATAATAATAATAATCATTTATTTCAGGCAGCAGAAATATCATTTACAATATTAGGCCCATATAATAAATACCTTACAGACTAACATACATAAATAATATATTATATTTTAACTATTTATTTACACGTAAAGAAGGCGGCGACGTGTTACGCAACGCAGTGTCCGGTAGCCGACCTCGAAACCGGCGGAATAGGACACCCTTCGGCCAAAAATCTTCCTTCATGAAGGTCGACAGATGTTCAGTCGGCACCCTCACCACAAATGAATTGAAGTTCACGTTGTGGCGGGACTCCAACCGCTCGACCCTTAGCGTGTATTTGGCTTTTATTCTGATGTACTCCACAATGTCATCAGATTTTGTGGAGTAATGCAGGCGGGACACGTACACCGCCGTTGTCGGGATAGCCGGCCGCAGCAGGTGGTCGTGTCCAGTCGGGGCAGTGCCGCACAGGTTACGACGAGAGGCCTTCTTCTTCTTTTCCACCTTCTTGAAGCCATCATCATCGCATCCTGCATCCTGTGTCCGCAGCGCTGGTTGCTCAGCTTTAGAGACCGATCCTTGTTTGTTTCCCTCGTTTATAGCCCGTTCAAGATGTTTAACGGGCTTTCAAATTAGTAGGACATATATTATATTAATAAGCAACTTGTAAACATGCACGCGAATGTCATCGGTGAACAACAGCCGAGTGTGATGTAGAATCAATTACGCTTCAATTGGCAATAACCGATAGAATAGCGAGATGTGTCGATTGAATGCGGCACCGTTGCAGGTTGGTCGCGGGGCGGTTGCGGGGTGGTCGCGGGGCGGTTGCGGGGTGGTAGCGGGGCGGTTGCGGGGTGGTTGCGGGGCGATTGCGGGATGGTTGCGGGGTGGCCGGGCCTCAAGGACCGGGGCGCTCGTGGGAGTTCCAATTAATGATGTCATCTTCGTAGTCTCTTTGTTGTTGCAGTCACACTGTTGATGGCATCCAATTAAATGACTTACTTTTATCTAATGTGGTACCTACCTAACTGACATTATCTGAATATTTTTAATCAACTTCAAAATAGGAGGACGTTCTCTGTTCGTCTAATTATGTTTTTTGTGTAAGTTTACCGATTACTCGAAAACGGCTGGACTGATTGAAATGATTCAAACGTTATTTCATCAGGGTTGTTCCCAAATAGGCCCCATTTTTTAACTTTGGAAATCGGGTCAGTAGTTTTCATTTATGTTTTTTTATGGTATTTTTGTTGAAAAGGCGATACCGTATGTGTAGTTTTATTTTAATTTCATTGTCATTGGACCTTGGACTTCGAAGATACACAAGGGAACTCCTCAAAATAAAATAGGATATGTTTAGTGATTGAGATATTGGTAGATTTATGACAATCCAAGATAGAGTGGGTACCTATGGTTGTGCAATTTCTGGACTAGAATTGGACTACCAAGGTACAACAGAACCCCATAGCAATAAACAGCGCAAATGTGTAAATTGAGTTATTAGTTTTATTTATTATACCATTGAAAACTATGAAATGTAAAAACTGTTTTATTTATAATAATTATTATTGCTTATATACCTACCACAAAAAAGTTAAAAATGAAAAGCTTACACATAAACAGTTTAAAAATAACAGTTCTAAAAAGCATGGAATCAGCATAATTATTTATAGGTACACATATTATCTGATATTAAAAAACGTCTTATGAAGTCGGATGGGGCTTTAAGAATTGAAAAAAAAAGTAAGAAAACGAAACCACGATAAAGTTTAATTATATAAAAACTGGCCAAGTGCGAGTCGGACTCGCGCATGAAGGGTTCCGTACCATTATTTAGAGCTGTTTATTTTTAAAGCTGTTTTTGTTAGATTTTTTTGAAGGAGGGTTTGTTTTTTCATTAGTGTAATGTAAAATTTTTTTGAAACTTGGTATTGAAATTATTTTTGGATATGCTGTTCTACAATTAAATTGTAAGTGAAGCTACTACTGATTACTAAGTGGTAATATTTGAGATGGTATAAAAAATTAAAAAGAGGAAAATATAAAATCACCATATTGCAGCTAGAAATCTAGTTAAGTTGATGCAGATGTAGGTAATACGTTTGTGCCAATTATGTAAAAAAATGAGAAAGTGAAACTACGATAAACTTTTACGTACTATTACGGCTATTTACGTACATTAATGTAGAACACCAGAAAAAAATAGGTGTAAACAAAGCTCGATCAAACTCGGCACTGCCTGTCGTTTCAGTCAAGTGTGTACGGCCACCCATCGGGAAGCTGTCATGTCACAGGCCAGCTGCGAGCGGCATCAGGTGTGCGGCGCGGGGGCGCGGGGCGCGGGGGGCGCTGGGGCGCGGGGGGCGCGGGGCGCGGCTATGACGTGCGGCGCAGCCTCCGGCGCGCGCCGTATCTTCTTCGCCACCGCCGTCAGCCGGCCGCCAGTCGCGCTCGCACCGCACCGACATCCGCACGCTCGCGTCCGCGCGCGCCCGCACCGCACCACGAACCGCGACACTCGCTACGACAGACCGCCCCGCAGCATGTGCAGCTGACAGGAACCTCTCTCCGACGACAAATCCCGCACTCGCAAGTGAGTCCTGTGCCCTGACCGCCACCGCCACACCGGCACCGGGCCGGTGCCGTGCTAGTTAATATTGTGTAGTGACCTGCCGTACACTTCTGCCGATTCCTGTGAGTAACGCCTCACCGGCCGTGATATAACTCCTGGACTAATCCGACACTCATTGCCTATTTGGAAAATATGATTTTGCCGAAGGCGTGTAATCGCTACCCCTCCAAATTCAATCTATACAGTCGAATTCCCCACACAGTTCACATAATATATACATGAAAATCTGGCAAATTGTTCATATGATAATTTTGTTATTTTATCTATCTTGCATTTTAATAACTGAAAATGATGTCAAAACTGAAATTATTAAGGTAAAGCGCATAGAATGCGAAAATTCCTACTTTTGATGTCCTTCGTAGTCCTCGAATGTGTATGACAATACAACAAATCAAATGATAACTTATATGTTTTTTTGAATCACTTAAAAATATAATCAGACTCGTGAAATACCGGAACACATAAAAATATCTATCTACCTGCGAGAACCGTGGGCAGCTAGGCGCGGCGCGGGCAGCAAACAACGCGACGGGAATAACTAGGCATTAGTTAGGAGCACTAGCCATTTTTTTGTTTATAAAAAAGATTGAGACAAACTACAGTGCTTTCGTAACGTGAATCTCATCGAAGGGACAAAAAAGCTGCCTAGGCCGCTGTTAGTGCGCGCCTATCGAGTGCAATATGACATATTGTTGACACACGCGGCAACAATCAAGACAACAAGAAAATAAACATTTTTGTGTGAACAGCTCTGCTCACTTTAAGAGAAAGTTAACCCATTAGAATTTGCGCGCTCTGCGAGAAACGTGACGTGTGCGAAGAAAACCAATTAAGGAGCCAAGTCTGTAATACTGCTTAATTGAACTCATTTGCAAGATACCGTTTGACAATAACGTAGAGAGCTATTACATTATACTTAGCGAGCGCGTTATTATACGACGAAATTCCAAGTAATTTGCGAGAATTTCCCGCGGCCGACCTCCGAGAAAAAATAATTAACAGAACTTTATATTTGACGACTTAATGCATTTCTTGTTAAGGGAAATCGATCTACTGCAAAAGCATGAAACAGTATGTTGCCGAGTCTGCTAAGAGATGTTGCTTTGCATCTCGACCTACTCGTTCGATCGCTCATTTTTATCACCAAAATGCATTGCCATCTATAGAAATTTTGCAAAAATAAAATCTGAATCGAAATGTATTCTGCTTGAACATCCAGAGTTAACATCGCGAGTGGTTATTTCATAAAAACTGACGATTTCGCGGTCAACGATAAAACAACTTCCAATCGAATCTCTTCATACTTGTTAGGTATACGTCGCCGGCGCATTACTTATAATGTACATACATTTCCAAATAACAAAAAAGCAAAAGTTACATAAAAATATGTTTGACCATTCAATGACAATATCAGTTTCCCGATTATCCACATTTTATCCTTTTTTTCCCCACGGATTTTTTAACTATCGGCAAGATGACCGACACCTTAATAAAATTGAATCTGAGGAAACTAATAATCAATCAATCGATTCTTCATAATCGTTTTGTTTGGAACAAATAAATATAATACATTATTATCAATTTATAATAAAATCAAATTTTTCAAAATGATTACACCGGCTTTGTTTATTTAATAGCCACGAGTGTGGCAGACACAGACACTCGGTTATTAAAACACGTTTTTTTGTTCTGTCTGGGTGTGGGGTATCCCCGGGGACGCATTCCTGCAGTGCAGCGGTTGCGCCTGCGCAGGTACCAGATAATATACTTACATATATACACATGGAGGGTAACCATTTAAATACTTTAAATTGTAGATAGGACATATTGTATATATTGTATTTCCGATCGCTTTGGTATAGGCCCGATTTTCAGTGATTGATTCTCGTTACAGGCGGGTGATTATTTAAAAATATTTTTATTGTATTTGTAAATTATTTTTATATTCATAATTAAGTTTTGTCAGTATTTCGTATTTATATCAATCCCAGTGAACTTCACTGATCAATTCATTTTTGGAGTCCACCTATTTTGACACTTTATCACCTGCGCCCTAACTGCGCCCTCAGCCTGCATTCTTAGGTAATCGTTTACATTATAAATTATTTATGATAATGTGAAATCGGGCTATTTCAAATGTGTCACGGGGAAATACCGACATACTTGAAAATTGTTGGATGTCGTTAGATAATGACAATTTTAAAAACCTTATTAAATTGTCAAAAAACGATTATTTTATTAATGAAACAAAGTTAGATTTTTGCTAATCGTGAAATTTTTGTTTTAACATTGAAAATGTTTATGTGATCACCAGTGTATGTGCTCGATGTTCAGCCAAAAGTGCGACATGGCCGTAGATCGGTCATAATTAGAGATATCTCTAAGAAAGGGGTGTCAAAATGTGCATGGCGCGGAGATATATCATATGGCGCTTGAATTTTGAAAATCAGTCGGCTAGTTTTTAAGAAGTTTTTTCAAGTCTAGTCAAAGTCAAAAATAACTTTATTCAAATAAACTTAGGAAAAACATACATATATACAAGATACGCGCGAAAAACATAACCCTTTCCTTGCATTCGGGTAATTAAGCACTTTTGTATCGTCTATTTTGTCCCACCCGTTTCAAAGACGATGATCGGACGACAGATGTGAGCTGCGGAGGTTCCTAGAGGTGGGAGTGGTCTGAAGTTAGACGCGTTGAGGCAGTCGTGAGGTCTCAGTATTGTGGAACAAAGTGTATATTATGGATAGTTTAAACTTAAAACATAAAAAAACGTAAAAGTACTTATTAACAATAGATATAGCTGACCTGTTAGTCATTGAACTGGTTTACTATCCTCGTTTGATCCACATTCAATGACAGGGGCTAGCACCAATTCTAGTGAAGAAGTAGTTTAACAGAACCGATAAATGGTTATAATATCAACGATTAAAAATACCTTCATCACATCCATCAAAGGTATTCAGTGTGAGTCAATCAATACTGAATACATTTCTAAGTTTCTGTTTTATTTATTTAGTTAACAGCCATTATACGCCGCATTGTTTATGTCATGAAAAAATTATGTGCATAATTACCTAGGTACCTAAATAATTTGAGGAATTTTTTGACACATGACAATAATGTTAGTAATTGCCGATTTATGAACAGCTGTTCAATTATTGGCAGATAGTGTCGTCAGTCGTCACGGCCGGCGGTGTTGTTACGCGTTGTTATCGGTGGAGTGATGAGTAACGCCGCGTCTGCGCCGACTCTGCCATTATTCTAACTATATTGTCGTTTGTTTAGGATGATCCCGCGGCGGAAACACAACGCCTCCTCGGGCTCGCTGCCCGCGCCCGACGACAAGCACGCCAGCAACGACTACATCCGTAAGTATCGCACACTATACACAACGTTCCCTTCAAATGATACGTCTACGCTCAAAAACTATTGCTTGCTAACAAGTTAATTTCATCGGAGACCTCTTCCAGTTTGTTATCAAGCTGTTGTCCATAAACAGTCATATTATTTCGCAAGTACTTAAAAAGTCATCTAAGTACTTAAACAACTTTTTTTTTATTGATTTAAGATTATATTAATTGTAGTATCGGATGGCAACAGCAGTGAAGGCTGGAAGGCATGCCTGCGGAGGCGGCTCAACCGCAAGACACTGCACAAGCGGCTGCCCATCACGGCGTGGCTGCCGCAGTACAACCTGGAGAAGGCTGTGGGCGACCTGATCGCCGGCATCACCGTGGGGCTCACGGTCATCCCGCAGTCTCTCGCTTACTCCAACATCGCCGGGCTTCCGCCGCAGCACGGGTTATACGGCTCGTTCCTCGGCTGCTTCATCTACATCGTGCTGGGCGGGTGCCGCGCTGTGCCGGCCGGGCCCACCGCCATCGCCTCGCTGCTCACCTGGCAGGTGGCCAACGGCGTCGTTGAGAAAGCCATCCTGCTCAATTTCCTGGCCGGGCTCGTGGAGCTACTGATGGGTGTGCTTGGACTGGGCTTCCTCATCAACTTCGTGTCGGGGCCCGTCTCGTCCGGGTTCACGTCCGCCGTCGCGCTCATGATTGCCACCTCGCAGGTCAAGGACTTGTTTGCGATCACCGTCACCGGCACCACCTTCCTGCAGCAGTGGATATCCGTCTTCCGCAACATCCACACTGCCTCGCTTTGGGACCCCGTTCTCGGTTTCATTTGTATCGGTCTCCTGTTGTTAATGCGAGTAAGTTGTAACTCTATTTTAAAATTGTAATACGATTCTTATTGCCAGTTCCACGGGTACCGGCTTAGTTCCAATTACTATTACTTTATAGATTTGGCATAGCAATTCCGTTCCATTATTTAATTAAACTAAAAGAGTGAGCTATCCGGAACCCTTGATAAAGACGCTCAGTTAACTCTACTTACGATTTAACGGTTGAATATTTCCTTTCAGAAAATCGGAATGATTAAATTGGGAACAAAATCAGAGGACGGACCGAATACCCGGCAGAAAGCTTTAAATAAGTGCATGTGGTTGCTGGGCACGTGCCGCAATGCCATAGTGGTGGTGGCCAGCGGCGTGCTCGGCTTCTGGTTCGTCAGCACGCACGGCGCCTCTCCCGTGCGCCTCATGGGTCAGTATTCATTCCAAAGCACTTATCAAACATTATGTAATTAATTATGAACCATTACAATGTTACTGATGGCATTTTCTCTCTTTGTGCTCGCTCGCA
This sequence comes from Catoptria pinella, assembly GCA_963556745.1. NCBI lineage: Eukaryota > Metazoa > Arthropoda > Insecta > Lepidoptera > Crambidae > Catoptria > Catoptria pinella. Next base: position 191,176 of record OY750767.1, on the reverse strand, counting down.
GTCGATAGTAATTTTGGCGGTTAGTAAAAATCATCATGCGCCATCACACTCCATCGAATAGAAATAACCTAGACAGTAGCTCGATCCGATCTCACCCATCATGGTAGTTGTCCCTCACAATGGTCCCAGTGACAGCTACTGACGTAAGTGACGGTCGGCAGGTGGGATCCCGTCGGGCGTGCCGGTGCCGCAGCCGCCACCGTTCAGCTACGTGCGCGCGGACAACTCGACGGCAGACTTTTTGGATATGGTTTCGGAGCTCGGGTCAGGCATCCTGGTGATCCCGCTCATCGTGCTGCTGGAGGACATCGCCATCTGCAAGGCGTTCTCGGACGGGCGCACCATCGACGCCACGCAGGAGATGATCGCGCTGGGCGTCGCCAGCATCGGCAACTCGTTCATGCAGGCGTACCCGGGCGGCGGCTCGCTGGCGCGCTCCGTCGTCGCCAACGGCTCCGGCGTCAAGACCACCTTCAGCGGCCTCTATACAGGTCAGCTCACATACTATTTCAAAATCACTACTCAATTATAGTCAATAGTGTTTTCAGTTCCATAGCGATGTTTCTTTCAGTGTAGCAATTATTGTCCATTTACTTCTTTTCTTGTCAATGTTTGACATCCTCCCTCACACGATGCAAAATTTACTTTTTTCCTCATAATATGACTTCCCGGTGCATGTTCTAGGTGTGATGGTAATCCTGGCGCTGCAGTTCTTTACGCAGTACTTCGAGTTCATCCCGAAGGCAGCGCTGGCAGCGGTCATAATCTCCGCCATCATTTTCATGGTGGAGTACAACGTCATCAAACCCATGTGGCGCGCCAAAAGTAAGTAACAAATACGATTTCTGCGCTTTACCCTCGCCTGCTTGCAACGAGCAGTTCAAAACTCATAAATCGTCTTACACTTCTTAATCCTGCTTTTGGCTGATTTGCAGGATTCCGAAGTCAAACAAGATTTACATGAAATCATTAAAAAGCTTAAGTGCTTACAAGTCGTATTCGGAAGCAGGCGTTCCCTATGTGCAAAAATTGACCGGTTATAAAATTGCATTGTTGTAGAGTTAGACCTGATCCCGGGCATCGGCACGTTTGTGCTGTGCCTGACGCTGCCGCTGGAGCTGGGCATCCTCACCGGCGTCATCGTCAACATCATCTTCATCCTCTACCACGCCGCTCGCCCCAAGTTCTCAGTCGAAATGCTCAAGGTATGTTATTAACTACCAGTAAAATGATTTATTATATAAAATGTTACAAGTCCCACCTTCAAACTTATCTGTTAGGTGCTTCGATCATACAGGGCCGGATTTAAGGGAGGGCAACCGGGGCAACCGCCCGGGGCCTCCACAAGAGAGTGGCCTCCACATAAATTGATATTAAAAAAAGAATCTTATATACACAACAAAAGAGTACCTACCTAATATTACGATTTGAAAACATACCTAGTAATTTTGATTTTAATATTATTTATTACTAGCGGTGTGTGTCATTTATTTTGTGCCATACGACTAAATAAATAAATGATTGAAACACTTTGTAGGAAAAATATTATACAAGGTGTTACAAAAATACCCCTAATGCCGAATATGGTATATAGGGACCATCAAACTGATCAACTTTTACTATGAGACCAACTCTGAAATCGCGAAAAAAAATCAGCTGTTTCATACAAAAATTTAAATCGAAAATATCAAAATGTATGAAACAGCTGATTTTTTTTTCGCGATATCAGAGTTGGCCCCATAGTAAAAGTTGTTCAGTTTGATGGTCTCTATATACCATATTCAGCATTAGGGGTATTTTTGTAACACCTTGTATAACCTATTTGAAAAATAATTAGGTAAAGTAAAGTAAAGTAAAAAATTGCTTTATTCAAATAAACTTAGTAATTAAGCGCTTTTGAATCGTCTATATTTTTCTACCACCTGTTCCAGACTTTATTTATTAGGGGTATCCACTCCCTTGTTGTCCCGGGGCCTCCACACCTCTAAATCCGGCCCTGCGATCATATAAACCCTAGATATAGCGTATGTGCACTAAAAGTGACGCCGTCAACGAATGCTCAAATCAAAAGTGAGCATAAGATCGATCTCAGCAGTCATTTGACTGCCCGGGCGTAACGATGCCTAAATGTGCTGTGAATTTGTACAAAAACGCCTGCATCAACAAACAAGTCAACTGAAAAGATGCAAACAAGATCAAAATATTAAAGGCAAGGTCGAGGTAAATGACAACAGGTCGGAGGCATGTTAAAGTGACATTTTGAATGATTTGACTTATCATTAAATTCTATGCCTCCGACTGCATGCTATTATGTTGACTATTAATTACTAATTGATCTTGTTTCCATCTTTTCAGTTGACTTGTTTTTTGATGCAGGCGGGTTTTTTGGGCTTATTAAATTTATTTATTTATATTTATGTCTTTTTAGTTCTTATATATTATGGTCATGATATACCTTATGAAATCCTTATGAGAAGCCCTTTAATTTGATACCCATAATGCAGAATTTAAAAAAAAAAAATCATTTCGAATAATAGCATCACCGCCATGTTAGTGTTTTTTAACGTCACATACCTAAGAACACTTAGGCTGTCAAGACAAATATAACGATATACCTATTAATGATAGAAATCCGTTTAGCCATTTGAAAGATATTATAAACTTACATAGGTACCTACAAGATAAATAAAATTATTACATTATTCCATGCCGTGCAACGTTTTCTTCTATTTGCGTTGTTAAGATTGGCGGCGGACGACTTCGTGAGCATTTCATGTAATAAGATCGTAAATACCACCACTTCCGTCTGAATTTAGAATCAGTTACTGTGACGTAAGGTCGAATATCAAATATGGCAGCGGCAGTATTCGGAAGTGAAATATCTAATAATTTAACTACAACTGTATAGCACTCTTGAAATAACTTTTCGAACGCATTTAGTAGGGTTTATATGATCGATGGTTAGGTGTGCCTGATGCTCGAAATGACGATTGTTTTCTGGTGTGGTGCAGACGGAGGCTGGCGTGGAGTACCTGATGGTGACGCCGGACCGGTGCCTGATGTTCCCGTCGGTGGACTACGTGCGGCGGCTGGTGACGAAGCGCGCCAGCAGCAGCCTGGTGCCCGTGGTGCTGGAGTGCACGCACATCTACAGCGCCGACTACACCGCGGCGCAGTCCATCGACCAGCTCGCCGCAGACTTCCACGCGCGCCGCCAGCCGCTCTACTTCTACAACGTGAAGCCCTCCGTGTGCTCCATCTTCGAGGCGGTCGCCAACCCCGAGCACTTCGTCGTGTTCTACGAGGACGAGGAGCTGGACCGGCTGCTGGCCGCCGACGACCGCCTGCAGCCCCGCAAGCCGCCCGTAGACCCCTGACGCCCCTGCCGCGCCCGCGCCCGCACGCACATAACTACAGATTAAATTTTCGACGCAGTTTCGAAAGAGTGTGATATTTCGGAAGATGAAGACGCGCAGTCGTGGTTTAGATTGTATAGAATCGTTTATTTTCTAAGTCTGTACATAACTACTCCTTCGAGTGAGCTACGAATTTTATCGGCGGTCGGCCGATGTAAAACTGCCGATGTTTAGTTAGTGTACGATGGAGAGATGCGGGCGGGGTGCTCGAGTACCCGCGACCGGCCCTATCTCGGCAAAGAATATTCTAAACGAAAAGTCCCCTTAGCTTTTGTTTGGAGATTATTGTTAGGTTCGAATTTTTTAATTCATCGTTATTTGAATAATTGGATTAATTAACGAATTGCATTTATGTATTGATAAAAAAAAATTTTTAGTTTAAGTATAGTCGGTTCGTTTCGAATATTCTTAATTGAATACGGCCGCACGATGTGTCTCGCTGGCCCCACGCCTTATTTTTGTAATGTACTTGTTGTGATCGAGCTCCGGCGCGGCCCGGCGCGGCCCGGCGCGGCCCGGCGCGGCCCGGCGCGGCCCGGCGCGGCCCGGCGCGGCCCGGCGCGGCCCCCCGGCGCGGCCCGGCCCGCCGCGCGCCGGGGCACTGCTAGCTTTAATCGAGTGAGGTGGGGAGGCTGGCCCAGCCAGCGCGCCTGAGGTGGTGATTCGCACATATTCCTTCAAATTATATTTTAGATGAGACTTGACTATTTACAGCGGATGCGATATTTACTTCGAAAGTAGTTTATTGAAATTGACTTTGATATGTTATAGCCTATGGTAAGTATTAACTCCAGTAGTAGTAGTCACCTGCACGACGCTCATGGCGGGCGATTTGTGCTGATCTATTTATTTTAGATAAACGAAGTACAATTTAGTTATTTAAACGTAATTTAGTGTAGGTGAGAGTTAAGCCTTAAGCGGAGTGCAGACCGGCGGCGCGCTCGAGGTGGCGTTCTTCCACCGTTTTGATTGTTTTTTAATCGCGTCGCTCTATAGCTTGTGTATTTCGATTGCGGAGATAAGACGAACAAAAAATGAAAAAAACAACAGTATATTTTGGACAAAAAGATTGCAATATAATTACGAATTTCAACGTTGAGCACTTTGAGCACATTGAAAGTTCAGTAAACTTAAAATTTCCCTCTTATACATTCGCGATGTGCTTAAAAATATTAAATAATTATAACTCATAATCCAATTGAATCGCTTCTGAGAGGAATTTGAACCTTTAAGATTAAAAAATCCGTAATTATTATGTTGCAATCAATGGAATATTTTTGTCCCATTATCTCTAAAACGTGACGTTTTTGATCCATGTGTTATATAAAACGCGACGTTATAGATCCATGTGTTACATAATACGTGTCGTTTTAGATCCATGTGTTACATTCAATTTTTTTCACGTCTATAATTATGTCCGCAATCGAAATATAAAAGTTATAATATGCGACGCGATTAAAAAAAATGGCGGACGAGGAGTATTTATGTTATGTTCCATACGAAGATTTACAAACCCCTTCCTAGCGACTTTGCGCCGGCCGGCGGCCGTGCCGCGCCACGTAACACGCGAGTCGGGAGTGCGTCGTAACCTCGCCTCGTCGTGTCTGCCGTCGTCGCGTTGCTTTTGGCTTACGCTATTTTTGTGATCCTCGGCTAATACTTAAAGCTATGTGTAAGTAGAGAACTATTAAGATAATATTATTTTGAAAATAAAATAGAAAGTTTTAGATTATAAAAAAATACTGCTGATGAAATGTATGTGCCGTATGTAAGTTGGAGAGAGTGAACACAGTTCCAAGAACAAATAATAAACTCTATGAGAGTATAATGCGTCATTTTGTTTATTTCCCCATTTTTTCCCCATTTTAATGTAACCCACATGTAACCATAATCAGAGAAAGCAAATCCAGACCAAGGTGGGAGTTGTGTGTGGGTTACATCTGTTTTATTAAGTACAAATATAAAGTTTTTAATTAAAATATATCTCGGAGCAGACGATAAACTATCGTGGGGCGCGTTTTCGCCATTGTCCCTTGGTAGGTCCTCCATAGACTCAATTAAACACAATACTTAATTATACACTCACAATTTAATTGTTCTAGTAATAATTCAGTCACTTAAATAACAGCTATTAACTCACTTACTAATTTATAATGTCTCTTATCCTTTAATTAATCACTATTGTACACTATTTGTCTATTCTAAGTGAACTTAGCAGTTTCGATGCGCGCCGCGTGTGTGGACCGAGGGGTCTCAGATTCAATGCCCGGGCGGCCGCGATCGACTCTACTCACGAGTGATGTGCGATGCTAGCACCACCACACGGTGTTCACAGTATTAACAGTTTAACCAATCAGGAACCTTATTTCCGTAAACAATGACTGAAGCTTAATATCTAGGTATCGCCTATCGCTAAGAATTCGCTTGCGACGACACGGCCAGATTGACAGGTCACACGTCCTCGTGTGTCCCTGAAACAAATGTCATACTTGGAGTAAACGGTAGCGCTCGGCTTAACCTGACTACAAGGGTAAGGGTAAACAGAAGAAAATTAATGCTTCAATCTTCTTCTTAAATTTAAGAGCTTCGCTCTTGTAGGTGGAATAATCGCCATTCAGTAAATGCCTCATAGTAATCTCAAATTTGATTCAATCAAGTGTAGCTTTTAACAAATTACAAAGACGCTTACACATAAACATAGCTCAGGTGTCACACAGACAAATCAGTGAGTGGTCTCACAGACTCAGGTCAAGTCACACAGACAAGACAGTAAGCGGTCACACAGACCCAGGTCAAGTCACACAGACAAGACAGTAAGCGGTCACACAGACCCAGGTCAAGTCACACAGACAAGACAGTAAGCGGTCACACAGACCCACATGTACAATATACAGCCCCAGGTCACCCCACATCTCCAGCCACGCATCGCGCCCTGTTCAATTCAAGTCATGAATTGCAGTTACGACTACAACTGTAGCATGTGTGCGACAGAGACAAAGTCGCCGTGCTATATGTGTACTTTAGTGGAAGTGCCTTCATCAGGTCTTTCTTCATCAGATTCTAATTCAGGTGGTAAATTACTCTGAGGCATTTTTCGAAGACGATCGTGTGCGTACTTGTAAGTTCTGGGGCTCTATCGGCTAAAAACATTGAAGTTCATGTTAACTGTGTTTTGACAGATGTATGTGATACATTGCTACTTCGTTTTGGCACAAATAAAAACTTACAAAAGAAAAATAGCAATGTATCACATACATCTGTCAAAACACAGTTAACATGAACTTCAATGTTTTTAGCCGATACCGCCGCTGTTGCTTGACAATGATTTCAGAGTATAACGATCGCCATCGAGTACTTCGATTACTTTAAAAGGTCCTTTGTATTTATGATCTAACTTAGTTTGGTTTCTCTCTTCATTTTGAAGGAGGACAAGATCTCCAACATTAAATTTCACTAATTTAGCCTTATTTTTATCAAAACGTGACTTTTCATAACTGGCATTTCGTTCGATATTGTCCGTTCCGTTCCGTTCCGTTCCGTTCCGTTCCGTTCCGTTCCGTTCCGTTCCGTTCCGTTCCGTTCCGTTCCGTTCCGTTCCGTTCCGTTCCGTTCCGTTCCGTTCCGTTCCGTTCCGTTCCGTTCCGTTCCGTTCCGTTCCGTTCCGTTCCGTTCCGTTCCGTTCCGTTCCGTTCCGTTCCGTTCCGTTCCGTTCCGTTCCGTTCCGTTCCGTTCCGTTCCGTTCCGTTCCGTTCCGTTCCGTTCCGTTCCGTTCCGTTCCGTTCCGTTCCGTTCCGTTCCGTTCCGTTCCGTTCCGTTCCGTTCCGTTCCGTTCCGTTCCGCGATAGATAGATAGATAGATAGATAGATAGATAGATAGATAGATAGATAGATAGATAGATAGATAGATAGATAGATAGATAGATAGATAGATAGATAGATAGATAGATAGATAGATAGATAGATAGATAGATAGATAGATAGATAGATAGATAGATAGATAGATAGATAGATAGATAGATAGATAGATAGATAGATAGATAGATAGATAGATAGATAGATAGATAGATAGATAGATAGATAGATAGATAGATAGATAGATAGATAGATAGATAGATAGATAGATAGATAGATAGATAGATAGATAGATAGATAGATAGATAGATAGATAGATAGATAGATAGATAGATAGATAGATAGATAGATAGATAGATAGATAGATAGATAGATAGATAGATAGATAGATAGATAGATAGATAGATAGATAGATAGATAGATAGATAGATAGATAGATAGATAGATAGATAGATAGATAGATAGATAGATAGATAGATAGATAGATAGATAGATAGATAGATAGATAGATAGATAGATAGATAGATAGATAGATAGATAGATAGATAGATAGATAGATAGATAGATAGATAGATAGATAGATAGATAGATAGATAGATAGATAGATAGATAGATAGATAGATAGATAGATAGATAGATAGATAGATAGATAGATAGATAGATAGATAGATAGATAGATAGATAGATAGATAGATAGATAGATAGATAGATAGATAGATAGATAGATAGATAGATAGATAGATAGATAGATAGATAGATAGATAGATAGATAGATAGATAGATAGATAGATAGATAGATAGATAGATAGATAGATAGATAGATAGATAGATAGATAGATAGATAGATAGATAGATAGATAGATAGATAGATAGATAGATAGATAGATAGATAGATAGATAGATAGATAGATAGATAGATAGATAGATAGATAGATAGATAGATAGATAGATAGATAGATAGATAGATAGATAGATAGATAGATAGATAGATAGATAGATAGATAGATAGATAGATAGATAGATAGATAGATAGATAGATAGATAGATAGATAGATAGATAGATAGATAGATAGATAGATAGATAGATAGATAGATAGATAGATAGATAGATAGATAGATAGATAGATAGATAGATAGATAGATAGATAGATAGATAGATAGATAGATAGATAGATAGATAGATAGATAGATAGATAGATAGATAGATAGATAGATAGATAGATAGATAGATAGATAGATAGATAGATAGATAGATAGATAGATAGATAGATAGATAGATAGATAGATAGATAGATAGATAGATAGATAGATAGATAGATAGATAGATAGATAGATAGATAGATAGATAGATAGATAGATAGATAGATAGATAGATAGATAGATAGATAGATAGATAGATAGATAGATAGATAGATAGATAGATAGATAGATAGATAGATAGATAGATAGATAGATAGATAGATAGATAGATAGATAGATAGATAGATAGATAGATAGATAGATAGATAGATAGATAGATAGATAGATAGATAGATAGATAGATAGATAGATAGATAGATAGATAGATAGATAGATAGATAGATAGATAGATAGATAGATAGATAGATAGATAGATAGATAGATAGATAGATAGATAGATAGATAGATAGATAGATAGATAGATAGATAGATAGATAGATAGATAGATAGATAGATAGATAGATAGATAGATAGATAGATAGATAGATAGATAGATAGATAGATAGATAGATAGATAGATAGATAGATAGATAGATAGATAGATAGATAGATAGATAGATAGATAGATAGATAGATAGATAGATAGATAGATAGATAGATAGATAGATAGATAGATAGATAGATAGATAGATAGATAGATAGATAGATAGATAGATAGATAGATAGATAGATAGATAGATAGATAGATAGATAGATAGATAGATAGATAGATAGATAGATAGATAGATAGATAGATAGATAGATAGATAGATAGATAGATAGATAGATAGATAGATAGATAGATAGATAGATAGATAGATAGATAGATAGATAGATAGATAGATAGATAGATAGATAGATAGATAGATAGATAGATAGATAGATAGATAGATAGATAGATAGATAGATAGATAGATAGATAGATAGATAGATAGATAGATAGATAGATAGATAGATAGATAGATAGATAGATAGATAGATAGATAGATAGATAGATAGATAGATAGATAGATAGATAGATAGATAGATAGATAGATAGATAGATAGATAGATAGATAGATAGATAGATAGATAGATAGATAGATAGATAGATAGATAGATAGATAGATAGATAGATAGATAGATAGATAGATAGATAGATAGATAGATAGATAGATAGATAGATAGATAGATAGATAGATAGATAGATAGATAGATAGATAGATAGATAGATAGATAGATAGATAGATAGATAGATAGATAGATAGATAGATAGATAGATAGATAGATAGATAGATAGATAGATAGATAGATAGATAGATAGATAGATAGATAGATAGATAGATAGATAGATAGATAGATAGATAGATAGATAGATAGATAGATAGATAGATAGATAGATAGATAGATAGATAGATAGATAGATAGATAGATAGATAGATAGATAGATAGATAGATAGATAGATAGATAGATAGATAGATAGATAGATAGATAGATAGATAGATAGATAGATAGATAGATAGATAGATAGATAGATAGATAGATAGATAGATAGATAGATAGATAGATAGATAGATAGATAGATAGATAGATAGATAGATAGATAGATAGATAGATAGATAGATAGATAGATAGATAGATAGATAGATAGATAGATAGATAGATAGATAGATAGATAGATAGATAGATAGATAGATAGATAGATAGATAGATAGATAGATAGATAGATAGATAGATAGATAGATAGATAGATAGATAGATAGATAGATAGATAGATAGATAGATAGATAGATAGATAGATAGATAGATAGATAGATAGATAGATAGATAGATAGATAGATAGATAGATAGATAGATAGATAGATAGATAGATAGATAGATAGATAGATAGATAGATAGATAGATAGATAGATAGATAGATAGATAGATAGATAGATAGATAGATAGATAGATAGATAGATAGATAGATAGATAGATAGATAGATAGATAGATAGATAGATAGATAGATAGATAGATAGATAGATAGATAGATAGATAGATAGATAGATAGATAGATAGATAGATAGATAGATAGATAGATAGATAGATAGATAGATAGATAGATAGATAGATAGATAGATAGATAGATAGATAGATAGATAGATAGATAGATAGATAGATAGATAGATAGATAGATAGATAGATAGATAGATAGATAGATAGATAGATAGATAGATAGATAGATAGATAGATAGATAGATAGATAGATAGATAGATAGATAGATAGATAGATAGATAGATAGATAGATAGATAGATAGATAGATAGATAGATAGATAGATAGATAGATAGATAGATAGATAGATAGATAGATAGATAGATAGATAGATAGATAGATAGATAGATAGATAGATAGATAGATAGATAGATAGATAGATAGATAGATAGATAGATAGATAGATAGATAGATAGATAGATAGATAGATAGATAGATAGATAGATAGATAGATAGATAGATAGATAGATAGATAGATAGATAGATAGATAGATAGATAGATAGATAGATAGATAGATAGATAGATAGATAGATAGATAGATAGATAGATAGATAGATAGATAGATAGATAGATAGATAGATAGATAGATAGATAGATAGATAGATAGATAGATAGATAGATAGATAGATAGATAGATAGATAGATAGATAGATAGATAGATAGATAGATAGATAGATAGATAGATAGATAGATAGATAGATAGATAGATAGATAGATAGATAGATAGATAGATAGATAGATAGATAGATAGATAGATAGATAGATAGATAGATAGATAGATAGATAGATAGATAGATAGATAGATAGATAGATAGATAGATAGATAGATAGATAGATAGATAGATAGATAGATAGATAGATAGATAGATAGATAGATAGATAGATAGATAGATAGATAGATAGATAGATAGATAGATAGATAGATAGATAGATAGATAGATAGATAGATAGATAGATAGATAGATAGATAGATAGATAGATAGATAGATAGATAGATAGATAGATAGATAGATAGATAGATAGATAGATAGATAGATAGATAGATAGATAGATAGATAGATAGATAGATAGATAGATAGATAGATAGATAGATAGATAGATAGATAGATAGATAGATAGATAGATAGATAGATAGATAGATAGATAGATAGATAGATAGATAGATAGATAGATAGATAGATAGATAGATAGATAGATAGATAGATAGATAGATAGATAGATAGATAGATAGATAGATAGATAGATAGATAGATAGATAGATAGATAGATAGATAGATAGATAGATAGATAGATAGATAGATAGATAGATAGATAGATAGATAGATAGATAGATAGATAGATAGATAGATAGATAGATAGATAGATAGATAGATAGATAGATAGATAGATAGATAGATAGATAGATAGATAGATAGATAGATAGATAGATAGATAGATAGATAGATAGATAGATAGATAGATAGATAGATAGATAGATAGATAGATAGATAGATAGATAGATAGATAGATAGATAGATAGATAGATAGATAGATAGATAGATAGATAGATAGATAGATAGATAGATAGATAGATAGATAGATAGATAGATAGATAGATAGATAGATAGATAGATAGATAGATAGATAGATAGATAGATAGATAGATAGATAGATAGATAGATAGATAGATAGATAGATAGATAGATAGATAGATAGATAGATAGATAGATAGATAGATAGATAGATAGATAGATAGATAGATAGATAGATAGATAGATAGATAGATAGATAGATAGATAGATAGATAGATAGATAGATAGATAGATAGATAGATAGATAGATAGATAGATAGATAGATAGATAGATAGATAGATAGATAGATAGATAGATAGATAGATAGATAGATAGATAGATAGATAGATAGATAGATAGATAGATAGATAGATAGATAGATAGATAGATAGATAGATAGATAGATAGATAGATAGATAGATAGATAGATAGATAGATAGATAGATAGATAGATAGATAGATAGATAGATAGATAGATAGATAGATAGATAGATAGATAGATAGATAGATAGATAGATAGATAGATAGATAGATAGATAGATAGATAGATAGATAGATAGATAGATAGATAGATAGATAGATAGATAGATAGATAGATAGATAGATAGATAGATAGATAGATAGATAGATAGATAGATAGATAGATAGATAGATAGATAGATAGATAGATAGATAGATAGATAGATAGATAGATAGATAGATAGATAGATAGATAGATAGATAGATAGATAGATAGATAGATAGATAGATAGATAGATAGATAGATAGATAGATAGATAGATAGATAGATAGATAGATAGATAGATAGATAGATAGATAGATAGATAGATAGATAGATAGATAGATAGATAGATAGATAGATAGATAGATAGATAGATAGATAGATAGATAGATAGATAGATAGATAGATAGATAGATAGATAGATAGATAGATAGATAGATAGATAGATAGATAGATAGATAGATAGATAGATAGATAGATAGATAGATAGATAGATAGATAGATAGATAGATAGATAGATAGATAGATAGATAGATAGATAGATAGACTCTTTTTTTTTCAAATATGAAAAATATATCAATTTCGAAGTATTCTTTAGATGTATTAGACCAAACAAACGTTTTTGACATAAACAAGCTGCACGTGTTTAGTAGCCTTGTAAAAATTTATCAAAACAAAACTTAATGCGATAATTGTAAAAACATTTGTTTTATGTTAAGATCACTTTTCAATATGACGACACTGTATGAAATAAAACGTAGAAAACAGCAGCCCCGTTTCTTGCCGGTTCTTCTTGTTACGAAGTCTTCTGCTTAGGGTTTGTGTTGTTTGACATTAGAGGTTCTTTGCAATCACAAAATAACGTAACAAAGCCTAAACTAACAAAACTAAACCTAACAAAACTAAACCTAACCTAGCCTAACCTAACAAAACTAAACCTAACAAAACTTAACCTAACAAAACCAAACCTAAAAAACTAAACCTAACAAAACTTAACCTAACCTAGCCTAACCTAACAAAACTAAACCTAACAAAACTTAACCTAACAAAACCTAACCTAACAAAACTAAACCTAACAAAACTTAACCTAACCTAGCCTAACCTAACAAAACTAAACCTAACAAAACTTAACCTTACAAAACTTAACCTAACAAAACTTAACCTAACAAAACCTAACCTAACAAAACCTAACCTAATAAAACTAAACATAACAAAACTTAACCTAACAAAACTTAACCTAACAAAACTTAACCTAACAAAACCTAACCTAACAAAACTGAACCTAACCTAGCCTAACCTAACGAAACTAAACCTAACAAAACTTAACCTAACAAAACCTAACCTAACAAAACTAAACCTAACAAAACTTAACCTAACCTAGCCTAACCTAACAAAACTAAACCTTTTTTTTTTTTTTTTTTTTTTTTTTGTCGAGGGGAACTCGGGCTTATCGACTTCCTGGCGTGCTGAGATTGCATCCAGACGAGTCCGAAGCTCTCCTTCGCGCGCATCAGACAGGTCAAAAGCCCGTCGGATGTGCACGAAGGCATATCCGGTAAAACCCCCCGTTGTGACATCACTGCCGGTTTGCGGCGGGATGGGTTCCTTCTTGAGAAGCAACCACCCCGCCCCGGCGGGCCCCGATTAACCGGGGCTCCCACCACGCGGGGAATGTCACGTCACAGTGTAACACCCCCCCAGATGGATGAAGCTGTGCAATGCAGGCTCAGGAATCTCGAGCCATCGCCTGCTGCCTCAACCATCCGTACACCACCGGAGGGGACAGAAGGCCCCCTCCACTAATCCACGTTAAGGTGGTAGATAGCGGACAAACCGCCGCCTTCTACCCCCTGGCCGCCTTCGCCTGCATGGGTCTGCCTGGGCATTATCTTCTCGGAGCCGCTCTGTGGTCTCCTTTTGCGCCATCACATCCTCGCAAAAGGAAACCATTGCCTCCCAAGACCTCTCGCTATCCAGCATAGCCCTGATCACTGTGGGCAGTGAGAGATCGGTTCCCACTACTGAAGTCAGGTTGTGACGCTGTCTGCTCCAGGCTGCGCACTCCTCTAGGGTGTGCTGCGCCGAGTCTCGAGCAGCGCCACATTCATGGCACCTGGGGCTCGCCTCCCTTTGAATTTTGTGGAGGTAATCTCCAAAACACCCATGGCCAGTGAGCACCTGGACTAGATGGTATGTTAGGGAACCATGCCGCCGCTCCACCCATCGCTGCAATACCGGTCGTATCGCGTCCACCGTGCGCCGACCGTATGTGGCGGTTTCAAGGTCCCCCGCCCAGCGCTCTAGTACGACCTCCTGAGCATCCCGTCGGATCGCCTCTGTCTCCTCAAGTGTGGGGCGTTCGCCTCTCGCCCTGCATTCCACCCTGTACCTATAAACAAGGTCGAGCACCTCTGCCTCAAGCTCCCAGGGTGGGGTGCTCGACTGCCAGCGCCAGAGCCGCCGCCGAGGAGACCGTGCGATACCCCCTGATTGCCCTTATTGCCACCGTACGCTGTGGCGCTCGTAGGAGCCCGCGGATTTTGCCGTTCAAAGCCTCCACCCAGACTGGGGCCCCGTACAAGGCCATGCTCTTAACGACGGTGGCATAAAGTCGCCGGCATGTAGTGCTCGGGCCGCCAACGTTCGGTAGCAGGCGTCCCAGCGCCAGTGCCGTTCCGACCAGGCGTGGAGCCAGTTTCTTAAAGTGCGGCACAAAGCTCCAGCGACTGTCGAGGGTCAAGCCGAGATACTTGATGGTTTTCGTCACTGAAACTCGCACTCCGTCCACCAAGATGTGCGCTTCTTCAGGTGGTCCCTCCCGTGGCTCGTGAAAGTATATCGCCTCTGTCTTGTTTAGGGCCA
Source organism: Catoptria pinella (assembly GCA_963556745.1). NCBI lineage: Eukaryota > Metazoa > Arthropoda > Insecta > Lepidoptera > Crambidae > Catoptria > Catoptria pinella. The sequence continues at coordinate 175,759 of OY750767.1, read as the reverse complement.
CCTCGAGCCCCAGCATCCTTATCCTCTGCACGACCAAGGTTGCACCTACAGTAGCCAGGCGCGCCGCCTCCTGATAGCTGTTGCCCCGGGCGGTGACAAGAGTATCGTCCGCGTAGCAGATGACGCTCATCCGGGGCAGCAGGATGCCACGGAGCACCCAGTTGTAACCAATGTTCCACAGAAGCGGGCCCAGAACCGACCCCTGTGGAACGCCGCAACTCACTTCTCGGCACTGCATGACGCCGCCCGGCCCTATATACTTGACCTGCCGTCCCACGAGATAGCTGGCCACCAGCTTTTGCAGGTATTGTGGAACCTGGTGAAACCGCAAACCCTCAAGTATGCTTTCGAAGGGGATGGTGTTAAACGCGTTGGCGATATCCAAGGATACCGCCAGTACCCCCTCCCCCCTCGATCTGGCCTTTTCACAGACGCTTTGTAGGTCTTGAATAGCGTCGACAGTGGACCTTCCAACCCTAAACCCATATTGCTGGCCCGAGAGATCGGGCCCCGTCGTCACCAAATGTTCGGAGATCCGAGCTGCGAGGATCCGCTCGAACAGTTTAGCCTCTTCGTCGAGCAACACTATCGGCCTGAAGGCTGATGGAGAACCCGGAGCGCGCCCCTCCTTCTTTAGTAGACATAAACGTCCCGTCTTCCACGCTGCCGGAAACAAAACTAAACCTAACAAAACTTAACCTAACAAAACCTAACCTAACAAAACTAAACCTAACAAAACTTAACCTAACCTAGCCTAACCTAACAAAACTAAACCTAACAAAACTTAACCTTACAAAACTTAACCTAACAAAACCTAACCTAACAAAACTAAACCTAACAAAACCTAACCTAATAAAACTAAACATAACAAAACTTAACCTAACAAAACTTAACCTAACAAAACCTAACCTAACAAAACTGAACCTAACCTAGCCTAACCTAACGAAACTAAACCTAACAAAACTTAACCTAACAAAACCTAACCTAACAAAACTAAACCTAACAAAACTTAACCTAACCTCGCCTAACCTAACAAAACTAAACCTAACAAAACTTAACCTTACAAAACTTAACCTAACAAAACCTAACCTAACAAAACTAAACATAACAAAACTTAACCTAACAAAACTTAACCTAACAAAACCTAACCTAACAAAACTTAAACTAACAAAACATGAAGAAGAAGAAGAAGAAGATGAAGAAGAAGAAGAAGAAGATGAAGAAGAAGAAGAAGAAGACGACGAAGAAGAAGAAGAAAAAGAAGATGAAGATGAAGATGAAGATGAAGATGAAGATGAAGATGAAGATGAAGATGAAGATGAAGATGAAGATGGAGATGAAGATGAAGATGAAGATGAAGATGAAGATGAAGATGAAGATGAAGATGAAGATGAAGATGAAGATGAAGATGAAGATGAAGATGAAGATGAAGATGAAGATGAAGATGAAGATGAAGATGAAGATGAAGATGAAGATGAAGATGAAGATGAAGATGAAGATGAAGATGAAGATGAAGATGAAGATGAAGATGAAGATGAAGATGAAGATGAAGATGAAGATGAAGATGAAGATGAAGATGAAGATGAAGATGAAGATGAAGATGAAGATGAAGATGAAGATGAAGATGAAGATGATGAAGATGACGATGACGATGACGATGACGATGACGATGACGATGACGATGACGATGACGATGACGATGACGATGACGATGACGATGACGATGACGATGACGATGACGATGACGATGACGATGATGATGATGATGATGATGATGTTAGGTTTTGTTAGGTTAAGTTTTGTTAGGTTTAGTTTTGTTAGGTTAGGTTTGGTTAGGTTAGGTTAGGTTAGGTTAGGTTTTTTTTTTTTTTTTTATTAATCTTTATTGTTTCAACTTATGTGTTATAGAAAAAGACATCGATGTAAAATAGTTGTATCAGCGCAGCTATTTGATACTAATCCTGATACAACAAAAGAATGGAAATCCTTAAGGGGGTAGGCAGTCACAATAAATGTGATCAAAACCTTTACAATAATTCGGGATGATGGAAATTAGATCTGATCTTAATTTGGAGCCGTAATCAATCCGGTCTTGAATTTTCATCAGCATGTGTCTATATCTTGGACAGTTGGTGGAGTCCGCTCTATGTTTCATGTCCCCTTTAGCTTTAAAACGCTCATTGTGATTTTTGCAGTTGTTGCACTGAGTCCTGTTCTTGTTATTCTTATCGGGGCATGCTTCCAGTGTGTGGTTTTCCGTACACACAGGGCAGATCTCTACTCCGCTCTTGCAGTGTTTTCTTAAGTGCCCGAACTCCTGACACTTGTAACACCGCATGAATGGCGAAAACTCCTCTGCGTGCACTCTTACGTAGTCTATGTTTACCTTCTGGAGTTTGGTGATGGCCGTATATGCCCGAGGCGTAGTCAGGAAGACAGCGTTGTAGAGCTCATCCTTTCTGTTCTTCCTGGTGAACTTGAAAACAAGATCTTCCGGGGCGCAGGAGTCACGTATTGTTGTATTTTGATTGCGCAAGCAATCAACCAACACATTCTGGTCTATTTCCTTCAGGATGCCTTTTAGGATGACCATAGGCTTAAGTAATTTTGCTGGTTCCGCCGTGATGTTTATGTCTACGTTGGTGTTTAGCTTCGTGATGGTTCGGTCCAGTTGTTGGGACTCATCGAACTCCACTCGGACCTTGCCTCGCGAAATCCGTTGGATCCTAGCCGGGGCGAAGTCCAAAGTGCTGAATTTCATCGCTTGGCTAAATTCCTTGAGGACTCTTTCATGTGAGGAGTCCTCAGTTTTACCCGATAGTATGATTGCCGGCTTGGTCTTGGGTGTTGTCGGAGCTGTGGGCAAACGCGTTTCTTTGGTTTTGCCCACACTGGTGTTTTTCGCAGCAGCAGCCGCATAAGTGCCGCTCTTTTTGTTTTTCTCCGCTTGGGTGTTCTTCGGGAGTTGTTGCTTCTCTTGGTTGTTAATTTTCTTTTCCAGTGAGTCGATCTTATTAGTGAGTGTCTCGATGGCTTGTGTGATACAGTCTGCTTTTGGATCTTGGGTAGTAGTCACTGTTGATGTTGAGGTCGAAGTAGTGTCAAGGGAATTAGTTTTCTTCGTAGTTGGGGTAGTATCCGGTGTGTTGGCTTTTGTCTGAACAGATGCCTCTTTGGATGGCCATCTGGATCTCCTGCACATTAACTCCAAAGAATGGTACGCCAAGTCACACACCTTCATAATGCGATCCTTCTGCTCTTTAGTAAGGCCATATCTGGTAGTTCCGATTGTGTCTGCTACACCAAACATCATGTCCTTGATTTGTTGTACGTTTCTATATGGCAACTCAACCATCTTGTCATTCCATTTCGAGGGATCTCCCTCAGCGACGAGTCGGTACTCCTCTTCCTCGCATTCAGCTTGGTCTAAGGCCTCGAGCTCGTCGATGTATTGGAGTTCCTCCGAAAGGTCACCGTAGGCTTGGTCAGAAGCCTTGCGTGCGGCTTCTCTCTCCTGATCCGTCTTCGCGTAATCTAATATTCGAAACATATTGCTGAGTCGCTTAGCGTCGCTGAGTTTCAAAGGTGGATGTTATTGGCCGGCACTAGACACTGCGTTACCGTGTACTAGTCCGTTTCCAGGGCGCGCCGCGGGGAGGCTAACATCCAACGCCCCGGTTAGGTTAGGTTAGGTTAGGTTACGTTTTTTTTTTTTTGTTATTCTTATTTGTTTCTCTTTTGGGCAATTTATTAATAATATTTAATTTTGTTTATTTCAGGTGAGGAAGGATAGAAGCGATTTGATACTAGTTAGGTTAGGTTAGGTTTTTTTTTTTTTTTTTTTTGAAATATAGCATAATTTTACTTTTCTTGTTAGGTTAGGTTAGGTTAGGTTAGGTTAGGTTAGGTTAGGTTAGGTTAGGTTGGGGTGGGGTGCGTGGTCGGATAACCTCCTCGTGTGCCCGACTACTGTTTGTCCCCGTTCATCCGTGGACTGGGAACGACAGTGGGAGGGCCGGTGCACCCTGGGCGTCATTGTAAAAGAATCTTATGAGCTTCTTTTACAGCTGGCGGCTAATAATCCGACACCGAGGGGCCAGGGGACAGCGCAGTGGCGCTTACCCTGAACCTCGTTCGAACGATTGCGGAGGTCTGAAAGGGACTACGTGTCTATGTTCTACATGGAGACGGAAACCTTTCAGATAGTACGCGCGAGACGGGAGCGAATGTCTCTTCGGAGATGATTGCTCGCACACCGTGGGCCTTACAGGCCAGCGTGTCGAAGACGGAAGCCTTTTTAGGTTATACGTCTTGGGGGCTAGAGGAAAGCGCAGGCGGCGCATCCTCTAAACCCCCTTTTGAACGATCGCCGAGGTCTAAGAGGGACTACGTGTCTATGTTTACATGGAGACGGAAACCTTTTAGATAGTACGCGCCAGACGGGAGCGAATGTCTCTTCGGAGATGATTGCTCGCAGACTGTGGGCCTTACAGGCTAGCGTGTCGAAGACGGAAGCCTTTTCAGGTTGTACGTCTTGGGGTCTAGGGGAAAGCGCAGGTGGTGCATTCCCTAGCACCCCTGTTGAACGATTGCGGAGATCTAAGAGGGACTACGTGTCTATGTTTACATAGAGACGGAAACCTTTGAGATAGTACGCGTGAGACGGGAGCGAATGTCTCTTCGGAGATGATTGCTCGCAGACTGTGGGCCTTATAGGCCAGCGTGTCGAAGACGGAAGCCTTCTCAGGTTGTACGTCTTGGGGTCTAGGGGAAAGCGCAGGTGGTGCATTCCCTAGCACCCAATTTGAACGATTGCGGAGATCTAAGAAGGACTACGTGTCTATGTTTACATAGAGACGGAAACCTTTGAGATAGTACGCGCGAGACGAGAGCGAATGTCTCTTCGGAGGCGGCCGCTCAAATTCTGTGGGTCTCAGGAAGGTGCAGATGGCACGTAGTACTGAACCCACGGGCTGGCGGAAACCTGGGAGGTTCAGTGATCAATGAGGATTGCTGTATCCACTCGGGTAGTACGTACACGAGTGACCGAGGGAAAGCGCAGGTGGCGCACTATTTTCCCTTGGAAACTCGAAACTCGAACGATTGCGGAAATCTAAGTGGGAGTATGCTTCTATGTTTAACATGGGGGCGGAAACCATTCAGATAGTACGCGCGAGACGGGAGCGAATGTCTCTTCGGAGATGATTGCTCGCAGACTGTGGGCCTTACAGGCTAGCGTGTCGAAGACGGAAGCCTTTTCAGGTTGTACGTCTTGGGGTCTAGGGGAAAGCGCAGGCGGTGCATACCCTAGAACCCTTTTGAACGATTGCGGAGGTCTAAGAGGGACTATGTTTCTATGTTTACATGGAGACGGAAACCTTTCAGATAGTACGCGCGAGACGGGAGCGAATGTCTCTTCGGAGGCGGCCGCTCAAACTCAGTGGGTTTCAGGAAGGTGCAGAGGGCATGTAGTACTGAACCCACTGAGGCAGTGGAAACCTGGGTGGTTCAGTGATCGGTGAGGATCGCTGTATCCACCCGGGTAGTACGCACCCGAGTGACCGAGGGAAAGCGCAGGTGGCGCACTATTTTCTCTTGGAAACTCACAATTCGAACGATTGCGGAGATCTAAGCGGGAGTACGCTTCTATGTCAAACATGGGGGCGGAAACCATTCAGATAGTACGCGCGAGAGGGGAGCGAATGTCTCTTTGGAGGTGGCCGCTCAAACTCAGTGGGTTTCAGGAAGGTGCAGAGGGCATGTAGTACTGAACCCACTGAGGCAGTGGAATCCTGAGTGGTTCAGTGATCGGTGAGGATTGCTGTATCCACTCGGGTAGTACGCACCCGAGTGACCGAGGGAAAGCGCAGGTGGCGCACTATTTTCCCTTGGAAACTCACAACTCGAACGATTGCGGAGATCTAAGTGGGAGTACGCTTCTATGTCTAACATGGGGGCGGAAACCATTAAGATAGTACGCGCGAGGGGAGTGAAAGTCTCTCAGAGACGACTGCTCGCATATAGTGGGACTGGGATCGTGCAGACGGCACTAGTACCTAACCTGCTGCGAGCGAATGTCTCTGCGAGATGGACGCTCTGAGACGTATATACGTCTCCAATCGAATGCGGAGGTCTGTAAGGGGTTACGCGTTCATGTTTACATGAATGCGGAGACCTTCAGGCAGTACGCTATAAGTGGGTCCTGAGCGTGGGTTGGGAGGCCCCGCTCTGAGGTTTATGGACTCCAAACTAGTTAGTGCGCATCTGTGCTGTGCGCTTCCTGGTGGCTGGGAGAAATCCCTTGGGATGGCAGAAGTAGTTTCTGCATCCCGTGGTGGGCTTGCGAAAGCGAGCAACTCACTGCCTTGGTCGCGGAAGTAATGCGAAAGCGATTCCCGTAGCCTTGGCACATAGTGGGCAGAGTGCACAGCGGGTGTTTTTTTAGTGGGTAGGCCCCCCCTTCCGGCCCCCCATTGAGCCCGCAGGGGCTGAGTGGGGGATCGGCTAGGCGGAAAGCGGTGTTGCCGGCGTTGAGTCGCCGGTGGCTTCCGTGGGAGAGTCCCACATAACTGCCGTCGCTCTCCCAGGCGACGGAGTATGCATAAGTACGCATTTTTTCATCCGTTAAAAAAAAAAAAAAAAAAAAAAAAAAAAAAAAAAAAAAAAAAAAAAAAAAAAAAAAGGTTAGGTTGGGGTGCGAAGTCAGACAACGTCCCCGCCGTGCACCCTGGGCAACGTCGTCGCATTTTCAGCGGCGGCGGCAGATAGTCTGACAACCCGGCCGGCGTCTTGGACATATTCCGAGTAGCGGCGGTCGGGGATGGGAGGGGGAACTTCGCGGTTCTGTCCGCTTTTGTTTTCCGCAATCGCGGGTTGTTGGGTTGCTCCGAGTTGGCGTCCCAGACGTATTCTGGGTAGCGGCGACTCGGTTCGGGCTCGGCTGGCGCCCTGGAGATTCCGGGAAGCGGCAGTGCGAGCGTGGGCGGCGGGTTCGTCTGGTTGCGGTAAAACGCGATCGGCGGAGAGGCATCTGTGCCAACCGTCGGCAAAACCGGTGACCTAGTCACGTCTTAGGGCCGGTGAGGCTGCCCTTGATTGGGTGTCCTCGCGAGGAGACAACCTCCATAAAAAACCCCAACCCCAAGTTTTTTGCCAAGTCCAAGGCGAGGGGGTGAATGGCTGGAGGGAGTCCAGTCGTTACATGGCAACGGAGCAGGGGACCTGCCTTCCCCCTGCTTCGAGAACCCTAGGCTTGCCCGGGTATGGAGCCTCTGCTCGGGTGGACTTTCTTTTGCTACCATACTCGTGGGATAAGTTATGGATTTTTCTGATTATAATGACGCATATGGGTCCGATTCGGACGGTGATTTTGGCGACGGTTTTAAGAAACCGAAGAAAATTCAAAAGAGGGTGCCGATTGTGCGGCTTTCGCGACTACAAACTCGTGTTGCAAAAGAGATGGGAGAAGGAAGTAGGAGTCGTGCTTCGTCGTGGTCTTCTGGGGTCACGGTTTCGGACGATGAAGGCTCGGAAACAGCGAGTCAGACAGGGCGCAAGCGTAAGCGCCCAGAGGAATCACCAAAGTCGGGCGATGGTGATTGCGAAGAAGTAGCATCAGTGCAAACAGCTGCGCAACCCGCTCCACAGGTGGCCGCAATTACCATCAAGCTGCGACCAGAAGCGGTAAAAGAAGGAGCCTCGTACCTCCAAGTTTTGTTACAGGCTAAAAAGCTCAACCCTTTGGATTTCGGCATTTCCGGCGGGTTGTCTATGAAGGAAGCGGCAACGGGTGAAAGAATCATAGTAGTGCCCGGAGCTGATAGCGCTGACAAAGCCGTAAAGATGGCAGAAAAGCTGCGGGAGATCATCGACCCGCAGCTGGCAGAGGTTTATACTCAACCTTCTGCGCAACTCGCTGCCCCTGTGAAGGACGTGCACCCCGCTACCCCTATCGCTTCATCATCTCAGCGATCTGTCAGCCCCGCTACACCATCTAAGCGAGGAAGAGGCCGGCCCCCCACCACTGGGGAATATATTGGCGTAGGCCGTGCCAGGCAGCAGCAGGCGGCAGAGCGTCGTGCTGAGGAACGAGCAGAGATGGCCCGGGTTGCCGAAAAGGAAATCGCAGAAAAGGCACAGCGAGTTCTGCCCTCGCGTGACCGTAGCCCGGCGTCTCGGAAGTTTGTGGATTGGCGGAGCATGCCTATTGTTGAAGTGTGTGGTAGGCTTTCTGATTCGGCCGACATCATCATCGACGTCGCCAACAGGTCGGGCCATTTGAAGGGTACGTTCGTCCGAGCTTTGAAGGACACAGCGGCCCAGTTTAAGGAGGCACTTTCCGATCTACCTCTAAGATCGGACAATGAGGAGTTGAGAAATATGGAGACTCAACACGTCGCGCTACGTGCCGAATTCCAGCGTATTTCTGAGGCTTACGCTCGGAGCAGCGCGGAAACTCAAAGGCTCCACGAGGAGATCGGGGCATTAAAGAGCAAGGTGGAGCTGCTAGAGAAATCGCGCCCACCCTGCCCAAATTGTTCTGGAGGTGCTGAGAGTACGAGGCGTTTGACAGCCAAATCCTCTGCATCGGCGGAGATGGACAAATTCATGGCTAGGATCGAGGCTAGGTTCGCGAACCTTGAAGCGAAACTGATGCCGCAGTCTGGACAGCGCTCCCCAGTCGCCACTGCTTTCGAGGACTCGGGGACCCTTGTGCCTGCATTACCACCAGCAAGGCCAGCAGCTTCCACATATGCTGCAGCAGCATCAACACCCGCTGCCAAGGGTCCCGCCCTCGAACCGTTTGGGTGGCAACAAGTTGTCAAAGGCAAGAATGCTAAAAAGAGGGAGAGTAAGCGACTCAAAGCAAAGGTTACTCAGGGGGAAGTTGCGCCGGCCCCGCGGGGCGAACATTCTGCTCCACAAGCCATGGTGCCTAACGTAGAGGAATGGCCTGTTCCTGGGGAAAGGCGTGCTAAGCCGGCTAAGTCTCAAAGCCAGCCAGCACCACCTCCACCAGCGCAGCCGGCTAAAAAGAAGGCGACGAAAAAGAAGCCGAAACAGGCTAAGTTGAAACCTCCACAGACGGCTGCCATCACAATCAAGTTGCGGCCAGAAGCAGTGGCTAGGGGAGCGACCTATTTACAGGTGATGCTGCAGGCCAAAGAGCTGCAGCCTTCGGAACTTGGAATTTCCGGTGGGTTCTCGATGAAGGTTGCGGCAACGGGTGCCAGAATGATTGAGATACCTGCTGCGGAAGGCGCTGACAAAGCCGACAAAGTAGCAGACAAGCTACGGGAGCTTATTGATCCCGAGCTGGCAGAGGTATTCAGGCCCATGAAGTGCGCAGAGCTGAAAATCACGGGCCTAGACGATTCGGCGACGGCGGAGGACGTTATAGGGGCTGTTGCTAGGGTCGGGGATTGTTCGGCGAGCTCGGTGAAATGCTCGGAGATCCGTCGTATTGGTAGGGGTCTCGGTTACGTGATCGCTAAATGCCCGGTGGTCGCGGCCAAGAAAATTGTAGACAGTGGCAAGAAGTTGTTGGTTGGATGGGTCTCGGCAGGCGTCAAACTCCTGCCGCCGAGGCCCATGAGATGTTTCAAATGTCTGGGCGTAGGGCATGTCCGGGAAGCCTGCCGAAGTGACAACGACCGAAGCGCTCTATGCTTCCGATGCGGGCAACCCGGGCACCAGGTGAAGGCTTGCGTTGCCACCACTCCGCACTGTGTATTATGTGCGGATGCGAAGAGGAAGGCCGATCACGTCCTCGGGGGGGCTAAATGTAAGTCCCTCAAAGCAACAAAGAGGAAAGCGTCCAAAAATACACCAGCCGCACCGCAATCAGCTGCGGTAGAGCCGATGGAGGCGGACGCTATTGATGTGTCGCCAAGTGAGGGCGAGGGTTCCAGGCCCGCGCCCTTAGTTTTGGAAGGGGGGTCGGGCGGCGGAACGGGGAATTCCGCTGTCCATTCAGTATTAGGACCCCCGCAGATGGAGAGTGCACCAGTTTAGGCGCACCATAGGGGAGGGACGTTTTAACGTCCCAGTGAGGAGTCCGAGAAGGACAGGTGCAGGGCGGAGACTCGGCAGAATGTAAACGCGACCCCGATAGTCTCCGCTCAATGCGTTGAAGGATCCCCCCAGTTTTTAGTGGCGACACCACATAACCGCTCCCGCCCTTCCCCGGGGCGGTACGAGGTATGCGAAGGCATTTTCTGTGGGCACAAAAAAAAAAAAAAAAAGGTTAGGTTAGGTTAGGTTTTTTTTTTTTTTTTTTTTTTTGAATATAGCAGAATTTTACTTTTCCTCAGTTTATACGCGGCGCTTTCGGTATACGCTTTGTATAAACTGCATAATGCAGTATTAAATAAAGGTTTTATGAGTATTTATGGGTATGTATTTGTTATTTTATATTTATAATATTTATATATAAGTTTCATTAGGTTTTGTTAAATTCTATGAGATTATTTATGATGATATTCGTAAACTTTTAAGTTTTATGAGTAGGTTGTTTAATTAAGATTTTTTGGAGCTCATTATGTATATTGTGTATTTAATGATATTATTGTTAGTAATTTATTTAGAACCATAGTCGATCCTTTCAGTCAGACGGGTGTTATAAGCAATTCTGACTGGGCAGTTGCTAGAAGTGGCTGCGTGGGAGGTGTTAGAAGTTCCTTTTGTTTTTTGGTTTTGAATGTGGCAGTTTAGGCATTTGATGACTGTTTTGTCGCTCTTCTTAGGACAGTCTTTGTAGACGTGTCCTTCGAGGGCGCAATGACTACAGGATTTGGTTTTGTTGGGACATTTAGTGCGGGTGTGTCCGAACTTAAGACAGTCAAAACACTGTAGCAGAGGAGAATGTTCAGAGATGTGAATTTTGTAGTGATCGACATTAAGTCTTTCAGCATTTATGGCAGCACGCCAGACTTGTGGTGAAGCTTTGAAAACGTAATTGTATAGGTTCGGGTTTCTATTGTTAAGTGTTATGCATGGGGTAAGTTCGGCGTTGGTTGTGGTTAGAGCGTTCTTAAGGGCATCGTTTTGGTGTATAATAATATCAGGGACCTCATCAGCGGGGATGGTTCTTGGTATGCCCTTCAGAACGAACATGGGCATTAGTTGTTTTGCAACTTCAGCGTCTACATCGGAGTTAGTTTCGAGGCGTTTTAGTGTCTCTTTGCACTGTTCGTTATTGTCGAATTCGACCTTGAGTTTATTATTTGTTATGGCGTGGAATTTAGCGGGTGCGTATGAGACATTTCTGAAGGTTATACTTTTGTGCCATTTAGTTATGGCTTCTTGTTTGTTTTTAGCTGAGGGCACGGTGATTATAAGAGCAGGATTGCTAGTCTTGTTGGTTGAGTCTTGTGTAGTGGGGGGGGTATTAATGTTGTGGGTTTTGGTAGCTGTGGCGTATGTTTTTGGTTTGGGGGCTGGAACAGTTGCGGAAAGTTCCTTTTTCAAAAGCGTGAATTCTGCTTTAACGCAGCTTGCAACCTCTCGCTTGACGCAAGAGGCGATCTCGTCAGTTAGGTTTATGTTTGGGTGAGGTGAAGTTTTAGTTAGGTTCAGGTCTATAGGATTAGGGATGGATTGAGCATGTGACTTAATTAAGTTCGCAAGTGAGATTATGGCGTCCTTGCTCTTCTTGGTGACGCTTTTGTTTAGGTTAATGTGTTGAATTATGTTTTCGAAAGCTTTAAGTACTATTTCGAGTGGGGTGCAATCGTTAATGTTGATGGGTTGTATTGTGGTTTCAGGCTCTGCCGAAACGGTTGGTTTGGTTGGTTCAGGTACCGCCAGGTTGATAACAGAGCCTGTGGGGGACGCAAAAGGAGGTGATGGGCTGGGATCAGGATCAGGTTGGGAGGGAGGTTCTTTAGTTGGTGAGCTCTTGGAGGACATTCTCCTCCAGCTCATGGCACTAGACGTAGCCACAGTCGCAGCTGCGGCGTTACGTTTCGTAGAACGTGTGGCTTTCATTTTGGATTATTTTTGAACAGCCGGATTTTTGAAAGTAAGTGAGCGGTTTGTAATATTGAACATGGAGTGGGTGGGACCCACTGATAAGCAGGTTTTTTGGTTAGGTTAGGTTAGGTTAGGTTAGGTTAGGTAAGGTTAGGTTAGGTTAGGTTTTTTTTTTTTTTTTTTTGTTCAAACTTATTTGTTTCGTATTTATTTGGTATTTTCACTGTTTGTTTTGTTTTGTTTTAGGAGGAGTGACAGAAGAGGCGATTTGATACCTGCTTCTTACATGATGTAAGTATGATGGAAGTTTTAAGTTTAATTGCCTATTAACACTGTTTTGTTATTTGGTTTTAATGTTTTTGGTGTTTTAGTATGTGATATTTGATGTTTTATCGATATATATAAATATATATGTATTATAAGAGATGTATATGTTTTGTTGAATATGTATGTATATATGATTAGGTGTTGTTATTACGCTTTAGGGTGGAGATAATGTGAGAGATGAACTTGTTGAAGGAATCTACTGAAGACTCCTTCTTAATTATATCGAGTATTTTATAGGGGTTAACCCTGAGGTTTTGGCACAGTAAGGTATGGTCCAGACGTTGTCTCGCATACATGGGACAGTGTTGGAGCAGGTGTTGTAGATCCTGACTGGTTTGTCCATCACATGGGCATAAGTCGTCAGCTGTTATTTTGAAACGGTGGAGGTAAGTTTTGTGGTAGCCATGACCAGTCAGGATCTGAGTGAGTGCAAATGATATGCCCATGGTGGATTTTGCTGTTCTACAATCACTGATTGTTGGTAGCCAGTTTCTGGTGGTGGACGCTTGGGTGGCAGATGAGTATCTGTCTTCCCAAGTCGCCAGGCTGTTTTTACGCAATTGTGTTTTGGCGTAAGTCGCAGAAAAGTGGTCGTAGTCACAACTACGCCTGAGATTAGCAGCTTGTCCAGCTGCAGCGTCCGCCAACTCGTTGCCTGTTATGCCAACATGACTGCGGACCCATGCAAACTGTATTTTGTCGGGATTGCGTAATAAGATGTTATGTATTTCCGCCACGAGTTGGTGGGTGCTGCTGCGATTCTGTATGGCCTGTAGCGACGACATGGAGTCTGAGAAGATAATGCATTGCTGGTAATTTTTCTTCTCTGCCCATCGGCAGGCGTGTAGAATAGCTAGAAGCTCCGCTTGAAAAACGCTACAGGCTTTGTGAAGTTTTAGCTTCTTAATCACGGAGTGACTGTCTGCACCAGGAGCGAAACAGACGAAAGCAGCGCCGACGGATCCGTCCTCCTGCTTGCTTCCGTCTGTGTATATATGATGCGCTGTACCCTGATGCAGCCGTTCAACCTCATGTTGATTGGTTGCTCTAGCAAACTTTGGTGCAATGCGTTCGCTAGGGTGCGGTAAGTCTCTGGGAGAAATTGGTGTTTCAAGGAGGATGTCACTTGGGAGCTCGGGGAAGGTGCCAGTTAGACGCATCTGCTCGACAGAGTGTACCTCCTTGACTCTGAGGTCCAGGGGGACAAATTGTGCAAGAGCCAGTGCAGCTGTAGTCGAGACTGTTCTGAAAGCTCGGATGGCTTTTATAGCAAAGCCGCGTTGTGTGCTCAAGAGTAGCTGTTGCACATATTTTTTATCTGCTGCTTGTCCCCATATACCCGCTGCGTATGTGATCATTGGTTCAATGACTTGACGGTAGATAATGCTGACGTTTTCGGGATGTGCTCCCCAAGTTGGTCTGGTGAACAGGCACAGTCTGTGGAACACCCGAGCTGCCTTTTCGGTGACATATCGCACGTGTGGTCCAAATCTAAGCCCTTTATCAATGATCACGCCAAGTAATTTGATTTCATTTGAGAAGTTCAAGTTTTTCCCAGCCATGGTGATTTTAGCGCTCTCGGCTTTTATGTTAAAGGGAATAACTTGTGTCTTTTCCGGGCCAAACGTCAGTTTAACGCTGGATCCCCATTTGGCAATGAGGTCAAGGGCTTGGTTGGTAGCAGTCTCCAGTTCCGCCACTGTGCGCGCTGATGCGACGAGTAATACGTCGTCAGCGAAAGCCTGAAGATGGCACCCGTCAGGAAGATTAATGTCGAATAACTCATCTAGCGTGATGTTCCACAGGATTGGACCACAGGCGGAACCCTGTATACATCCTTTGGTCATGGAGCGTGTTACTCGAGCATCGGCGTGATCAAGAGTGACTCTGCGATCTTGCACATAGCTCTGGATGAGTCGAAAGATGTTTCTGGGACATTGTTTGTTTCGCAACTGCTGAAACATGGCTGGCCACCACGCATTGTTAAAGGCCGACTTTATATCGAGCGACACAGCTATGGTGGGATTGCCATTTGCTTTCGCAGAGCGTATTTTGTTAATAGCCGTGTTTAGTGCGTCGACAGTGCTGGTCTGTTCGGTGAAACCGAACTGGTAAGGGTTATTTTTCCCCGCTTTGGCTGATTTATAGTTGACGCGTCGGATAAATAATTTTTCCAGCAGTTTGCCGAAAACAGGGATCAGCCCGATAGGCCTGAGTGCATTAAGCGAAGAGGAGTCGATTTTTCCCGGTTTCGGAATGATTTTGACGTACGCCTCCTTCCAGCGTTCAGGGAAGTATCCTAGAAAGAGACACCGGTTAAGAAGAGCCACTACAAAGTCGGGGTAGGAAGAGACAGCCTGTTTGCAGATGTCTGCCGTCAAGTTGTCCAAGCCCGGAGCTTTCCTGTGGTTGATCTGGTCTAGACATTCTAGAACCTCCCCCACCGAGAAGGGGGGGTCATCTGGGGTATCTGGCAAAGTGGATTGGAGTGAGCGAAGTTCCTCCTGTCTGGGTTGACTGTCAGATGTGTCCATAGGGAAGAAATGGTCAAGAATCGCCTCAGCTGTCTCTCTGCCTGTGGTGGTGAATCTATTGCCAACTTTGATTGTGACAGGTGGGGTTCTAGGGGCTGCTTCCTTCAAAAGACGGTTAGTCAACGACCAAACATTTTCTTTGGTTTGGAGCTCACAAAACTCTCGAAAATGCCTTGTTGATTCTGATTTCATGAGTTCAGCATATTTTTCCCTGGCTGCTGTTTGCTCCTCTAAAATCTCGTCAAGTGGTAGTCTCTGTCGTTTCGCCATGTGTAATCTTCGGTGTAAAGCTAGGACATTATGTTTACACGACTCCAATTCGTCAGTCCACCAAGGAGCCTTGACTTTAGACGAGCCACTTCTCACCGGCATGGATCCCTGGCAAGCAGTATGTATGGCGTCAGTGAATTCGTTCACCATATTGTCCAGATCAATAGGGCCAGCCTCGGCTATATTTGCATCCAGCAAGGGAGATGTGGTCATAATACCATCGAGTAGTTGTTTGAAGAGCGTCCAGTTAGCTTTGTCAGACTTATACAAGAAGGTCGAGGTATTCTGAGACTTGTACCTTGTTAGGTTTCCAGTAAGAAACGTGAACTCAATTGCATTATGGTAAGAAGATGCACACAAATCTGGGTTCACTCGCCAATTGAGTATACGATTTTGAATAGACTCGGAGACGATGGTGATGTCTATGATGGATGTGCGGTGTTGTCCGTGAGTGGTGGTCTCAAATGTGGGAGTGTTACCAGTATTGCAAACACTTAGATCGTTACCCATAACCAATTCCAGTATTTCATCCCCTCGTGGATTAGACGAAATGGAGCCCCAAAGAGGGTTCCATCCGTTAAGGTCTCCGCCGATGATCAGATTTTGGCCTCCCATGGCCTTGACTAATATATCGAGTCGCTCTAGTGTTTGTTCCTCGTCCTCGCGAGGTTCAATATATACAGATGCAATAGTTATAGGTCTGTTTTGATGAGTTAGCTGAATAACACAAAGATTAGAGGAAGAGTATTGGGTTACTCCAATGATTTCTCCTACATCCGGTTTAGTAACAATACAAGCTTTAACTCTTTTATCCCCGCTGAATTGATGTATTTTAAGTCCTCTAACTGGTTTCATTAATTTGCCATTACCGACATACGGCTCCTGGATGAGCCCGATACTAAAAGGTCCTTCAATGAAAGAGCGAATAAATTCGTGGGTACTGTGTTGCGCTCTGTCGGTGTTACACTGAATAAAATTTAGTTCACAATTAAAAATGGTCACTACCATAATCCACTCGGTCATTTATTTTCTCTTTCATCGTACGGACCCTTTTACAGACTTCATCTGTCGCCTTGTGTTTAGTGTCGGTTTTGGTGCCAAACTTCTGATTATGGCTCTGACAGTTAGCACACTTAGGAGGTTTCCCTTTGTCAGCGCAATCTTCTGCAGTATGGCCCGAAGAAGCGCAGTGAGCGCAGGTAGGTTTCTCGGCTTTGCAGTGAGTCTTAGTATGCCCGAACTGCAGGCACTTATGGCACTGTAAGAATGGGGTGAAATCACCAGCCCTTACGCGCTGATGATCGACGTTAACACGTTCCTGTCTCATGATGCACCGGTAAAGCCTAGAACTAACCATAAAGACTGCATTGTAGTAAACTTGGGGATTCTTATTGTTGCGCTTAAAGCGCAGTGTCAATTCCTCGCTGTCAATGTTTAACTCTGGGTTTTGTAGCTTGATGGTCTCCACCAGACTTTCAGAAGGAGTGTCATTGTCGATGCCACGCAGGATGATCATTGGTCTCAAACGCTTAGCAGGCTCCGCAGCTGCATGACCGGATTCTTGGATCTTGTTGATGACTTGATCGGCTTGCGCGCTATTGTCAAACTCCACACGCAACTTATTGTTGGAGACAACTTGCACCCTAGCTGGAGCGAAGGCCAGTTCCTTAAAGCTTACGCTTTTCTTGAATGCGCTAATAGCGTCTTGGCGAGATTTTACCTCACAGTTAGGAGTGACAATAATCGCTGGATTAGAATTTCTGCTCTGTGGTGGTTTGTTATTTTTGCTGGAAGCAACAGCCGAGTATGAATTAGGTTAGGTTAGGTTAGGTTAGGTTAGGTTAGGTTAGGTTAGGTTAGGTTAGGTTAGGTTAGGTTGGGGTGCCATGTCAGACAACCTCCTCGTGGTGCACCCTGGGCGTTACCGTTTTTGATACGGTGACGGCTAATGGTCTGGCAGTCGGAGACAGTGCCAGTTTTGCTCTGGTACTGTCTTACTCGTTACCCCGTACGCAGTGCGGGACCGAGGGCCGCCATCTCAGATGGGGGCCGCGCGGGAGACAACCGCTATATAAATATGCACTTCACATCGGAACCCTGTACGTGGTGCAGGACTGAGGGCCGCTACTTTTAAGTGGGGGCCGCGCGGGAGACAACCGCTTTATAAATTTGCGTTTCACACCGGAACCCTGTACGTGGTGCAGGACCGGGGGCCGCCAGACCATCGGGGGCCGCGTGGAGTAAACCACTTCAAAAATCCTCAAAGAGCCGACGTTGGGATCCGTGGCGTCGGAGCGCCTGAAGGTGGTTGACAGAGTGTGTCAGCCAAACAGCGCCAACCCTGGGACACCGCCCGACCTCCCAGTGGTATTTAGGGTTACCCGGGTACAGGGGGCACTGCCCGGGTGGACCGTTTTTTCCCCCATACTCGTGGGAACAAAAATGGATTATGACAATTATGATACTTTTTTCGATGTTGGGTCCGAGACGGACGGTGTTGATGAGGCTATCTTCAAAAGACCTAAGAAGACAAGCAAGAAGGTGCCTATAGTACGGCTTACGCGATTGCACGCGCGCATAGCGAAGGAGGCCGACAAAGTTGAAGGTGAGGGAAGTAGGAGTCGATGTTCATCGTGGTCGTCTGGTGTTACGGTGTCGGATGAAGAACTGGACTCTGAATCCCAAGAGCCAACAGGACGAAAGAGACGGTATCCAAAGTCACCAGTATCGGGCGACGGTGACCTTGAAGAGGATAATCCCTCTGCTGCCCCTGCAAATGAGAACCCCCCCGCCACCCCCACACCGGGGACACCATCAAAGCGCGGGAGGGGCCGACCACCTACCACAGGACAGTACATTGGGATAGGCCGAGCTAGACAGGAGGAGGCAACGCTTCGAAGAGCTCAAGAGAAAAGAGAAAAGGAGCTCCAGGTGGAAAAAGAAATCGCTGAGAAGGCACGGCGACTTATCCAACCACGGGAGCTCGCTACGGCAACAAAAACAGCCGACTGGAGGAGCATGCCTATCTCAGAGGTGTGCGAAAAGATCTGCAGCACAGCAGATGTGATAAAAGACGTTGCTTGTAGGTCCAGCAACCTAAAAGGAACGTTCGTGCGAACCCTCAAGGACGCTGCGGCCCAAATCAAAGAAGCGATGGCCGCTGTACCCAGCCGAACGGAGAATGAGGAACTCAAAAATCTCGAGGAGAAACACAATTCTATGCGTGCCGATTTCCTCAAGATACAGTCAGATTATCTTCGAACGCGTAGCGAAAACGACGGTCTACGAGTCGAAGTAGAGCTACTGAGGAGAGAAGTAGAAGCTCTCAAGAAGGGTTCGCTACCATCAAGTTCCTGCAAGAACTGTACGGGAGCACAAGGCGGACAAACGCAAGAGATGACTCAACTTCTAGCTGCCATGAACGCCCGATTCGAAGGCCTTGAACGGCGACTAATACAGGAAGGACGACAAAGCGCCCCGCTCGCTACTGAGTGTGCATATCCGGAAAGCCAACCATCTGCTCCGGTGGCGCCTTCAGTAGTTTCAAAAAAAAAGAAGAGCTACGCGGCTGCAACATCTGCCGCGCCGGGCCCTGCCCTTAAACCTAGTGTAGGGCAGCAATCGGAAAAGAAGAGGAAGAATAAAAACAAAAAAGCAGAGGAAACCTCGGCCAAACCGCCGACGCAGAAAGATGCGCGACCGCCATCTCCGACCCTCACAACTCAAGAGGAAGGTTGGCAAGAGGTCCGAAACCGTCGAGCCAAAAAGCCGAGGGCTCATCCAAAGACTGACGCACCATCGGTTGCGAAAAAGAAGAAGAAAAAGGAGCCGAAACTGCGGCCGCCGAAAACATCCGCAATAACAATTAAATTGCGACCGGAGGCGGAACAAAAAGGAGTGACATACTTACAGGTTCTTATGTCTATTAAGAACCAGTTTAAGCTGGCTGAATTTGGTATCACGGGCGGAATGGCCATGAAAGTGTCCGCTACGGGGGCACGAATGTTAGAGCTCCCGGGTGTAGACAGCGCCGATACAGCTGACAAAGTTGCGGAAAAACTTCGCCAACTTGTTGACCCGACATGGGCGGAAATCACCAGGCCCGTTAAGTGCGCTGAGTTAAGGGTGACTGGACTGGACGACACGGCAACAGTCGAAGAGGTGAAAGATGCGGTTGCAAGAATAGGGGAGTGCTCGGTAGAGGCGGTGATCTGCGCTGAGATCCGCCGCAGTGGTGCCGGGCTAGGTGTTGCCCACGTTAAGTGCCCAGTGACGGCCGCCAAGAAGATCGTAGAAGGGAGAAAGCGGCTGATGATTGGCTTTGTGTCTGCGGGAGTAAAAATGCTGCCGATGAGACCACTGCGCTGTTTTAAGTGTATGGAGATAGGACACGTCAGAGGGAAATGTTCGAATGAAATCGACCGGAGCAATTTATGCTACCGGTGCGGTAAGGATGGACATCTGGCGAGAACCTGCACTTCCCTGCCTCACTGCATTATCTGCGAAGCAGCACAGAAGAAAGCAGACCACACCCTAGGGGGCAAAGGCTGTTCTGACCCTAAGTCAGGGAATAGAAAGCGAAGAAGACAGGCAAAGTCGAAGCAATCCCAACAGGCGCGAGCCGCAGGGAATGCGACAAATGCGGAAGCAGATGAGGCACCGAGGTAGGGCGATGGCATGAGGCCTTGCCCTCTCCTTGGAGTGGGGTTTGGGTGGCAGAACTGGGCCAATTCTGTCGTCCACTTGGGACCCCGAGGTGGAAGAGCGCGCCAGTGTTCCGGCGCGCCACATCGTGGTAGAGACGATTGCGTCTCAGAGTTGGAGTCCGAAAGGACTGGCGCAGGGTGGGAACGCGGTGAATGCCACACCGATCCCGCGGTTCTTGCCAAACTGCGTGAGAGGAACACCGATAGGTTTTTAGTGGGTATGCCCCCCCTCCGGCCCCCCATCGAGCCCGCTAGGGGCTGGGTGGGGGATCGGCTGGGCGGAGAGTGGTGCCGTCGCAATGTCAAGCGACGGCTTCCATGGTGAGCCCCACATACCCCCGGCATTGGCCCGATGCCGGGAAGTGCGTAACGCATTTTCCTATCGTTAAAAAAAAAAAAAAAAAACAAAAAAAAAGGTTAGGTTAGGTTAGGTTAGGTTAGGTTAGGTTAGGTTAGGTTAGGTTAGGTTAGGTTTTTTTTTTTATTAATTTTATTTTGTTTACAAAATGGGTTTACTTAATCAACACTAGTTTAGTTGTTTCATTCCTGGTAGGCGACAAAGCCGGACATCGCTATTTGATACGATCGTTCCGACTTTGCCACCCTCGGTTACAAAATGAAATTTATAAGATTGAGTTATTTATATAAAATGGATTGTTAGAAGAATATTATTATTAGTTGTTTGACAAAATGGTATCAGTGAAAAAAGGGATAATATTTGATTATGAAGGGGATTAATTTTTTACAGAGAATATCAGAAGACAATAATAAGTTATTTACAAAGTGTTTTCGGTGCCGTAATCAATGCGCTGCTGAACTTTAATTAGCATTGCTTTCACACGAGGACATTTAGTAGATGTTGCTCGATGTTGGGTATTGTCCTTACCCTTAAACCTCTCGTTATGTGTCTTGCAATTGGTGCACACGGTTTTCTTGGGGTCTTCTTTGGTCGGACATTGCTCCACATCATGCGACCCTGCACAATGAGAACACGTCTCGACCTTTGCAGAACATTTGCTCTTTGTGTGCCCGAATTGCAGGCACTTGAAACATTGTAGGAAAGGACTGAATTCCTCAACGTGTACCCTCTGGTAGTCCACGTTGATTTTTTGTTGTTGGATCATCGCATGGAAAACTGCTGGAGTCACAATATAGACGGCGTTGTATAAATTGGTTAGGTTAGGTTAGGTTAGGTTAGGTTAGGTTAGGTTAGGTTAGGTTAGGTTAGGTTAGGTTAGGTTAGGTTAGGTTAGGTTAGGTTAGGTTAGGTTAGGTTAGGTTAGGTTAGGTTTTTTTTTATTATGTGTAAGATATTTACGATTCTTCAGTTTACACGCGGCGCTATTGGTGTACGCGTTGTGTAAACTGCAATGTGCAGTGTTTGTTTGTGGTTAGCAGTTAATGGGTTTATTGGTGAAATTGTATGAGGTTATATTAAAATATATATATATGTTTATAAAATATATTTAAAGGTGAAGTTCATTTTGAGCCGTAATCAATTATTTCGGTGAGCCGCAACTTATGTGCGTTCCTGACTGGGCAGTTGTTCGAGGTTGCTGCGTGGTTGGTGTTGGTAGTCTCTTTGGTTTTTTGATTGTGCATTAGACAATTGAGACACTTGACGGCTGATGTGTTGTCTTTTTTGGGACAATTTTTGTAGACATGTCCTTCGAGGGAGCAGTGGCTACAAAATTTAGTTTTGTTTGGGCATTTGGTTCGAGTATGTCCAAATTTCAGGCATTCGAAACACTGCAACAGAGGTGAGTGTTCTGCTACATGTATTTTGTGATGGTCGATGTTGAGTCTTTCCGAGTTTATGGCGGCATGCCAGACCTGGGGGGTAGCCTTGAAGACATAGTTGTATAGGTTGGGGTTCCTATTATTTAGTGTGATACAGGGTGTGAGGTTAGCGTTAGTAGTGGACATGGAGTTTTTGAGAGCTTCGTTTTGATGTAGGATTATGTCGGGTATTTCCTCTGCGGGGATGGTTCGGGGGATGCCTTTTAGTACGAACATCGGTAGAAGCTTTTTCGCGACTTCCGCATCGACGTCTGGGTTGGTTTCTAAGCGTTTGAGAGTTTCCTGGCATTGGTCAGTGTTGTCAAACTCAACTTTTATTTTGTTGTTGGAGATGGCTTGGCATTTAGCGGGTGCATAGGTGACGTTTCTGAAAGAAATGCTTTTTTGCCATTTGGTAATGGCATCCTGTTTATTGGTTGCAGAAGGCACGGTAATTATTATTGTAGGGTTGCTGGTTTTATTGCTGGAATCTTGTACATGGGAAGTGTTATTGTTTGTGGGGGTTTTAGTAACGGCGGCGTAAGATTTGCTTTTAGGGGCTTTATCAATTGCAGGTGCAGAGAGTTCCTTTTTGAGGAGCTCAAATTCTGCTTTGACACAGTTAGTTACTTCTGTTTTGATACATGAGGCTATTTCGTTTTTCAAGTTGGAATTAAGAGTGAGTTCAGTTTCTGTTTCTGTTGGAGTGGAGTTTGTAGCACTGGAAAGATGTTTGGCGTGATGTTTGATGGTGTTGGCAAGCGCTATTATAGCGTCTTTGCTTTTTTTGGTAACACTTTTACCAAGGTTAATGTACTTAATGATGTTCTCCGAAGCTTGGAGAACTACTTCAGTTGGGGTGCATGCAAAGTTGATTGGTTCTATAAGAGTTTCGGGCTCTGCCGAAACGGTTGGATAAGTTGGTTCAGGCACCGCCAGATTGATAACAGAGCCGGTAGGGGACGCAAAAGGAGGTGATGGGCTGGGATCAGGATCAGGTTGGGGGGTAGGTGTTTTGGTTGGCGAGTTCTTGGAGGACATTCTCCTCCAGCTCATGGCGCTAGATGTAGCCACAGTCGCAGCTGCGGCGTTGCGTTTCGAGGTGCGTTTCATGATTATTTATGATCAGCCAGATTTTTGAAATTATGTAAGCTGGTTAGGTTAGGTTAGGTTAGGTTAGGTTAGGTTAGGTTAGGTTAGGTTAGGTTAGGTTAGGTTAGGTTAGGTTAGGTTAGGTTAGGTTAGGTTAGGTTAGGTTAGGTTAGCGAGTAGTAAAAATGAACTACCCCAGGAGGGTACCAGCTGCCCCGCAGCTGGAGAATCCCTCTCAGGCACTTCGGTGTCTGGCTGCCCCGCGTATTCTGGGGGGGGCAACTATCGCCTTTTGGACAGAGCACAGGGTCCGGGTAAAAACAGTGCACATTCGAGAGATAGCAGTGGGAGCAGACCTGGGTCGATCACACGCTCGGCCGCTGCTGGGAGGTGCGTCTTGGCGGACGACTCAGACATGTCGTTGGCGGACGACAGTAGGAGCGAAACTCCAATTGCGGGAGCGAAGCGGTACGATGTCGCGCGTAAGCGCTCCGTTGTGGGGGTTTCTGGAGAGGAGTCGGGGTCAGACTCTATGGAGAGTGTTGTGGAGAGTGTGGGAGAGCCGAAGGAGGGTTTTAGGTTTCTAGACCCTTCGCGACCTCTGGGGCCGTATTCTGGGCTGTCAAAGGCCAAGGTTGTGCTGGAGCGCCTGAAGCAAAGGGACGAGTTGGAAGAGGCAAAATTCGAAGCAGCCAAGCAGGCGATGAAGGAAAGGGTGAAGAAGGCTCTTGGCAGGCCTGAAAGGAAGAAGGCGAAGACCTTGCCAAGCCCGGTGGAGAATTTGCCAAACCCGGCAAAGAAAAAATCGAGATCTCCGTCGCCGGTCGTAAGCGCCCTTGACCGGGACAGCTTGACGATGCCGAAGATGGTGGGCATCGTCCAAAGGTGGATCGATACGATGCACCAGGTGTGCAGAACGTCCGGCAACATCAAGAAGGAGCATAAAGTTGCTATAATGACAGCGCGGGCCGATATTGCTGTGGTCATGGACGTTCTGCAGCACCTGCCCGTTGATGAGGAGGTCCGTCGTCTTAGGTTGGACAACGAAAGGATGGGTAAGGAACTGGAGCTTGTCCGGGAGGAGCTTGAGGCGGTGAAGCGAAACATCGCGGAGGAGGCGGCTAAGCGAAGTGAGCAGCGCCCCGAACCGGTGGCTGCACCGGCTCAGTTGGCGGAGGTGACCTCGCCAGATAGGCTTGAGGACCTCAAGGCCTTCATATTGAGGTTGGTGGGGCCGATGGTGGATGCTCGCATCGAGGGGCTGGAGATGAGGCTCCCGCCGGCGCCACCGATGAGGCCACCCTTGGCTGCAGACAAGAGAAAGGCAACGATTGCTGCTCCGACGCCATCAACTTCATGGCAAACACCGGTGCCATCTGCACCGTTGACACAGCCAGAGGTAGTTGCCTTAGACCCCCCTCAAACCTGGTCTGAGGTTGTAAGTAAGGGTGAGCGAAAGCGGAGACGAAGGGCTGCGGCAGCGGAGGCGACAGCACTGGCTGCGGCGGCAATCCCAGCGGCCCCCGATTCAGTGGCGGGACCTCATCCTCCCATTGCGGGAAAAACCGGGAAGAAGAAGCCCAAGCTGGCTACCCCCAGCTCCTCCGCGATTGTGGTCACTGTTCCACAAGAGGCGGAGAAGCGGGGCGTGACGTACGCTATGGTTCTAGCCAAGGCCCGCCAGGAGGTCAAAATCCAGGAGCTGGGAATAGAAAGGCTAAAGATGAGAGTCTCGCAGACTGGAGCCAGAGTGCTGGAAATTCCCGGAACCACGAGCGGGGAAAGGGCCGATCTCTTGGCAGCCAAGCTCACAGTTGCCCTTGTTGGGCTGGCCGACGTCCACAGACCTATCAAGACCGTGGATCTGAGGGTGTCGGGAATCGACGATTCGGTGGCGGAGGCTGACTTGAGAGAGGTTCTGGCGGAGAAGGGCGGATGCCCGGCCGAGCAGTTAAGGGTTGGCCGAATGAGAATGGGCCCGGGAGGTCTGGGCACCGTCATGGTGAAGTGTCCGGTGGGAGCGGCAAAGAAGGTGGTGGACTCTGGCAAACTGCTGATCGGCTGGAGTTCTCCACAAATAAAGGTGCTGGAGCCCCTGCCTATCAGGTGCTTCAAATGTATGGTGCCGGGGCACATGAGAATGCGCTGCCCGTGCGAGGCTGATAGAAGCGGAACCTGCTACCGCTGCGGAGAGGTGGGGCACAAGGCGGCGGAGTGTTCCGCGCAGCCAAGGTGCGTGGTTTGCGCGGAAGCGAAACTGCCGGCCAACCATATCTTGGGGGGCAAGAGTTGTCGTCCGCCGGCAAAGCGGGTGGATCCCATCCGGAAGAGAGGGATAGCGGTAACAGGGGCAGAGAGTGGAACTGCCGCGGAGTTAGGGAATCGGGCGGAGGCAGTCCCGGAAAAGGGGACTGTGACAACGGAGGCAGGGAGTCAAGATGCCTCGGATGCGGGAAGGCGGAGTGGTCGCGTGCCTGCCCCTCCAGCTGCCAGGGCGAAACGCACTAAACGTGCACGGGGGGTGGATTCGCCCCTTAGTGACCGCTCTATGAGCGACTGGACCGAGGAGATGAGCTTCTCCGGCTAGTCCTATCTCCGACCAACACGGAGGTCAGTTTCCATCTCCATTAGGAGGGGGAGACTGCGGAGGGTGGGGAACCGCTATATTCCCAGATGTGGACGGCAGCTTTAGGCCGACGCGCCGCCTTCCTCCCCTCGGCTCTATTATAGAGCTGTCCGGGAGCTGCGAAAATGCGCGGGCGTGGGGAACTAAACATCTTGTTCCCCGGTCTGGGGCCAAGCGGGCGGTGGGGGGTGACCCATCGCCTGCCTTGCACGGCCCTGACAGTGTGGGGAGATGGCCAAACTTGCCCGGCCATCTCCCAGGAGTGAGGAGGCCTGGTTAGCCGGGCGGTCGCCGGGTCACACAGGGGTGATTCCCACAAGGGCCCCCCTTGACCAGTTCGGTGACGAGAGGGCAAGTACTGAAGTTTTTTAGTGGGTATTCCCTCCTCCCGAGATCCCACCGAGCCACTCGGCTGGGTGGGATCACGGGAGGCAGTCGTGGAGGGAGCCGTAACGGTGAATGTTGCGGTCCCCTCCTGGCGAGTCCCACATACCCCCCTCTCGCTCACCTGCAGGAGGGGAAGTGCGTAAATGCATTTTTCTTCAGTATAAAAAAAAAAAAAAAAAAAAAAAAAAAAAAAAAAAAAAAAAAAAAAAAAAAAAAAGGTTAGGTTAGGTTAGGTTAGGTTAGGTTAGGTTAGGTTAGGTTAGGTTAGGTTAGGTTAGGTTAGGTTAGGTTAGGTTAGGTTAGGTTAGGTTAGGTTAGGTTAGGTTAGGTTAGGTTAGGTTAGGTTAGGTTAGGTTAGGTTAGGTTTTTTTTTTTTTTTTTTTTTTTTTTTTTTTTTTTTTTTTCCACTGCTCCCCGGACTCGAGGTCCAGGCCTTTTTATATCTGTTTCCTCATTCATTCAAGTTCACGCTTTTATTCCTCTCGCACTAGTATTCCGCATTCTTATTCTTTCTATCATTCATCCTCTTATATTCATTAACGGGTGGGATGCCCGCCTAACAGTACTTGTTTTTGTCTTTATTTATTTATTCAAAACAGGGGTAATTAAAGCCACACGAATGTTTTCTAATTTTGTTACAATTTTCTTCTGGTTGTACTTGTTTACTGTTCCATAACAGTTTTACAGTGTTGTTTGCTTACATTTATTTTGTTATCTTATTTATCTAATTACAATTCCTTATATTCTATTTCTTTCCCGTCACCTTTTTGTTTATCGTTATATCTATCGCTACTTACAGTTTTATAACATTTACTAGTTTCATTCCTATTGGTTTTACTCAACTAATTACATCACTCGTATTGTTACTTCTTTATCTATTTATTTATTTACAGTTCTACTTATCATACATCATACATCGGGTTCTTATCACTATTACTTATCATACATCATACATCGGGTTCTTATCAACTATTACACACTTAACTGATTATCTACGTTAACATTTACTTGCTTACTTTTTAAAAGGTAGGTGTATATATATACTAATGATATATATTTCTATCCTATTTCTTTTCTTAATTCTATTTACAGACTATTATTGTTCATCATAGTATTACTCCACTGAAATTTTTTGTTATATTTTTGCCTAATTTTAATCTATTTTTCCTATCGTATGTATTTGCTTGCTTATTCATTTTATTTGTTTCAAGAAGTCGTTATATATTCTAATAATATATAATACTGTCTTATTTCTTTTACTTTTATTCTATGATACCTGTTTTATATCATATTTTATATATTATATCCTATTTTTATTGATTTTATACTGAATTTAAAATTTTGTTACTTAGCTACTATGTTTAGACTTAGCTTTCTTTATTTATTAATTTTGTCAAATATCAATGTATGCATTTAAATTTTGAACTGTTGAAAATGTTATCATGTCTACAGTATAAATTACAAATTTAGTTTGTAGCACATGTGTTGTGGAGTAAAGTGTGATTGGCTTGGTGTTATTGCCTTTTGTTCATTCCGTGTAGTATGATGTCGTTGATCTGGCCAGATAATCCCATTTACTCCGCACTGGGCACTCTCCGCTGTATGCGTTGTGGTTTGTATTTTTGTTCCCTGCGTGCACACAGTTGCAGCACTCCGGGTCAGATTTGGCGAGCCAATCATCACAATTGGCCCGCAAATGCGGCCCTCCGCAGTGACTGCATCTGTCTGCACTGTGGGTACAATATTTTCTACCATGCCCATACGCCAAGCATCGTGAGCACTGGATGAGAGGAGACTGGTCCTCCACCCTGACCCGCTGGAGGTCAATGTGCAGCACGCCAGCCTCCGTCATCCTGTGCCAGAGAAGGGGAGAGACCTGTAGAATTATGTGGGATGCGTTTGGGTTCCTTGTTCTTTTCTTATACTTGACTGTTGTTTTTAGTTCCTCTTCCGTTCCTCCGTAGATGTTTGCATTTTGCGTTCTTATTGCTGCTAGGAGTGAGTCGTCGTCGAGGTCGTCGCTTTGTACGACGTCTTTTAAGATGATTAACGGGTCTTTATTTTTAATTCGTGCGACTTGTAATTTCGCGTCTTTCTCTTCAATTCGGCTTATTACCTCTTCTAACTCGTCCTTGTCGCGGCAACCTATAATGACCTTCTGGTTTTTAGCTTTCCGTATTTTGTCTATTTTCCGCCCTTCTTTTGTCGCGTCCACCGCGCGCCTCACCCTTTCGAGGACCTCCCCGCTGGTTTCCACAGCGTTATCCGAGGTCACTACGACGGAGTGAAGCGCCGGTGCCGGATGGGGTTTGGGTGCTGCGGTAACGGCGGCGTATGAGCGTGTGCGGCCTGGGGTCCCAAGCGGCGGCTGTTGGTCTGCCAGTTCAAGTTTTGTTTGGACCGTCTCTACCACATTCTTGATCGCCTGCTGTTCCTCCAAGATGTTCCCCACCCTGTCTTGCACATCAGTGATTTTATTCACCATCGTGAAGAGTCGCGGCACAACTTGCGATTCTTCATCGTCGTATTCCCCCAGCTGTCCCAAGGAGTCTACGGCGATGTCCACCCCCTTGCCGATTTTATCTAGTGCTGCCTTATTTGTCTCAGTTGCAAGCTCCATGAGATTTCGGATATCCTTATGTGCATCAATGATGTTGTTGTTTGCCGTTTCTATTGTGCTATCCAGTTTCTCTGCCTGCTTGAGGTGTTTGTCGCTACTATAGGCGATGTCGCTCAAGCTGGCTTCGATCCCGGATAGCTTTTCCATAATTCCTTTCATCTCTTGGCTGGGTGTTGGGGCCATTTGCGTGGTGCTTGGGCGGGGAGCGGTCCGGAGTGCGGTCAATTCCTCTTCCATTTCTGCGAACCGCTTACTCAGCTCACAGAGAGAGATCAGTCCGGTATCAGTTCTAAGCTCGATGTATTGCTTGATGTCCTTTCTCATCTGCGTGTATTCCTTAATCTTTTCTGGAATTTGCTCCATATCGAGCATCATATTTTCTAAGATGGTACTGGTCGGCTGTTTATAAATGTGAGCGTAGGTAGAGCGGGGTTTCTGCATTGACGTCACAAGGTCAATGGACCTACGCTTTGCGTTTGGCCGCTTAATAAACGCCAGGGCCTGGTCCCCAACCCCGATCGGCAGCTCTTTGGAGCCAGATGGTGAGGTTCCCGGTAGTTTCCTGGGGCTCAGGGCTTTCCCCGGTTTGCCAATCGGTGTGTGGACGAAAGCCATCTCGGATTCCGGTATACAGTTGTGTCAACGTAAATAGAGGAGCAGTGTCGTCAATTGTAAACGTGTAAAATTATTTTAAAATTAAACCTAAGTGTATATATGTATAATAAAGTTTTAAATATGTAAAATATTTGTCATTAACCTAATATGCGACCTGCGCTGTCAAATTTTTCGTCAGTTGTATTGTAATTTAGGTAAATTACCTAATTTTAATCAAAATTTTATTTAATCTATGTAGAGTTACTAAAAGTGACTCTACGTCTCTATGTATAAACTATAGTATGCGTGGTGACCTAAAGTACCTATCAGTAAAAACTGCTAATTTTTAAAAATTTTTCCTAAAGAGTTATAACAAATTTTCCTAAAAACAAGATGGCCGCCAAAATGGCGATCGCAGCGTCAAAATAGGGGTCACCGGCTGACTCCTCCCAGCGAGCCCTATCTCCCGACCCCTCGCACGTCCCTCTACGTCCAATAGTTCTCGAGCATTCGCCACCGGAAATTCCCGGAGAAACCGGATAAAAACCGGATAAAGGCGAATAACTCGAGAAGTATCGGCCGGAGTGCCCGGGTTTGTGGTATTTCCTGGTTGGTCTCTTCGAGCCCCACCCCCCAGTGGGGTTTTTGGAAATTAATTTCCAAGGTCACCCTAGGGTGGAACGACCCCACTAGGGTGATAGTAGGCTACCGGGGAAACCAACCAGCGAAATCCCTAACTCTCTAGTCCCAATAGTTTGGGAGATATGTCCCCTCAAAGTTTTCCAAAATGGCGTCCAAGATGGCGGACGCCAACTTTGGAGGGCTGTATCTCCGGCGCTATTGGGGCTAGGACCCTGGTGTTTGGGGCTGTTGGGGGTGCCCTGGCGAGATCTTGCTCGCAAGCGGGGAAAATCAGGGGGTTAAGTGAGGGTGGGAAAAATGGGGTTTTTGGGGTTGGGGGGGGTAGAGGGGAGAAAAACACTCAGAAAGTTCCAAGGAACCAAGCAGATCGGATGGGTAGGTTGGGAGCTACAAGGGATCTAAAAACGACTCCCCCGGGGGTAACGTCGGTACCCCTGATTTTCAAAAAATCGTAGCTCCCAAGCTACTCGTCGTAGAGGCGCGGGGTTTTCGGCGACGTGGTGGGGGGGCACTGGGCTACCGGATGTACTGGCCAGAAACCGGATACAGACACAATATGGAATTCCGGAGTTCCACCCCACTAGGCCGAAAGGAGGACAAAATCGAGGCCCTTCAACGAAATCCCCGCCTCTCTAGGCCGAAAAACAAAAGAGTTATAGGCAGGAGAAAATTTATCCGGTTTCGGGCAAAATGGCCGCCGAACCGGATAAATCGCAATAAAGGGCCTATCCCACCGGTGTTTGGGCTTGCTACTGATGCCAGGGACACCTAAAACATATGGTGGGTCGTCCCAGCCCCTATCTTCAACCCCCAAAAAGAAAACACAGAAAATAACCTAAAAAATAAAATTACTCCTAAACTATATAACCTAAAAATCCAAAAGTGGTACCTAAAAATAGTGCGTTGTAAATACTATGATGAACAAACAAAAACTTAAATCTAACATTTAAAACCAAAGTACAAATTGAGGGGGAAGTTTTCACCCCTAACTTAGATATTTAATAACTATTTAAATATACGTCCAAATTCAAAAATTTAAAAAGTTCTAGAAAGATCTTAATGAGTACTAATTTTCAAAATTTTTAAAACTATCTAATGTCATACAAAAATATTTAAAAATAAAAGTTTTAATTTTTTACAAATTTTAAAATGCAATAACTCAGCTGTCTTTCTTCCGTTTGCAGAGCTCGAAGTGTCGCATGAATCGCCTCGGTGCGCCGCGTCTGATGATGCTCTCCAAACCACCCGGCCGCCCCGGGAAGACTGACCACGTGGTTGGAGGTTATGCAGAAAAATTGCGATTTCTCCGGGGATATTGCCCGGAAAAATCTGCAAATGGCACCACTGGGTAGGGGGCGCTGAGGCGCACACGGCGACAACTCCAAACCCCACGCGTCTCGCAAATTGCGGACGCTATGGGCGAAAAACTGCCGAATTTTTTGCACTTTTTCACCAATTTTGCACTTTTCCACTTGTAACTTTTTGCACTGTGATCCAATTTTTCTAAAACTTTCACCATCCGATGCGTCGCGTCAACGCGCAAATTTTGATATATAGCACTTGTCTGTGCGCTCTGGTTTTACCACTTTTTCTAATTTTTTTTTTTTAAAGTAGGAGACACGTGTTTTCTGGGCGTTCTCGACGGCGGTCGGAGCCAGAATGGTTAGGTTAGGTTAGGTTAGGTTAGGTTAGGTTAGGTTAGGTTAGGTTAGGTTAGGTTAGGTTAGGTTAGGTTAGGTTAGGTTAGGTTAGGTTAGGTTAGGTTAGGTTGGGGTGCGTGCCAGACAACCTCCTCGTGGTGCACCCTGGGCGCCACCGCTCTGTTGCGGTGGTGGCGAATAGTCTGGCGAGGTGGGACCCGGCCGGCGTCTTGGACATATTCCGAGTAGCGGCGGCGCGGGTCGGAGTGGTGGGGGCCTTTGTAGGCCCAGTGGTCCGTGGGGACGTGGTTCCAGGAAAGCCGGAATCCCGTACGTGGTGCGGGACTGGAGGCCGCCACTTTTAGTGGGGGCTGCGTGGAAGGACACCACTATAAAAACCAAGGGGAGCCTTTCCCCTCTAAAAGAGGCTTAAAACCCATGGTAATGGCTAGTTGTCAACAGATATTACCCCAGGAGGGTACCAGTCGCTCCGCGGCTGGAGAATCCCTCTCAGGTGCTTCGGCATCTGACAGCTCCTCGTATTCTGGGGGGAGCAACAACTGCCAGGTGGACAACGCGCTGGGTCCGAAGAAAAACTGCGCCGAACAAAAATCGCTCGACCGTTGCAGGTCGTTGGAGTTGGTGAACGTGGAAGGTGATCAGGAGATCACCAGGCCGGGTTCTGCGGGGGGGGGGAGTGTTTGTTTGACGTTCCTCGGCGGTAAACCAGTTGCCGTTCGAGATGATCCAAACAGGATGGAGGTGGTTTCGGCTGGTTCAGTCGTCAACGCAGGGAGAGCACAACCGAGTCGGTTGGCCAAGGAAGTCGCTAAAGGGGCTGCCAAAGTGGCTCCTAAAGGAGCTCCTAAGGCAGCTACCAAGGTGGCTCCTAAGCCAGTCCCAAAACTGGCCCCCAAAGTGGTGCTTAAGGCAATTACCATTGCCCAAAAGCCGGTAGGCACGCACATTGGGATCTCGTCAGCCAAGAAGCGTGCTAAGACTGGCAGTGACGAAAGTGTCGTGTTCTCAGACTCGGAGGCGTCCCCTAAAAGTGGTCCCAAGATGTTCAAAAAGGGGTCTGTAGAGTGCGTCACGAAATGTGATAAAGGAGGTGGACCTTCGCCTGAGATGGGGCATGCAGAAGTCCGCAAAAGAGCGCAGGCGGATCTAAAGCACGTGTGGGATAAGCTCATCAAAGATAATAAATTCATGGAGCGGGGAAAGAAGGAATCCGTTCAGGTGGCGCTGAGAAGGCTACAGGAAGTGGTTGGGAATTGGGAGGACCCGAAGAATAGTGATGAGATAAGACGTCTGAAGGCGGAAAATGATAGGTTGAGTACTGAGCTGGAGAATTTGAGGGGAGAGCTGAAGGCGTTCAAGGATAGTTTTCAGGAAAAGAGTAAGGAGGCAGCCAGTCTAAGGCGGACGGAAGGAAAGAAAACGGTTGTTGTTGGGGAAGGGGTAGAGATCCTTAACTCAAGTGATGCGGTTGTGGCGCTGCAAAGGTCCATCATGGAGGGGGTTAGGAACATGCTGGATGCCAAGTTTGAAGGCCTCGAAGTTGATGGCAGACTTTTGCCTGCGTCAGTTCATCGTCCTCCCCTAAGGGCAGACAAGAAGAACGCGGCAAAGGCCGCACCGGCGCAAAAAGGGGTGAAACCCTCATACGCCAACGTTGCGGCAGGCCCGTCTGGCCTAAGTTCGGGCTCTGCGGCGCAGGTGTTGGAGCCATCAATCCCTGATGACGAGAATGAGACGCCCTGGCAAGTGGCTGGGAAGGGAGGAAAGCCAGTGAAGGCGAAGAAGCGGAGCCAGCCGGCGCAAGATAAGGCTCAACCAGCCAAACCCATCCCTGCGCCGAAGAAAGCAAAAGCGCCGAAGGGGCCCAAGCTGACACCTCCTCGCACGGCGGCTGTGGTCATCACGATCCCGCAAGAGGTGAAAGAGAGGGGAACCACCTACGCGGATGTCATAGGGAAGGCTAAACAGGCGGTAAAATTGCAGGAGCTGGGGTTAGAGCGGGTGCATGTTAAGCTAACCCAAACAGGTGCTCGTATGATCGAGATCCCGGGCTCGTCAGGGGCGGAAAAGGCAGACTTATTGGCTGCCAAACTTCAGGTTGCGCTGGAGGGAATTGCCAACATCTCCAGACCCGTGAAGTGCGTAGATTTACGCATTTCCGGGCTGGATGATTCGGTCACGGCGGAAAACATCCGCGAGACCATGGCCGAGAAGGGAGGGTGCTCTCCAGAGCAAATAAAGGTTGGACCCATCAGGATTGGCTCGGGTGGCTTGGGAGTCGTAATGACGAAGTGTCCCACGGCGGCAGCGAAGGTGCTTGCGGAGGCGGGGCGTTTCATGATCGGGTGGAGCTGTGCGCACGCCAAGGCGCTGGAAGCTCTCCCGATCCGTTGCTTCAAGTGTTTGGCCGTGGGACACATGCGTCAAATGTGTCCAGCTGAAGTAGACCGCTCCAATGCCTGTTACAGGTGCGGCGTTGATGGGCACAGAGCCGCGCACTGCAGCATGGAGCTAAAGTGTCTCGTGTGTCTGGCAGCCAAACTGCCTGCTGGGCATGTGATGGGGGGAAAGAGCTGCCGCCCTCCGCCGGTGAAGGTTAAGTTGTCCCCGAAGACTAGGGGCAGTGCTAGTGGGGCTGGCAACGGCGCCATGGAGGTTGTTGAGTCAGTGTCTTAATGGACAGACACGACCTCAACTTCCTCCAGGCGAATACAAACCACTGTGCTGCTGCACAGGACATTCTGATGCAGCACGCAGTGGAGTATAAGACGGATATAGTGGTCGTTTCGGAGCCCTACTGTGTACCTCAGCGTACCAATTGGGCGGGGGACGATAACGAAACGATCGCTATTCTGGCACCGGTCAGGTTCGCCCACTCCCCTCCCCTCTCGGTCAGAGAAAGGGGTGCAGGGTATGTGGCTGTGACCAGGGGAGATCTTGCCTTTGTGGGCGTTTACTTCTCCCCGAACCGGCCTGTAGCTGAGCTGGAGCGCTGGTTGTGCGCGTTGAGTGGGGTAGTCCGGCGGCTGAGCCCCATGCAGGTGTTGGTGGCGGGGGACTTCAATGCCAAGCACCCGTCGTGGGGCTCCCCCACATCGGATAGAAAGGGCGTCCTTGTGAGCGACTGGGCGATGGCTGCAGGGTTGGTTGCCCTAAATAGGGGCACGACGCCCACCTGCACAAGGGGTATAAGGGGTTCCAGGGTTGACATAACCTTTGCGACCCCCGCCCTGGCCGCAAGGGTGGAGGATTGGACTGTCCTGACGGATCCGGAGACCCTGTCGGATCACAGATATATTCGGTTCAGGGTCTCCCCAAGGGCGGGAACGCTGGCAGCGAGTACGCGCCCGGCCAACTCATATTTCCCGAGGTGGGCAATCACGGGCTTCAATAGGGAGCTGGCTGAGGAGGCTGCGCTGGTGGAGGCCTGGTGCATCGAGGCTCAGCAGGCGGGTGGGAGCATCGATGATAGAGTAGGGCAGGTCATTCGCTCCCTGACTGCGGTTTGCGACGCTGCGATGCCGAGGATCCATGGTCCCCCCGAAAAGTCCCAGGTTTACTGGTGGTCGGGTGAGATGGAGACTCTTCGGTCCGCCAGTCTCCGAGCCAGAAGGGCCTTGCAGAGATGCAGAAGGCGACGCAGGGCAAGACCGGGGATGGAGCAGAGGCTTCTGGCGGCCTATAGGGAGGCTAAAAAGGCCTTCGAGATCGGCATCGCTAGGGCGAAGGACCGGGCGTGGGAGGAGTTCCTCGCCACTCTGGATAGGGACCCATGGGGACGCCCGTTTAAGATGGTGCGGAGTAAACTCCGTCATCAAGCGCCACCTATGGCTACCATGGAGCCGGTGTTTCTGTCCAGAGTGGTCGACAGTCTGTTTCCCAGATTCTCCCCGTTAACAGAGCCTTTGGTCGCTCCGCAGAGCCCAGCAGAAGAGGAGTCCGGATTCTTCCCGGTGACGGACCTGGAGATGGAGGGGGTTGTGGATCGGCTCCGGTCCAAGAAAAAGGCGCCGGGCCCGGACGGCATCCCGGGCAGGGTTCTGCCTGTCGCATTAAAGCACCTGGGGGAGACTCTCCGTTCACTCTTCAGTGATTGCTTGGAGAGGGGGGAGTTCCCTGAGGCCTGGAAACGTGGCCGATTATGCCTCCTCCTAAAAGATGGTAGGCCGCCTGATTCCCCGTCGGCTTACCGTCCCGTCGTGCTGCTAGATGAGCTGGCCAAGATGTTGGAGAGGGTCATTGCGGACCGAATAGTCCAGCATCTAGAGACGACGGGCCCGGATTTGGCGGAAAACCAATTTGGATTTCGCCGGAGGCGGTCTACCATCGACGCGGTCCAGGCGCTTAGGGATCTGTCGGAATGGGCGGTGGATCGAGGGGAGGTGGTTGTCGCAGTGTCCCTGGACATCAGGAATGCGTTCAACTCACTTCCCTTTGATGTAATCAGGGATGGGCTCAGGTTCCATGGCCTGCCCCCATACCTGATTAAAATGGTGGAGAGTTATCTCGAGGGCAGGGAGATCATCTTTCCATCCAGCGATGGGGAATTGGTGGTAAGGGAGATGGTATGCGGTGTTCCACAGGGCTCGGTGTTAGGGCCGCTCCTGTGGAACATCGGGTACGATTGGGTCCTGCGCGGGGTCCTCTTGCCCCGGATGAGTGTCTTCTGCTATGCAGATGACACGCTGGTCGCCGTTCGGGGCAAGACGCTCTCGGATGCTAAAAGGCTGGCGAGCATAGGCTCCTCCCTGGTCATCGGGCGCATCCGCATACTAGGGCTAAACGTCGCGATCGACAAGACGGAGGCCGTCTGCTTTTACGGACCGCGTAGGGGGCCTTCAGCGGGCGAATCCTTGGTGGTTGACGGGGCGGTCGTCCCGTTGAAGCCATGGATCAAATATTTGGGGCTGGTGCTGGACGGAAGGTGGAGTTTCGAGGAGCACTTCCGCCAACTAGCCCCAAAAATCACAAAGACGGCTAACGCACTGGGGCGTATATTGCCCAACATTGGTGGCCCCAGTGATAAGTGTAGAAGGTTGTTTGCCGGTGTCCTGCGGAGCATGGCGTTGTACGGTGCGCCGGTGTGGGCGGACCGTCTCAACGACCACAACAAAAGAAAGCTCCGGCAGGCTCAGAGGGCCATGGCAATCCGCATCATTCGCGGCTACCGGACGATGGCGTGCACGGCAGCATGCGCGCTTGCAGGTACCCCTCCCTGGGAGCTAGACTCTCAGGTACTCAGGGAGGCGTACAGGGACCGAAAAGCGGCGCACGAAAGGGGAGACCGCCCAACAGCTGAGGAGATCCTGGCCGACCGAAGGATGGCGGAGGAAGTAATGATGGAGGTCTGGGGAGAGTGGTTGGAGACGGAGCGCTACGGAGCGAGAACCGTGGGTGCGATCCGTCCACTGCTCGTGGAGTGGTGCTCCAGACGGCACGGGGCGCTGACGTTCAGGCTGACGCAGGTACTTTCCGGGCACGGGTGCTTCGGAAAGTATCTGTGTCGGATAGGAAAGGAGGCGTCCACACAGTGCTACGAGTGCGGCGATGCGGAGGACAGTGCACAGCACACCCTCGAGGTGTGTCCTGCCTGGGCTCCGCAGCGCGGCACTCTAGTCGCTGTGATCGGGAGGGATCTCTCGCTGCCCAGCGTGGTACGGGCCATGCTGGCCACCGAGAGATCCTGGGAGGCGGTAGTCTCCTTCTGCGAGGAGGTCATCCTGCAGAAGGAGGCATCGGAGCGGGTTCGCGAGGAGGAGGCGCATGCGAACCGGCTCCGACGCAGGCGGGTGGGCGTAAGGAGGAGGCGCTACGCGCACCTCATTACGCTCTAAGTGGGACCAAGCGGGTGGTGGGGGGTGACCCACTGCCTGCCTTGCACGGTCCCCGACCGTCTGGGGAGATGGCCAAACTTGCCCGGCCATCTCCCAACCGCGCGGAGGCCTGGTAAGCCGGGCGATCCACCGGGTCAGTGGGGTGAATACCACTCATGGACCCCCGCACGACCAACCGGTGGCGAGAGGGCAAGTGCCGTAGTTTTTTAGTGGGTATTCCCTCCTCCCGAGATCCCACCGAACCATGTGGTTGGGTGGGATCACGGGAGGCAGTCGTGGAGGGAGCCGCAACGATGAATGTTGCGGTCCCCTCCTGGCGAGTCCCACATACCCCCTCCCCGCTCACCTGTGGGGAGGGAAGCGCGTAAATGCGTTTTTCTACGGCATACAAAAAAAAAAAAAAAAAAAAAAAAAGGTTAGGTTAGGTTAGGTTAGGTTAGGTTAGGTTAGGTTAGGTTAGGTTAGGTTAGGTTTTTTTTTTTTTTTTTTTTTTTTTTTTGCTAAATTGTAGATATTTACGATTCTTCAATTTACACGCGGCGCTATTGGTATACGCGTTGTGTAAACTGCAATGTACAGTGTCTGTTTACGGTTAGCAATTGATGAGTTTGTTAGTGTTAGTGAAATTGTATGGGATTATATTAAAATATATATATGTATATAAAATATATTTAAGGTGAAGTTCATTTTGAGCCATAATCGATTTTTTCGGTGAGCCTCATCTTATGTGCGTTCCTGACTGGGCAGTTGTTCGAGGTGGCTGCATGGTTGGTGTTAGTAGTCTCTTTGGTTTTTTGATTGTGCACTAGGCAGTTAAGACACTTGACGACAGAAGTGTTATCTTTTTTGGGACAATTTTTGTAGACATGACCCTCGAGGGAGCAGTGACTACAAAATTTAGTTTTGTTTGGGCATTTGGTTCGCGTATGTCCGAATTTCAGGCATTCGAAACATTGCAACAGAGGTGAGTGTTCCGCTACATGTATTTTGTGATGGTCAATGTTGAGCCTTTCTGAGTTTATAGCGGCATGCCAGACCTGGGGGGATGCCTTAAAGACATAATTGTATAAGTTGGGATTTCGATTGTTGAGGGTGATACAGGGTGTGAGGTTGGCGTTGATTGTGGACATGGAGTTTTTGAGAGCTTCGTTTTGGTGAATGATTATGTCCGGTATTTCCTCTGCGGGGATGGTTCTGGGGATGCCTTTAAGAACAAACATCGGTAGAAGCTTTTTCGCGACTTCCGCATCGACGTCTGGGTTGGTTTCTAAGCGTTTGAGAGTTTCCTGGCATTGGTCAGTGTTGTCAAACTCAACTTTTATTTTGTTGTTGGTGATGGCTTGGCATTTCGAGGGAGCATATGTGACATTTCTAAATGAAATGCTTTTCTGCCATTTGGTAATGGCTTCTTGTTTGGAATTTGCAGAAGGCACAGTAATTATGATTGCAGGGTTAGTAGTTTTATTCTTAGAATCTTGTGCGAGGGTAGAATTATTATTTTTTGTGGGGGTTTTAGTTACGGCGGCGTAGGATTTGCTTGTAGAGGTTGTATTAGGTGAGGAAAGTTCCTTTTTTAGTAGTGCAAATTCTGCTTTGACACAGTTAGTTACTTCTGTTTTGATACATGAGGCTATTTCATTTTTCAAGTTGGAATTGAGAGTGGGTTCAGTTTCTGTTTCTGTTGGTGTGGAGTTTGTAGCAGTGGAAAGATGTTTGGCATGATGTTTGATGGTGTTGGCAAGCGCTATTATAGCATCTTTACTTTTTTTGGTAACACTTTTACCTAGGTTTATGTGCTTAATGATGTTCTCCGAGGCTTGAAGAACTACTTCGGTTGGGGTGCATGCAAAGTTGATTGGTTCTATTAGAGCTTCAGGTTCTGCCGAAACGGTTGGTTTGGTTAGTTCAGGCACCGCCAGATTAGTGACAGAGCCGGTGGGGGACACAAAAGGAGGTGATGGGCTTGGAACAGGATCAGGTTGGGAGGGAGGTGCTTTGGTTGGTGAGCTCTTGGAGGACATTCTCCTCCAGCTCATGGCACTAGAAGTAGCCACAGTCGCAGCTGCGGCGTTGCGTTTTGAGGTGCGTTTCATGTTTAAATTTGATCAGCCAAATTTTGGAAATTATGTGTGCTGGATTTGAAATGAGACATGGAGCGGGTGAAGCCCGCTGATATGAGAGTTTTAAACTATTAACTGCTTTTCGGACACGCAAGTTATAGAAAATATTAGGGAAAACGTTGGAAAGTTAGGTTTAAGTTAGGTTAAAGGTTAGGTTAGGAGATATTTTAGGAACTATTGTATCTACGTGAATGAACAAAATAAAACCAAATAGAACTCGGTGAGATCAAATATAAACAGAAAGAATTGCGCTGTTAAGTGCAATATTAAATTATTTATTAATAAAATAAATTTACAAAATCTTAAAAATACAAAGTGAGATAACACACTCAAAAAGACCGCCACAGACACGTTTGTATATTTAAAACAAGCGCCGCGCTGAGTTCTAATTGAGTGCAGAGAAAAACAACGATCGAATAAAAATGACAAAAGTTATACACAAAATAGTAGTCCAAGTAAGGTTAGGAAAAATTAAAACATTCAAACGTTGGCCAAAAATTAGATAGCTGAGTTAGAGCAGAAGTTGAACTAAAGAACGGTAGAAAACGGCCAAGAGAACGTTTATGTGAAGACAGAATTACAAAATTTACAAAGGAACAGAAGTTATAAGTTTTGCTAATAATCAAATTTTATATGGAAAAATGAGTAAAATTTCGGAATTTAAAATTAAAATTGCGGAAAAACTATGAGAGTTAGAGCAAAAAGGTGTTTAAATGAAATGAAGAGAGCAGTAAGGACTATTAGATAAAAAATAGAAATCGAGAATTCGTTGAAATGGAAAAAAGTTATGTACAAATTATAGGTGAAATTTAATGATTTAAGGTGAAAAAATACGAAAAGTCGTAATAACTTTTAGAAATGTAAGAAAATAATAAAGAAAACTTACTAGAGATATGCCTTAGAGGCGCCTGAATATAAATCCGAAAACAGAATGAAAATTGGATGGATAATTCAAAAGTTAGGAATTTTTCAAAATTTTGAAATTGACAAAAAGTTTACCTTAGGGGCAGATTTTAACACTGGTTTAGTACAAAAGACATCAACGCGCTACCGCAAAAATGAAATTTTGTACTAAGTCAGGTTTTTGAAGTATGGAGATATATAAAATAATTAATTGCAGAAAAAGTATATAAGATAGGTCCACCGGGCAAAAAGTGGGAGGTTGGGAAAAATGTAAGAGATATTCTGGAATTTTTGGGTAAGCTTATGAGAAGTCTAGGAGTTTCGGTTAGGTTAGGTTAGGTTAGGTTAGGTTAGGTTAGGTTAGGTTAGGTTAGGTTAGGTTAGGTTAGGTTAGGTTAGGTTAGGTTAGGTTAGGTTAGGTTAGGTTAGGTTGGGGTGCTTGGTCGGATAACCTCCTCGTGTGCCTGACTACTGTTTGTCCCCGTTCATCCGTGGACTGGGAACGACAGTGGGAGGGCCGGTGCACCCTGGGCGTCATTGTAAAAGACTCTTATGAGCTTCTTTTACAGCTGGCGGCTAATAATCCGACACCGAGGGACCAGGGGACAGCGCAGGTGGCGCTTACCCTGAACCTCGTTCGAACGATTGCGGAGGTCTGAAAGGGACTACGTGTCTATGTTTACATGGAGACGGAAACCTTTCAGATAGTACGCGCGAGACGGGAGCGAATGTCTCTTCGGAGATGATTGCTCTCACACCGTGGGCCTTACAGGCCAGCGTGTCGAAGACGGAAGCCTTCTTAGGTTATACGTCTTGGGGGCTAGAGGAAAGCGCAGGCGGCGCATCCTCTAAACCCCCTTTTGAACGATTGCCGAGGTCTAAGAGGGACTACGTGTCTATGTTTACATGGAGACGGAAACCTTTTAGATAGTACGCGCCAGACGGGAGCGAATGTCTCTTCGGAGATGATTGCTCGCAGACTGTGGGCCTTACAGGCTAGCGTGTCGAAGACGGAAGCCTTTTCAGGTTGTACGTCTTTGGGTCTAGGGGAAAGCGCAGGTGGTGCATTCCCTAGCACCCCTTTTGAACGATTGCGGAGATCTAAGAGGGACTACGTGTCTATGTTTACATAGAGACGGAAACCTTTGAGTTAGTACGCGCGAGACGGGAGCGAATGTCTCTTCGGAGGCGGCCGCTCAAATTCTGTGGGTCTCAGGAAGGTGCGGATGGCACGTAGTACTGAACCCACGGGGTGGCGGAAACCTGGGAGGTTCAGTGATCAGTGAGGATTGCTGTATCCACTCGGGTAGTACGTACATGAGTGACCGAGGGAAAGCGCAGGTGGCGCACTATTTTCCCTTGGAAACTCGAAACTCGAACGATTGCGGAAATCTAAGTGGGAGTATGCTTCTATGTCTTACATGGGGGCGGAAACCATTCAGATAGTACGCGCCAGACGGGAGCGAATGTCTCTTCGGAGATGATTGCTCGCAGACTGTGGGCCTTACAGGCTAGCGTGTCGAAGACGGAAGCCTTTTCAGGTTGTACGTCTTGGGGTCTAGGGGAAAGCGCAGGTGGTGCATACCCTAGAACCCTTTTGAACGATTGCGGAGGTCTAAGAGGGACTATGTTTCTATGTTTACATGGAGACGGAAACCTTTCAGATAGTACGCGTGAGAGGGGAGCGAATGTCTCTTCGGAGGCGGCCGCTCAAACTCAGTGGGTTTCAGGAAGGTGCAGAGGGCATGTAGTACTGAACCCGCTGAGGCAGTGGAAACCTGGGTGGTTCAGTGATCGGTGTGGATCGCTGTATTCACCCGGGTAGTACGCAACCGAGTGACCGAGGGAAAGCGCAGATGGCGCACTATTTTCCCTTGGAAACTCACAACTCGAACGATTGCGGAGATCTAAGTGGGAGTACGCTTCTGTGTCAAACATGGGGGCGGAAACCATTCAGATAGTACGCGCGAGAGGGGAGCGAATGTCTTTTCGGAGGCGGCCGCTCAAACTCAGTGGGTTTCAGGAAGGTGCAGAGGGCATGTAGTACTGAACCCACTGAGGCAGTGGAAACCTGGGTGGTTCAGTGATCGGTGAGGATTGCTGTATCCACCCGGGTAGTACGCACCCGAGTGACCGAGGGAAAGCGCAGGTGGCGCACTATTTTCCCTTGGAAACTCACAACTCGAACGATTGCGGAGATCTAAATGGGAGTACGCTTCTATGTCTAACATGGGGGCGGAAACCATTAAGATAGTACGCGCGAGGGGAGTGAAAGTCTCTCAGAGACGACTGCTCGCATATAGTGGGACTGGGATCGTGCAGACGGCACTAGTACCTAACCTGCTGCGTACGAATGTCTCTGCGAGATGGACGCTCTGAGACGTACATACGTCTCCAATCGAATGCGGAGGTCTGTAAGGGGTTACGCGTTCATGTTTACATGAATGCGGAGACCTTCAGGCAGTACGCTATTAGTGGGTCCTGAGCGTGGGTTGGGAGGCCCCGCTCTGAGGTTTATGGATTCCGAACTAGTTAGTGCGCATCTGTGCTGTGCGCTTCCTGGTGGCTGGGAGAAATCCCTTGGGATGGCAGAAGTAGTTTCTGCATCCCGTGGTGGGCTTGCGAAAGCGAGCAACTCACTGCCTTGGTCGCGGAAGTAATGCGAAAGCGATTCCCGTAGCCTTGGCACATAGTGGGCAGAGTGCACAGCGGGTGTTTTTTTAGTGGGTAGGCCCCCCCTTCCGGCCCCCCATTGAGCCCGCAGGGGCTGAGTGGGGGATCGGCTAGGCGGAAAGCGGTGTTGCCGGCGTTGAGTCGCTGGTGGCTTCCGTGGGAGAGTCCCACATAACTGCCGTCGCTCTCCCAGGCGACGGAGTATGCATAAGTACGCATTTTTTCATCCGTTAAAAAAAAAAAAAAAAAAAAAAAAAAAAAAAAAAAAAAAAAAAAAAAAAAAAGGTTAGGTTAGGTTAGGTTAGGTTAGGTTAGGTTAGGTTAGGTTAGGTTAGGTTAGGTTAGGTTAGGTTAGGTTAGGTTAGGTTAGGTTAGGTTAGGTTAGGTTAGGTTAGGTTAGGTTAGGTTAGGTTAGGTTAGGTTAGGTTAGGTTAGGTTAGGTTAGGTTAGGTTAGGTTAGGTTAGGTTAGGTTGACGTTTTTCGGAGGGCACTTTAGTAGCGATATATGTGATTTTTGGATAGTAGGTGTTGGAATTTT
Organism: Catoptria pinella; assembly: GCA_963556745.1. Classification (NCBI taxonomy): domain Eukaryota; kingdom Metazoa; phylum Arthropoda; class Insecta; order Lepidoptera; family Crambidae; genus Catoptria; species Catoptria pinella. The sequence continues at coordinate 132,479 of OY750767.1, read as the reverse complement.
TTCTCTTTCATCTGCCACCAAAAATTCCCATATCGTACGAGTACTTTTTGCGGAAAAAATTATTTTCTGTTTTGGATAAGTCGTCCGAGTAGAGGTAGCAGTGGTAAGCCGGGACGTCCAGGTAGTTTCCGCAGTGGTTCCGGAGATCGGATTTTCCTTTGGAAAAGTCGATATCCGGGCCGCGCGCCTTGGGCGGTTTCGGCCCCTGCTCGGATTGGCAGCAACTTGGCATTATTTCGGACTGATTCTTCTTTTAACACGACGACTTTGGCTATTCACATTGACTCTTGCTGATTCTTTTCTGACTGTTCTGGCTTGCTTTGGATATTGTTTTGATTGCACTTACGACGACTTGGCTTGCCTTTGGACTTTGATTTATCTTGGTGGTGCTCGAGCGATCGGCGCCACCAAACTGATTGGTTTTTGGTAATTTTATTACCGTTCCATGACTTGTTCCTATGGAACCTGACATGTACGGGGACGAAGTTAACCTCTCTGACGGGGATTCAAGCTCGGACTCTCCCGGGTTGTGGGAAGATGTCGAGGAGATCAAAGTGATGGACTTTGACAAGGAGGAAGCCTTACCGGCTTCAAGAAAACGTCCGCTGGAGGGTTCACTTGTAGTATCTAGTGGGTCGGAGGACGAGGACATAGCTTTCTCGGCAACTAGTAAGGTTGGCCTAAGTAACACCGGGAGGAGGGGTAAAGCCTATGGAGCCGGTAAGTTTATTGGACACGCCGACATGCGCAAACGCAATACGCAAGAGGGCCGAGAGCAGGATGAGCTGGAGGAAATAGAAAGAGACTTTGCTAAGGGAAAGGCCCGAGAGGAGGAGAGAAAATTGGTGGAAGTTTCTGCTGGACTCGGACTCGAAAAAGGGAAAAAGAGCAGGAAAAGGGGCAAAGGAAAAGGAAAGGAGAGCGGAAAGGATCAGGATCCAGATCGCCCGCAGTCTCCGGGTGTCTCCCAGGGTAGAGATGAGGTCCCCATGGACTCAGCCTTCTCCAAGGCTTCGGGTAAGTCCTCTGTTCGAATACAGCAGGAAGTAGAGCGTTGCACCCAAAAGCTCCTGAATGTTGTCTCTCAATCGGGGAACCTGAAGAGAGAATTTAAAAATGATGTTAAGGAAGCGGCGGAGGGTATCAAAGCAGTGGTCACCGAACTGATTGGTCTTTCGTCGACAGAGGAAACCCGTCGCCTCAAGGCTGATAACAAAAGATTGGAGGAGAACGTCAGCGTCCTCAAGTCTGAGTTGCTCGCGCTCAAGCGGGCATTCGAGGAAAAGTGTTCCCAGGAGGCACAACGTAAACGGGCGACTCCTAGGAACCCAGATCCGGAAGTTGGGCAGGACACTAACCCCTTGCCCCAAATGCCTGCATCCACCAACCCAGACCTTCCAGAATGGGTGGTGATCCTCGAGCGGTCCCTCATGACCAGGTTCGCAAACATGCTTAACGCAAAAATTGCGGGCCTGGAAATGCGATTGCCACCGGCACCTGTTCTGCGCCCCCCACTTGCGGGGGACCAAAAGAGGGCAGCAGCTACTGCTGCACAGCAGGCGAAAACTGCGCCGCAACCGAAAACTGTGCCGCAGCCAAGCCTAGTCTCGGGCGAGGGTCAGTCCCGACCATCTTATGCGGCGGCAGCGGCCACGACGGAGGATCACTGGATGACGATGGGCAGAAATGGCCGTCCTATTAAGTCCAACGCAGTCGTTAGTCAGTCTGCTGCGGTCGCTGACCATGCGAAGACCCCCAAGACGGCAAAGCCACAGCCTGCCAAGCCGGCAGTGCCTAGGAAGCCTAAGCTGACGCCGCCAAGGACGACAGCGGTAATTTTGTCAATTTCCCCTGAGCAAAAGGAGAAAGGGGCAACCTATGCCGATACAATAGCCAAGGCTAAAAAGGCCATCAATATTGTGGATATGGGCATCGAGGGGATGAAGATAAAGGTGTCGGCAACAGGGTCTCGAGTGTTTGAGATCCCAGGGGCGGCAAGTGGGGATAAGGCAGATCTCCTGGCCGCCAAGCTCAGGGAGACTCTGGGAGAGTCGGCCAAAGTCTCGAGACCTGTGAAGACCGCGGACATGCGTGTCTCCGGGCTCGACGACTCAGTGACGGCGGAAGAGCTTCGTTCGGCGGTTGCCAGCGCGGGGGCATGCCCCCCCGAACATGTTCGCGTCGGTCCAATTAGGAATGGTCCTGGAGGTCTTGGCTCAGCACTTGTTAAATGCCCCATTGCTGCGGCCAAGGCCCTGTCTGAGGCAGGGCACGTTAGGGTTGGGTGGGTGTCGGCATCCATTAAGGCACTGGAGAATCTTCCGCTCCGGTGCTTTAAGTGCATGTCTCCAGGACACACCCGTACACTGTGCCAGTGTGAGACGGACCGGAGCGACACATGTTACCGCTGCGGAAAGACGGGACACATGTCGTATAACTGTCACGATCAGCCAAATTGCGCTGTCTGCAAGGCGGCCAAACTGCCGGCCAACCACATAATGGGGGGAAACAAATGTCGTCCCCCTGCGGTAAGGGTGAAGATCCCCCCTGTGGCAGGGGCACCGGTACGGCAGCCAACGGGCTCGACGACCCAAAAGGAGGTTAAGGAGGTTGAGCAAATGTCTTTGTAATGTCTAGACACCTTAACCTCCTTCAGGGAAACTTAAACCACTCTGCTGCGGCGCAGGATCTTTTCCTACAGCACGTAGCAGAGTCGGGCACCAACCTTGCCGTAGTCGCGGAGCCGTATTCGGTTCCCCAGCGGCCTAATTGGGCGGGCGCAACAGACAACTCCGTTGCTATAGTGGCCCCCTACTCTGCCGCTTACTCCCCTCCCCTCTCGGTTAAAGAGAGGGGACCGGGCTATGTAGCGGCCACCTGGGGAGAGTTGACACTAATAGGTGTCTACTTCTCCCCCAACCGGGGCATCGCAGAGCTGGTACAGTGGCTCAATGGGTTGAGCGGCGTGGTGGGGCGACTTGCTCCGGCGCAGCTTTTGGTCATGGGCGATCTCAACGCCCACCATACGGCGTGGGGCGAGCGCAGAGACACCCCAAAGGGCGTCGAAGTCATGGAATGGGCGGTAACAGCGGGGCTTGTACTTTGCAACCGGGGTCGGGAATTCACTTGTGTTCGGGGGGTTGGTGGGTCCATTGTGGACTTGACGTTCGCCACCCCGGCGCTGGCGGCACGGGTGCGGGAGTGGCACGTCCTCAAGGACGTGCTTACCCTATCGGACCATGACCACATCTATTTTAAGATCGTGACCGCCTCGGACGGGAACCGCCCACTTCGCCCTGGGGAGTCACAGCGCTGCTTCCCCCGTTGGGCAATCACAAAGCTGGACCGGGAGCTAGCAGAGGAGGCAGCATCGGTTGAGGCCTGGAACCTTGAGGGGAACCATGTCGATGAAGAAGGGGTAGAGGCGTATGCCAGGCGACTAACTGCCTCCCTGACGGCAGTCTGCGACGCGGCCATGCCGAGGGTTAGGGGCCTCCCTCATAAGAAAAGGGTGTATTGGTGGACGGATGAGATTACCTCCCTCAGAGCCGACTGCCTGGAGGCCAGAAGGGCCTATCAACGCTCGCGCCGTAGGGCAAGGCATGACGCTGAGGAGGAACTTCAACTCCGTCACACCTTCGAGGAGCTGAAGCAGGCCCTTACGGAGGCCATATGCAGGTCAAAGTCCGCCTCTTGGGAGGAGTTTCTGGAGGATTTGGACAGGGACCCGTGGGGGCGCCCGTATAGAATGGTGAGGAGTAGGCTCCGGAACCAGGCGCCCCCTACCGAGTCCATGGAACAGGAACTCCTGATGCGGGTTGTAGAGGGTCTATTTCCTGCGTCGCCTCCGTCGGTGCCCCCAGTTGTGGGTCCTACGCCCGATGAGCCTGACCCAGCAAGAGGCTTCTCCCCCGTCACGGAGGATGAGCTGAGGTTCGTCACGGAGCGCCTCCGATCTAAGAAAAAGGCGCCTGGACCGGATGGCATCCCGGGAAGGGTCCTGCCTGGTGCCCTAAAGCACCTGGGCGAGCATATTCGGGCGCTATTTACTGCTTGCCTCAAAACGGGGCGGTTCCCCAGGGCGTGGAAAAGGGGGAGACTCTGCCTCCTCAGGAAGGACGACCGTCCGCCGGACTCCCCGTCGTCATACCGACCCATTGTCCTGCTGGACGAGCTCGGCAAGATGCTTGAGCGCATCATTGCCGACCGAATTGTCCAGCATCTGGGTTCGGTGGGACCGGACCTGTCGGATCGCCAATTCGGCTTTAGGAGGCAGAGGTCTACCATTGACGCCCTGCTTGCCCTTAAAGAACTGACGCAAGCGGCAGTAAGCCGGGGGCAGAGGGTTGTCGCAGTATCTTTAGACATAAAGAATGCGTTCAACTCTCTGCCCTATAGTGTTGTACGAGACGCGCTCAGACATCACGGAATTCCTCCGTATCTGGCGCGTCTGATTGACAACTATCTGGAGGATAGGGAGATTGTGTTCCTCGCCCCGGACGGGCAATTGAAAATCCGCCGGATGGAGTGCGGTGTTCCACAGGGGTCGGTCCTCGGGCCGCTCCTGTGGAACCTTGGCTACGATTGGGCGCTCCGTGGCGCTCTCCCCCCTCGGATGGATGTCATCTGTTACGCAGATGACACTCTCATAACCGCCCGAGGGGAGGACTTTGCTGAGGCAAGACGCCTTGCTAGAGTCGGGGCAGAATTTATCATAGGCCGTATTCGGGCTCTGGGCCTTGAAGTAGCGGTGGCCAAGACCCAGGCCATCCTTTTTCACGGGCCTAGACAAGGGGCTCCACCAGGAGCGGATATGATCATCGACGGAGTGGTGGTTAAGCTGCGTCCGTCGATGAAATACTTGGGACTAGTGCTGGACGGGCGCTGGAAGTTTGAAGCCCATTTCCAGCAGCTAGCTCCCAGACTGGTGGGCGCAGCGGCTGCGCTTGGGCGATTGCTGCCCAATGTGGGCGGGCCCAATAAGAGCTGCAGGATGTTATACGCGGGGGTCATCCGTAGCATGGCAATGTACGGGGCCCCCGTGTGGGCGGACTCTCTAAGTGAGAGAAATAAAGCCGCCCTTCGGCGGCCGCAGCGTGTCGTAGCCTCCAGAATGGTTAGGGGCTACCGCACCATCTCGGGGACAGCTGCTTGTGTCTTGGCCGGTACGCCTCCGTGGGAGCTAGAAGCCCAGATGCTCTCAGAGGTGTATCGGCAGAGAAGGGAAGAAAGGGCGAGGGGGGACCGCCTCGCCCCTGAGGAAAGAGCGGGCGCACGACGTGTGGCGGAAGAGCGGTGCCTGGAAGCGTGGGAGTGCCAGTTGGCGGCTTCATCATATGGAAGGAGAACGGTGGAGGCGATACGCCCCATCCTAAAAGAGTGGAGGGAGAGAGCGCATGGCGCTATAACGTACAGGCTGGCACAGGTGCTTTCCGGACACGGGTGCTTCGGGAGGTACCTGTGTCAGATACAACGGGAGGAGTCCCAGGTGTGCCACCACTGTGGTGCACCGCAGGACACAGCACGCCACACCGTGGAGGATTGTCCGGCATGGGCGGTACAGCGCCAGGAGTTGGTTGCTGCGGTTGGGCCCAACCTCTCGCTTCCCAGCATCACAGTTGCGATGCTGCGAGGCGAGGGAGGATGGCAGGCCGTGGTCTCCTTCTGCGAGGACGTCATCTCGCAGAAGGAGACCGCGGAGAGGGTTCGCGAGGCGGACGTCGCGGCGAGCCAACTCCGACGTGCGCGGCGGGGGAGAATGAGACGCCAACGTGCGCGACTCGTTCTCCCCTAGCCGCAAGGGGGGGTGCAGTAAGGCCCTCTGCCCCCCATAAGGTGGAACCCTAACGGGCCACCATCCCCGGGTCACGTGGTGCATGCAACCGCGATCCCACAGACCCGGCGGATAGGCGCAGGTCTTCGAGAGGAGTTTAGTTGGTAGTGGTGCATTCTCCCGTCCCCCCATCTGGCCCGCCCACCATGAGTGGGCAGCCTTATGGGAGGCCGGGAAAATGCTTCCTCCCCCTGTCACTAGGGCAGGGGTTAGAACCGCCCGGCCCTGACGCGAAGCCTATTAGGCTTGGCGGGAGGGCCGGGTGTGGCGAGGAACATGTCCCGGGTAATAACCTGGGGGGTGACCGACCCCAACATGCCGTTTGGTATGCGTAAAGATTGCATTCTCCTCTTGATACAAAAAAAAAAAAAAAAAAAAAAAAAAAAAAGGTTAGGTTAGGTTAGGTTAGGTTAGGTTAGGTTAGGTTAGGTTAGGTTAGGTTAGGTTAGGTTAGGTTAGGTTAGGTTAGGTTAGGTTAGGTTAGGTTAGGTTAGGTTAGGTTAGGTTAGGTTAGGTTAGGTTAGGTTAGGTTAGGTTAGGTTAGGTTAGGTTAGGTTAGGTTAGGTTAGGTTAGGTTAGGTTAGGTTAGGTTAGGTTAGGTTAGGTTAGGTTAGGTTAGGTTAGGTTAGGTTAGGTTAGGTTAGGTTAGGTTAGGTTAGGTTAGGTTAGGTTAGGTTAGGTTAGGTTAGGTTAGGTTAGGTTAGGTTAGGTTAGGTTAGGTTAGGTTAGGTTAGGTTAGGTTAGGTTAGGTTAGGTTAGGTTAGGTTAGGTTAGGTTAGGTTAGGTTAGGTTAGGTTAGGTTAGGTTAGGTTAGGTTAGGTTAGGTTAGGTTAGGTTAGGTTAGGTTAGGTTTTTTTTTTTTTTTATGAAAACTATATTTTCCGATTTTGTGGTATTTGTACAAGAGAAATTTATTGGAATATTAAATGTTTGCCAATTAAGTTAGTCGGAACAGGGCGTTGTCCCGAATTTTATTGAGTGTTTTCACCTTTCGGGGCCGAAAATCCATTTCCGTGCATTTCGGCTTGTCCTCAGGGTGGAGAGAGTTGAAGGAGGGTAGAGGACGGATTTTTAAAAGAAAGAAAGGATAGAGTATAGGAAAGACAGGAAAGGAAGGAAGAGATAGTTATAAGTAATTATTGTGTTGCCAAATGGCGATTGAGTTTTGTTTATTCAAAAGGTCTAAATTGTTAGAAGGTTAGGTGATGTATTAGACAAAACGAATGCAAGAGAGTTTAGGCTGTAATGAACGAAAGACCGAGCAAAAGAATTATGGCTTAATGAAGTGTTATAAGATAGAAGTTAAAAGATTGATTTGTTGGAATTTGATGGATTTGTAGAGCAGTAGAAGAAAGATTAAAAAGATCTATTGTTGTTGTGGGGAAGCGCCATAATCAATTTTGTTTAAGATGCGGTTCCTCATACTGAGGACTCTTGGGCAAGTGATGGAGAAAATTGAGTGTTCGGTGTTACGGCTCAGATTAAATCTTGCATTATAGCTTGTGCAGTTGGTACAAGAGGGTTTTGAAGTTTTGAGTTCACAGTGTTGTTCGTCATGACCGGTTTTGCCACAGTGGGCGCAGATCTGAGTGGCGGAGCACCTAGTGTGCGTGTGTCCAAACTGCGCGCACTTGCGGCACTGGACGAACGGGGAAAACTCCTCCATGTGCACCTTTTGATAGCCAGTGCGCAGGCGCGGGAGGAGTTTTATCTTTTGCCAAGTATTTGGGGACACGGAAAGAACTGCGTTGTACAAGTTGGGGTTTCTGTTGTTCCTTTCGAAAAGGAATTTGAGGTCGCAGTCACGACTAGCTTCCCGGAGCTCTTCATTGTCCTCCACAAGGGTGCCAACAAGAGACTCGCGAGGCAGGTTCCTGCTCACACCCTTGAGGATGATCCTCGGGAAGATGCTCCTCTCCGGCTCAGCCTTGGCGTGCGCGTCCTGGTTGATGCGATCGGCAGCTGTTTCGACCTCCTCCGCACGTTCAAGCTCCACACGGAACTTCCCCTTTGAGAGTCGGCTGATATTAGCGACTAGGATCCGGGGCATGGTGTTCTTGAGATATTTGTCAAGAACCCTAATTGCATCCTCGCGTTTGGGATGCTCAGTTCCGCAGGAGACGATGATGGCGGGCCGCGTGGGTGGTCGTTCCTGTTGTAGGGATCTCGTGGGTGGTCGTTCTTGTTGGAAAGGTCGCGTGGGTGGTCGTTGTTGAAGGGGAGGGGGCCGTACAGTACTGCCGGTGGCCTGCCTGGAAGTACCAGGGCAGGGGGCTTCCCCGGCCGCCTGAGCGTATGATCTGGTTATCCTGGGTACGCCAGGGTGGTCAGGGAGTGTAGGTTGTGGAGGTTGTGCAACGAGAGGCTGAGGGCGCTGAGTGCGCTTGGCCTCCTGAGTGAGAACTTCCTTTAAGTCGGCGCGAAGATCCCGGCGAATGTCGGTGCGGAAAGCCTCCTTCAGGTTAGGTTAGGTTAGGTTAGGTTAGGTTAGGTTAGGTTAGGTTAGGTTAGGTTAGGTTAGGTTAGGTTAGGTTAGGTTAGGTTAGGTTAGGTTAGGTTAGGTTAGGTTAGGTTAGGTTAGGTTAGGTTAGGTTAGGTTAGGTTAGGTTAGGTTAGGTTAGGTTAGGTTAGGTTAGGTTAGGTTAGGTTAGGTTAGGTTAGGTTAGGTTAGGTTAGGTTAGGTTAGGTTAGGTTAGGTTGACGTTTTTCGGAGGGCACTTTAGTAGCGAAAATTACTATTTTTGGTACTCAGGTGTGGGAATTTTTTTGTCTTTCATACGACACTAAAAAAATTAATTTCGGCTTAGTAATTACTGAGAAAATAATTTTTTTCAGTTTTGACTAAGTCGTCTATGTAGCGGAAGCAGTGGTTCGGAGACCGAATTTTCTTTTTCTGAAAAGTCGGTATCCGGGACACTCTTTGTGGGTGTTTGGTATTCGTGGATTAAAATAACGACTCGGCTTGTATTTTGGACACGATTGATAGATTTTTGACGACTTTGGCGAACTTTTGGTTATTGATATTTGCACTTGATTTGGTTTTTTGTCGATTTGTATCGATTTCTCAACGACTATTGGCTTGTTTTTCGGATTTCGAGTTCTTGGTGGTGCTCGAGCAATCGGCACCACCAAAGTGATTGGGTTTTGTTGCATATTTCGGTTTGTTTTGTGCAATAAATTCAGTTTTGTTTAGTTTATTTATTTAATTTGTTTTTTGTACCTCATGCGTTGTAGCCATGGCTTCTGCAACGTTTGAGGACGAGGCGGTTTACTCGGACAGGGACTCTTGTAGGTCGAGATCCTGCTCCCCGGTTCTGGAGAAGAATAGAGAGGCTCCCAGGGAGGCTCGTAAAGCCCAACGTAAACGTCCAGGAGAGGGAACCATGGCTGACCTGATGGGTTCGGACGAACGTGACTCATCCTTAGCGTCGGTTAAGAAGGCTGGTGGAACGAGCTCAAATAGAGCTAAGCGAGGCGGATTATCAGCGGGTTCAGGCAGTCATTTTGGCCATAACCAAATGCGCAAAGCCAACTCGTCTGAGGCTCGAGAAGAGCATGAGCTTGAGGAAATTGAAAGGAAGGAAGAACAAAGAAAGGTCCGAAAGGAGGCTAATGAAGCCAGGAAAAATAAGAACAAGGGGAAGGGGAAAAACAAGGATGTAAGTCAAGGTGGGCAGGAAAGCTCTTCGGAAGAGATGGGTCCACCATCCGCTCCCAGACGCAACAAGCCGAACAAAACAGTGAGGGACCCATCCGTGGAATCAGATGTGTCGACGGTTTCGTGTCGGTCAACGGTGCGCATGCGACAAGAGGTCGATACGCTCACGCAGAGGTTGCTTAATGTTGTGAGCAGCTCCGGCAATCTCAAGCGGGAGTTCAAAGCTGATATAACGGAGGCAACTGGTAAGATAAGGGAAGTTGTCAAGGAGATGTTGTCCATATCAGCCACTGAGGAATCCCGCCGTCTTCAGGCGGACAATAAAAGGCTGCAGGAGGAGGTGCAGCATCTCAAGGTGGAAATGGCAGCGCTTAAGCGCTCTTTCGAAGATAGATGCAATCAGGATGCACAGCGAAGGCGTTCTACTCAGGAAAGTCTCGAACCTGAACCAGAGACGGCGGCCCCTGTCACTCCTGCGATGCTGTTCTCAAATCCAGAGATGCGAGAATTCTTTGAGGCTTTCGAGAGGTCTATGACGATCTCTTTCGGGAAAATGCTGAATGCTCGAATCGAGGGCATCGAAAGGAGACTTCCTCCGGCGCCCATCATCCGTCCGCCATTGGCTGCCGATCTGAAGAGGGTTACTAACCCCACGCCGAAAGTACAACCAGCTCAGTCGGGTTCTGCCCCAGCCCGAGCACCCGTGGCAGTCGGGAATCAGACTCCCTCCTATGCGAGCGTTGTTTCAAGGGAAGACCAGTGGCAGGAGGTTGGCAGAGACGGTCGACCGGTCAAGCCTACAGCAGCCGCCGGGCCATCCACGTCGGCTAATAATCCAGCGGGTGTCAAAAAGACACAAAAGCAGCAGCCGCCTAAACCAGCGGCTACGAAGAAGCCGAAGCTCACTGCTCCGAAGTCTTCGGCAGTGGTACTGGCCATTTCCCCAGAGCAAGCCGGAAATGGGGTGACATACGCCGACGCAATCGCCAAGGCTAAGAAGGAAATAAATATTCGGGACCTGGGGATTGAGGAATTGAAGGTAAAGGTTTCTGCAACAGGTTCCCGAATATTTGAAATCCCTGGCGCCACCAGCGGGGATAAGGCGGACCTCTTGGCCACAAAGTTAAGAGAAACTCTGGGAGAAACGGCAAATATCTCAAGGCCAGTTAAGACGGTAGACCTTCGGGTCTCGGGAATGGACGACTCAGTGACTTCGGATGAGTTAAAAGCCGCGGTCGCTGAAAAAGGTGGATGCCCTGTCGAACAAATTCGTGTAGGAGTTTTTAAGATAGGCCCAGATGGGCTGGGATCAGTACTGGTCAAGTGTCCCGTCAGTGCGGCAAAGGTTGTGGTCGAGTCTGGCCGTATTAGGGTAGGCTGGACATCAGCGCCAGTTCGTGCACTGGAGCCTCTCCCGCTCCGATGCTTCAAGTGCATGGTGACGGGGCACACAAGGCAGCTGTGCATGTGCGAGGCGGATCAAAGAGACACCTGTTTCCGGTGCGGGAAAAAGGGCCATAAAGCGGCTGAATGCTCTGGGGACTTGTGCTGTGCGGTGTGTAAGGCAGCTAAGCTCCCGCATCACCACTTTATGGGAGGAAGCAAGTGCCGTCCCCCGGCGGTTAAGGCAAAACTGGCCCTTCGTGCCAAGGCACCAGTCCGCCAGCCGGTAACCAACGCTCAGGCGGAGGTTGAGGATAACTTTATGTCTACCTAATGGCCAGTAGACACCTCAATCTCCTACAGGGGAATCTTAACCACTCCGCTGCAGCGCAGGACCTCCTCTTGCAATATGCAGCGGAGTCGGAGGCCAATGTTGTGGTAATAGCGGAACCGTATTCGGTTCCGCAACGTCCCAATTGGGCATGTGACTCGGCGAAATCTGTCGCCATCATGGCTCCATATAACGCTGCCTACTCCCCTCCCCTCTCAGTTGGTGAGAGGGGACCGGGTTACGTGGTAGCCACTTGGGGGAAGATAACACTAGTGGGTGTATATTTCTCCCCCAATCGGGGCATTTCAGAACTGCGGCAGTGGCTGGCAGTCCTGAGTGGAGTGGTGGGCCGTCTTGCACCGGCTCAGTTCCTGGTGCTAGGGGACTTCAACGCGTGGCATTCGGCTTGGGGTGAGCGTCGTGACTCCCCAAAGGGAGTCGCTGTTCTTGACTGGGCGGTAGCGGCAGGGCTAGTCCTGTGCAACGTGGGCCGTGAGTTCACTTGTGTTAGGGGAGCCGGCGGGTCCATAGTGGACCTGACTTTTGCGACTCCGGCCCTAGCGGCACGTGTGCAGGACTGGCACGTCCTCAAGGATGTCATAACCTTGTCGGATCATGACTATATACACTTTAAGGTCATGTCCGGCAATGGTGGAACGACGCCGTCTCGCTCCAGAGGGACGCAATCGTGCTTCCCTCGATGGGCTGTGACTAAATTGAACCGCGAGTTGGCAGAGGAAGCAGCTCTTGTACAGGCATGGAAGTTTGAAGACGGCCGACTGGATGGAGCAAGTGTTGAAGAAAAGGTGAAGCTCCTGACCACCTCGCTAACGGAGGTGTGTGACACTGCCATGCCTCGAGCTAAGGGCCTTCCATCCAAGCGGAGGGTATATTGGTGGACGGAGGAGGTGTCCAGCCTCAGAGCTGCTTGTCTAGCGGCACGAAGGGCTTTACAGCGTTGCCGACGGCGTCGTGGTAGGGTTGCAGGGGAGGAGCTCCGTCTCCGACAGGCGTACACCCAGTCTAAAACAGCCCTTTCAGACGGCATTTGTAGGGCAAAGACGGCTGCCTGGGACAGCTACATCGAGGAGCTGAACAATGACCCATGGGGGCGACCTTTTAAAATGGTACGGAGTAGGCTCCGTAATCAGGCCCCCCCCACTGAGTCAATGGACGTGGACCTGCTGTCCCAGGTGGTTGAAGGCCTCTTCCCTTCCTCACCGCCGTTGATTCCCCCTCTTGTGAGGACTACACCCCGGGAATCGGAGCCGGTTGTTGACGTCCCCCCGGTTTCACAAGCTGAGATGGAGGCAGTGACGGACCGCCTAAAGTCAAAGCGGAAGGCCCCTGGTCCTGATGGAATACCGGGGCGGATGTTGCCTATCGCCTTAAAGCATCTGGGCGAACACGTCAAGGCGCTGTTTGACGCCTGCATGAGATCGGGGCAATTTCCGAAAGCCTGGAAACGGGGAAGGCTGTGTCTCCTGAGGAAAGAGGATAGGCCTCCGGACTCACCGTCTGCATACCGGCCGATTGTCCTGCTGGATGAACTCGGAAAAATGCTGGAACGGATCATAGCAGACCGAGTTGTCCAGCATCTGGACGCGGAGGGCCCTAATCTTTCAAACAAGCAGTTCGGGTTCAGGAGACGGAGGTCCACCATCGATGCCATAATGGCATTGAAGGAAGAGACACAGAGGGCGACGAATAAGGGGGAGAGAGTGGTTGCGGTGTCACTCGACATTAAGAACGCCTTTAACTCCCTCCCCTTCAGTGTTATTAGGGACGCCTTGAGGCATCATGGTGTTCCTGAATACCTCACCCGCTTAATCGGCAACTATTTGGAGGAAAGGGAGGTGGTCTTCCTGGCCCAGGACGGGCAGATGAAAGTCCGAAGGATGGAATGTGGGGTTCCACAGGGGTCGGTTTTAGGACCACTCCTGTGGAACCTGGGGTACGACTGGGTGCTTCGCGGTGCCCTTCTCCCCCGGCAGAGTGTCTACTGTTACGCAGATGACACCTTAGTCGTAGCACGGGGTCGAGACCTAACGGAGGCGAAGCGCCTAGCACAAACGGGAGCAGAATACATGATCCGTAGGATCGGAATGTTAGGCCTCGAGGTGGCGGTGGCCAAAACACAGGCCATTGTGTTTCATGGCGCGAGACAGGGGCCGCCGCCGGGAGAGGACATAGTGGTGGACGGTGAGGTCATCCCACTACGATCGCACATGCGGTATTTGGGGCTAGTGCTTGATAGCCGTTGGAACTTCCACGAGCACTTCAAGCGACTGGCCCCCAGATTGATCAGTGCAGCGGCGGCACTTGGGAGGTTGTTACCTAATGTCGGTGGTCCAAACAGGAGCTGCCGGCGACTCTATGCGGGGGTCATTAGGAGCATGGCCCTATACGGGGCCCCGGTTTGGTCCACTGCTCTCGATGCCGAAAATAGGGCGGCCCTGCGGCGCCCCCAAAGGATAGTTGCGTCTCGCATGGTGAGAGGGTACCGCACGGTCTCTGGTACGGCCGCCTGCGTGCTCGCTGGTACACCTCCGTGGGAGCTCGAAGCCCAGGTGCTCTCGGAGGTGTACAGACAGCGTAAGGAGGAGCAGGAAAGGGGCGACCGACTGGCTCCAGAGGAGCGAGCAAGCATCCGCAAGCTCGCGGAGGAGAGATGCCTGGACGAATGGAAGCGGCAGTTAGAGGTCCCCGAGGCTGGAACAAGGACGGTTGAGGCCATTCGGCCGGTTCTGAAGGAATGGAGGGATAGGAAGCATGGCGCCCTAACCTTCAGACTAACGCAGGTGCTTTCCGGACACGGGTGCTTCGGAAGGTACCTGTGTCAGATACAGAGGGAGGAGTTGCAGGTGTGCCACCAATGCGGCGCACCGCAAGACACCTCGCGACACACTCTGGTGGAGTGTCCAGCGTGGACGGTACAGCGCCAGGAGTTGGTCGCTGCGGTTGGGCCGGACCTCTCGCTTCCCAGTATCACAGTTGCGATGCTGCGAAGCAGGGAGGGATGGCAGGCCGTGGTTTCCTTCTGCGAAGACGTAGTCTCGCAGAAGGAGACCGCGGAGAGGGTTCGCGAGGCGGACGTCGCAGCGAGCCAACTCCGACGTGCGCGGCGGGGGAGAACAAGACGCCAACGTGCGCGACTTGTTCTCCCCTAGCCGCAAGGGGGGGTGCAGTAAGGCCCTCTGCCCCCCATAGGGTGGAGCCCTAACGGGCCACTCTCCCCGGGTCAAACGTGGAGCGTGTAATCACGAACCCACAGACCCGGCGGTAAGGCGCAGGTCTTCGAGAGGAGTTTAGTTGGTAGTGGTGCATTCTCCCGTCCCCCCATCTGGCCCGCCCACCATGAGTGGGTAGCCTTATGGGGGGCTGGGAAAATGCTTCCTCCCCCTGTCACTAGGGCAGGGGTCAGAACCGCCCGGCCCTGACGCGAAGCCTATTAGGCTTGGCGGGAGGGCCGGGTGCGGCGAGGAACATGTCCCGGGTAACAACCTGGGGGGTGACCGACCCCAACATGCCGTTTGGTATGCGTAAAGATTGCATTCTCCTCTTGATACAAAAAAAAAAAAAAAAAAAAAAAAAAAGGTTAGGTTAGGTTAGGTTAGGTTAGGTTAGGTTAGGTTAGGTTAGGTTAGGTTAGGTTAGGTTAGGTTGACGTTTTTCGGAGGGCACTTTAGTAGCGAAAATTACTATTTTCGGAACTTAGGTGTGGGAATTTTTTGTCTATCTTCTGATACCAAAAAATCGCATTTCGGCTTGGTAATTTCTGAGAAATTAATTTTTTTCAGTCTTTGCTAAGTCGTCCAACCAGCGGTAGCAGTGGTCGACCAGGTCGTCCAAGTAGCCTTCGCAGTGGTTTCCGGAAATCGAATTTTCTCTTTGAAAAGTCGTTTTCCGGGCCGCGTGCCGTGGGCGGCTTCGGCCCCTGCCGGATTTTCAACAACCTGACTTGTTTCTAGGATAATTTTGTTTATAACTGACGACTTTTGCTGTGCTTACTGACTTTGACGATACTTTCTCTGACGAACTTGGCTTGCTTTTCGGATTATTTGATTGCTATTCTGACGACTTTGGCTTGCCTACGGATTTTTGGTTTTCTTGGTGGTGCTCGAGCATTCGACACCACCAAAGCGATTTGGTTTTATTGTCTACGGACAATTTCTGTGTTTTGTTTGGTGATAGACTGTTTTGTGCGCCGTTTTGTCACCTTCGCGTGCTCTCATGAGCCATGAGTGCGATTGACGAGTACGGGGAGATGATGGCAACGGACTCTAGTGATGAGGAGGAAGAGGTTACCCCTCAAAGAAAACGTCCATGTGAAGGGACTCTCCAGGAGTTGGGGAGCTCAGATGAGGCTGAGGACCCGTTTGCGGCTAATGAGAAGGCTCAGAAGGTGAGCAATACCGCCATTAGGGGACGTTCTTCGGGAGCAGGGAGTTACACGGGTCATAGCCTGATGCGTAAGAAGAACTCGCAGGAGGCTCGGGAGTCTTACGAACACGAGGAGATGATGCGTGTGGAAGATCAGAAAGGGGCAAAAATACAGAAGAGTGAGGAGTTGAAGAAAAAGAAAATAGAGAAAGGAAAGGGCAAGGATAAGGGTAAGGGCACGATCGGCCAGATGTCCCAACCAGGGCAAATGGGTCCTCCCGAACTTCCCCGAGCAGAGCTGGAAAGGCTGGGTAGTAGGGCCCAGTCCTCGGAGTCTCTACACTCATGCCTGTCGGAGAGGTCTGAAAGGTCTTCTTTGAAAAATTAATGAAACAGACTCTACGACCTTTTTGGGCTTGACAATTGATAAAAAATTAGACTGGAAGTTACATGTAGAAAAAATATCCTTAAGAGTAAGCAAAGCCTCATATGCGCTATACAAATTAGCACCAGTTCTTAATATAGATGGGTTAATTGCTGCTTATTATGGAACAGTAGAATCGATATTAAGGTATGGTATTATTTTCTGGGGTAACTCTGTAAATAAAGAAATGATTTTTAAAATCCAGAAACGAGCAATACGATCAATGTTTGGTTTGAAACGTATTGATAGCTGTCAAGACTATTTCAAAAAATACAAATTGTTAACACTACCATGTTTATACATATTCGAAGTAGCTGTCTTTGTGAAAACGAACCCAGAGATATTTAAATTTCAATCTTTTGTCAGTAATAGAATAAGACAAAATAAAAATACAAAGCTTTGTCTGTGTAGTGCAAATACGGCACTTACGCGCAATAGTATTTTTGGTATGGGACCTAAAATATATAACAAGCTGCCAAGAGCCTTGAAAGAACTTAACTTAAATTTATTTAAAATAAGACTAAAGAATTTCCTTATAGAAAAGTGCTACTATAGCATAAATGATTATTTATCAGATAGAGGTTTACCTAATTTATAATACCTATGTAAAGATGTAAATTCTAGATATCAATTTGTTTTATTTATTATTACCAATATTAACATTTGACATTTGTAAAAATAGACATCTCCAACTTCTTGACATTGTAATTTTGTATGCCTCACAAGGCCAAACATGTAAGGACAACAATAAACCCTAACAACCTACATTAAATGTATACTCATGTTTGACGAAATAAATGATTATTATTATTATTATTATTATTATTATTATTGGTGATGAGGCAGGAGATTGAGCGACAGACCGAGAGAATCGTGGAGGTCGTGTCAAGGTCGGGTAATTTGAAAAGGGAGTTCAAAAAGGAGCTTTCCGAGGCCGGGAATAAAATTAAGGAAGTGGTCAAGGAAATAATGGGTCACTCGACCACGGAAGAGACCCGTCGCCTTCAAGAGACCAACAAGAGGCTACAAGAGGAGATTTCGAACCTCAGGTCTGAAATTACCGCTCTCAGACGCCAGTTCGAAGAACGCTGCACGACTGACGCTCAGCGCAGGCGCGCAGAAAAGAAGAGCCCAGAGGGCCAGAGGATGGAACAGGGTTTAGAACCAGAGTTTAGGCAGCCGCAGTCGCAATCCCTGGCTGACTTTGAATTGCCGGAGTGGGTGGGTGTTCTCCAGAAGTCACTCGCCAATATGTTCGGCAATATGCTGGATGCGAGGATCGCCGGCATCGAGCAACGTCTGCCTCCACCGCCCAGTTACCGCCCACCGCTGGCGGCGGATAAGAAGAAGCCGAACAATCCGGCTGCTCCGGCGACACAGCCGAGACCCAGCGCCGTGCCGAATCCCTCCAGTATGGAGCCTCAAGCTTCACGTCCGTCGTATGCGGAAAAAGCGAGGACCGACCAATGGACCGAGGTGGGCAAGAACGGACGTCCACTAAAGCCTGGTGCGCCTACAGGGCAGTCCAACCCATCCGGCATCAAGGTGGCAAACACCCAGCCTCCTAAACCTGTGGCTCCGAAAAAGCCGAAGTTGAGTCCTCCTAAGTCATCGGCCATAATGATGACCATTCTACCGGAGCAGGAAAAGAAAGGGGCAACTTATGCGGCGGCCATCACAAAGGCCAAGAAAGAAATTAAAATTAAAGACTTGGGCATTGAGGAGCTCAAGATAAAAGTCTCGGCCACCGGCACCCGAGTTCTAGAAATCCCCGGCTCGACAAGCGGGGACAAGGCGGACCTCCTGGCGGAGAAGTTGAGGGAGACTTTGGGCGACTCAGTAAAAATATCGAGACCCGTGAAGACCGCGGATATGCGAGTCTCCGGGCTCGATGACTCTATTGACGACGTCGAACTCCGTACTGCGGTGGCTGACCAGGGGGGCTGTCCGGCCGATCAGGTTAAAGTTGGTGCTTTGCGCGTGGGACCTGGAGGACTTAGTTCGGCTCTGATAAAGTGCCCCATCTCTGCAGCGAAGGTTTTGGCCGATTCAGGCCGTTTAAAAGTCGGTTGGGTCTCAGTACCGATCCGTGCGCTGGAGCCACTCCCGCTCCGGTGCTTCAAGTGTATGGTCACGGGGCACACGAGACAGTTGTGCTCCTGTGAAGTCGACCACACTGACACTTGCTTCCGGTGCGGGAGGAAGGGCCACAAGGCCGCAGAGTGCTCCATGGAGTTAAGCTGTGCGGTGTGCAAGGCGGCGAAGCTCCCGGCTAACCACTTCATGGGGGGGAGCAAATGCCGCCCCCCAGCGGTCAGAGCGAAGTTGTCGCTAAGGAGAGGGGCACCTCCGCGTCAGACGGCAGAAGCTACGGTCCGGAGTGATGTTGAGGATGGTCATATGTCCACATAATGCCCAGACACCTCAACATCCTCCAAGGGAACTTAAATCACTCCGCTGCTGCTCAGGACCTTCTCCTACAGCATGCAGCGGAGATGAATATTAATTTGTTGGTAGTTGCGGAACCGTATTTTGTTCCCCAGCGCCCTAACTGGGCAGGCGACACGACAGACACTGTCGTGATAATGGCCCCATTCTCTGCCGCCTACTCCCCTCCACTCTCCGTAGTCGAGAGAGGACCGGGTTATGTGGTGGCCTCCTGGGGAGAAATGACACTCGTAGGTGTCTATTTCTCCCCAAACCGGGGCGTGTCTGAGTTACAGCAGTGGCTCAATTTGTTGAGCGGTGTGGTGGGCCGTCTTGCGCCAGCGCAATTGCTGGTGTTGGGCGATTTCAACGCCCATCACACAGCATGGGGCGAGCGCAGTGACACTCCAAAAGGAGTGGCCGTCCTTGATTGGGCAGTGGCGGCGGGGCTCGTGCTGTGCAACCAAGGCCGCGAATACACGTTCGTAAGGGGGGGTGGCGGGTCCATCGTCGACCTAACGTTCGCAACCCCAGCACTCGCAGCACGAGTCCAGGACTGGCACGTCATGAAAGACGTGCTGTCAATGTCGGACCACGACCATATCGGCTTCAAGGTCGTGTCGTCCTCGGACGGGAGTCCCCCCCTTTCTCCTGGGGCATCGTTGAGATGTTTTCCTCGCTGGGCCCACACTAAGCTCGATCGCGAGCTCGCAGAGGAGGCGGCGTTGATGGAGGCATGGAACCTTCAGGGCAGTCAGGTAGAGGAGTCAAGCGTTGACCAACTCGCTGCACAATTGACGACCTCCCTGACGAAGGTGTGCGATGCCTCCATGCCGGCAGTAAGGCGCCTTCCACGCAGAAATAGGGTCTATTGGTGGAACGAGGAGGTTGCATCCCTGCGAACTGCCTGCCTGCGGGCCAGAAGAGCCCTGCAACGATGCCGGCGCAGGCGTAACCGTCAGCCGGGCGAGGAATCCCGACTCCGTCAGGCCTACAGTGGGGCAAAGCAAGCCCTGTCAGAAGGCATCTGCAGGGCGAAAACATCTGCTTGGGAGGAGTACTTGGAAAGTTTGGACGCGGACCCGTGGGGGCGCCCTTATAGGATGATTAGGAGCAGACTCCGTAACCAGGCGCCACCCACGGAGTCGATGGACGTAGGTCTCCTCGCAAACGTGGTAGATAGCCTCTTCCCTGCCACTCCTCCGCAGGTGCCCCCCCTGATAGGCCCCACGCCCGAGGCTTCAGATCCGGTGCAGGGGTTCACCCCCATAACCGACGCGGAAATGGAGGGCGTCACTGATCGCCTCCGAAATAAGAGGAAAGCGCCCGGCCCTGACGGCATTCCTGGGCGAATATTGCCCATCGCTCTTAAGCACCTGGGCGAGGAAGTGAGGGCACTCTTTAACGCCTGCCTCCGCACCGGGCATTTCCCGAAGGCCTGGAAAAGGGGGAGACTTTGCCTCTTGAAGAAAGGTGATAAGCCCCCGGACTCTCCAAGCGCGTACCGACCGGTGGTCCTGTTGGACGAGCTCGGTAAAATGCTGGAGAGACTGATAGCCGACCGAGTCGTCCAACACCTAGACGTGGAGGGCCCAAACCTGTCGGATAGACAGTTCGGCTTCAGGAGGCAGAGGTCCACAATAGACGCCATTATGTCTTTGAAAGAGTCTTGTCGTGCAGCGGTTGCAAAAGGGGAGAGAGTCGTGGCAGTATCTTTAGACATAAAGAATGCCTTTAACTCTCTCCCCTTCAGCGTCATTAGGGACGCGTTAAGACATCACGGCGTCCCCCCCTATCTGACCGGAATCATCAGGGATTACCTTCAGGACAGGGAGGTAGTCTTCCTGGCAGCGGATGGCCAACTAAGGGTCCGGGGTATGGAGTGCGGCGTTCCTCAGGGGTCGGTGTTGGGCCCACTCCTTTGGAACCTGGCCTACGACTGGGTGCTTCGCGGCGTCCTTCTCCCTCGAGTAAGTGTCACCTGCTATGCAGATGACACTCTGGTTACTGCTCGGGGTAGAGATCTCGCAGACGCGAAGCGCCTGGCCAAGATCGGAGCGGAGGGTGTGATCGCCCGCATCAGAAGGCTGGGCTTGGAGGTAGCGGTGGCCAAGACCCAAGCCATGGTTTTCCACGGGCCAAGGCAGGGCCCGCCGCCGGGAGAAGACATGGTTGTGGATGGAGTGGTTGTCCCCCTCCGCCCGACCATGAAGTATCTGGGACTAGTGCTGGACGGTCGGTGGAGCTTCAAGGCCCACTTCCAGCAACTGGCTCCCAGACTAGTGAAGGCAGCGGCAGCCCTCGGCAGATTGCTGCCCAACGTCGGAGGGGCGAACAAAAGCTGTCGGCGTTTATATGCGGGGGTCATACGAAGTATGGCCCTGTATGGTGCCCCCGTGTGGGCGGACGCACTAAACGCCGAGAATAAGGCGGCATTACGGCGCCCACAGAGAATAGTGGCGTCACGAATTGTGAGGGGCTATCGCACCGTATCTTGGTCTGCGGCTTGTGCGCTTGCCGGTACGCCTCCATGGGAACTAGAAGCCCAGGTTCTATCGGAGGTGTACTGGCAGCGCAAGGAGGAAAGGGCGAGGGGAGACCGCCTTGCTCCAGAGGAGCGGCAAAACGTCCGGCGGATTGCGGAGGAGAGATCCCTGGAGGAGTGGGGGTTACAGCTGGAGTCCCCAATAGCAGGGCATAGGACGGTGGAAGCCATCCGCCCCGTCCTGAAGGAATGGAAAGAGAGGACCCATGGGTCGCTCACTTTCAGGCTGACGCAGGTACTTTCCGGGCATGGGTGCTTCGGAAGGTACCTGTGTCAGATTCAGAGGGAGGAGTCGCAGGTGTGCCACCACTGTGGCGCACCGCAGGACACCTCGCGCCACACTCTGGAGGAGTGCTCAGCGTGGACGGCGCAGCGCCAGGAGTTGGTTGCTGCGGTTGGGCCAGACCTCTCGCTTCCCGGCATCACAGTTGCGATGCTGCGAAGCAGAGAGGGATGGCAGGCCGTGGTCTCCTTCTGCGAAGACGTCGTCTCGCAGAAGGAGGCCGCGGAGAGGGTTCGCGAGGCGGACGTCGCAGCGAGCCTACTCCGACGTGCGCGGCGGGGGAGAACAAGACGCCAACGTGCGCGACTTGTTCTCCCCTAGCCGCAAGGGGGGGTGCAGTAAGGCCCTCTGCCCCCCATAGAGTGGAGCCCTAACGGGCCACTCTCCCCGGGTCATACGTGGAGCGTGTCAACACGATCCCACAGACCCGGCGGTAAGGCGCAGGTCTTCGAGAGGAGTTTAGTTGGTAGTGGTGCATTCTCCCGTCCCCCCATCTGGCCCGCCCACCATGAGTGGGTAGCCTTATGGGAGGCCGGGAAAATGCTTCCTCCCCCTGTCACTAGGGCAGGGGTTAGAACCACCCAGCCCTGACGCGAAGCCTATTAGGCTTGGCGGGAGGGCTGGGCGCGGCGAGGAACATGTCCCGGGCAATAACCTGGGGGGTGACCGACCCCAACATGCCGTTTGGTATGCGTAAAGATTGCATTCTCCTCTTGATACAAAAAAAAAAAAAAAAAAAAAAAAAAAGGTTAGGTTAGGTTAGGTTAGGTTAGGTTAGGTTAGGTTAGGTTAGGTTAGGTTAGGTTAGGTTAGGTTAGGTTAGGTTAGGTTAGGTTAGGTTAGGTTAGGTTAGGTTAGGTTAGGTTAGGTTAGGTTAGGTTAGGTTGACGTTTTTCGGAGGGCACTTTGTTAGCTAAAAATCTAATTTTTGGCAATAGGGTGTGGGAATTTTTTGTCTGCCTTACGGTGCAAAAATTTCGCATTTCGGTCGAGCCGTTTTTGAGAAAATAATTTTTTTCGAAAACGACTAAGTCGTCAATATAACCTGCGCAGTGGTCCGGAAATCGAATTTTCAATTTTTGAAAAGTCGGTGTCCGGGCGGCTTGCGGGGTTGATTTCGGTGCCAAATTGTTCGTATTGAATAATTTTGGTGCCGGAAGGGGATTTGGTACGTTTTCGGTACTCTGTCGGCCAGTGACCTGACTCTCAGCTTTTGAGAGGCCGGTAACTGGTCGATTGTGTTTGTTTGTTTGTGTTGATTGTTTTGTTTTTGTTTTAAGAGTTTCGCTCTTGATACTACGACCTTGGCTTTGTTTTTTTTTGGATTGTTCTTTTGCTTTTTGTGACTTGGCGCGTTCTTTTGACACCGATTTTCTCTTGATTGGCTTTGTCGAACCGGACGCGTGTGTATTTTATACGTGTTGACACCTTTGTGTGTTCCCATGTTCCCCGGCTATGTACGGGGACATGGAGATCTTTTCTGGAGGAGAGTCAAGACCTGACTCTCCGACAGGAAGCAACGTCGATGAGAATGGGGTCCGTGGGACCGCCCGGAAACGTCGTGGTGAGGGATCCCTGGTGGACTTGGTTCTGTCAGATGGTGACGTTTCGTACACCAGTGCCGACGAGAATTACGCAGAATTCTCGAAAACTAGAATCACCGGCGGATCAGGTAGTGCCACGCCTAACAGTGGCAAAGCCGTGAGGGGAAAGAGTACAGGGTTAGGTAGCAGTGGCAGGTACTCTGGCAACAAAAACCTGCGGCAACAGAACTCCGTAGAGGGTCGTGAGGAGTTTGAGATGGGCGAGATCGAAAGGCAGTTTGAGAAGGAGAAGATAAGGGAGAAAGAAAGACAGGAAATGGAAAAAGGGAAGGAGGCGAAGGGCAAAAAATCAAAGGAGAAGGGAAAGGGCAAGAGCTCAAACCCAGATAGTCACCCTGAAACCCCAGGTCCTTCGTATTTCAGAGATGTTTCGCCGTCCGATTCCGTTCGCTCGGCCGAGTTCGTGAAGACCTCTGTTGCCCTGGAAAGGGAAGTGCAGCGCTACACTGAGAAGCTTCTCAGTGTGGTCGCGCAGTCGGGGAACATGAAGCGCGAGTACAAACGCGACGTTACGGAAGCCAGCGAAAATATCAGGAAGGTCGTGAAAACGTTGGTCACGAGGTCCGAAACAGAGGAGATCCGGCGCCTGAAAAGCACCAATCAGGTTTTGGAAAATAAGGTAGCGATCCTAGAAAGGGAAGTGAAGGCCCTGAGGCAAGAAAGGTCTGCCCCAAAGAATGTGGTGCGTCAAGATGACAATTTGGTAAAGGAAATACCGCCGCCCCAGGATTCGGACATGCCCCCATGGGCTGTCAAAATGCAGAGGGAGTTGATGAACACGTTTGGCAACATGCTGAACTCCCGTATCGAGGGCATTCAACAACAGCTCCCCCCCCAGCCGATTTTGCGCCCAGCTTTGGCGAGCGACAAAAAGAAGGCGAGCCCTGCTCCCCCCAGAATAAATGGTCCGGAAATGGCGACACCTGGCCCCTCATATGCGGAGATGGCCAGACAAGAGCTCCCTTGGGTTGAAGTTGGTAAAAATGGTCGACCCACAAAGCAGCGTATGGCAGCTGGGCAACCCGCCCCAGCCACTCAAGTTGCAGGCCCTTCAAGCCTCCCGAAAAAGCAGACTACTGCACCAACGGGACAGAAGAAGCCGAAATTGACGGCTCCCAAATCGGCGGCTGTAGTCCTGGCAATAACGCCTGAACAGGCTGATAAGGGCTCTACGTACGCCCAAGTGATTGCGACGGCCAAGCAGTCAATTAAACTCGCGGACCTCGAAATTGAGGGTGTAAAGGTTAAGGTGTCGGCGACAGGAGCTCGCATTTTCGAAATCCCCGGCACCGACAGCGGGAGCAAGGCGGACGCTTTCGCCGCCAAACTGCGAGAGACCCTAGGAGACGCGGCCAAAGTTACCAGGCCAGTTAAAACCGCTGACATGAGGGTAACCGGATTGGATGACTCCGTCAGCACCGAGGAGCTGAGATCAGCAATAGCGGTGGAAGGGGGCTGCCCCCCAGAACAGGTCAAAGTGGGCCTCATACGCAGTGGTGCGGGCGGACTTGGTGCGGCACTCATAAAATGTCCCATTCCAGCGGCCAAGGTATTGGAAGCTTCGAGGCGGTTGAAAGTTGGTTGGGTGGTGGCGGAAATTAGGGCGCTGGAACCCCTCCCCCTTCGTTGTTTTGGGTGTATGGTCCCGGGGCACACCAAACAGCTGTGCCCCTGCAAAAGTCAGGACTTTAGTGACACCTGTTACAGGTGTGGGGAGAAGGGGCACAGGTCTGCTACATGCGACCGGGAACTGAACTGTGCCGTTTGTCGGGCGAGAAAGCTGCCGGCCAATCACTTTATGGGGGGAAGCAAGTGCCGCCCCCCAACAGTCAGGACAAAAATTGCGGCCAACTTTGGCGCGCAACGGAGGGAGAATCCAGAGGTTCAAAGGGAGGTTGAGGATGGTCACATGTCGTCTTAATGGCCAACATCCTCAACCTTCGACAAGTCAACCTGAACCATTGTGCTGCATCACAAGATCTTTTTATGCAGCACATGGCCGAGACGGGTGTTAACCTTGCCGTTGTCGCCGACCCTTACTCTGTCCCGCAACGCCCCAACTGGGCGGGTGACTTGAATGGCTCGGTGGCCATAGTGGCCCCTTTTTCGGCCGTCTACTCCCCTCCCCTCTCGGTCATAGAGAGGGGACCGGGCTATGTAGCGGCCTCTTGGGGAGAACTAACACTCATCGGAGTATACTTCTCCCCCAACCGGGCCCTTTCGGAGCTCGACCTGTGGCTCGATCAGCTTAATGGTGTGGTCGGGCGTCTTGCGCCTGCACAAACGCTAGTAATGGGCGATTTTAACGCCCACCACACCGCATGGGGTGAGGCCGCCGACACCCCCAAGGGCGAGAGTGTCCTCGGTTGGGCCACTGGTTCGGGTCT
Organism: Catoptria pinella; assembly: GCA_963556745.1. NCBI lineage: Eukaryota > Metazoa > Arthropoda > Insecta > Lepidoptera > Crambidae > Catoptria > Catoptria pinella. The sequence goes on along the minus strand of OY750767.1, from coordinate 107,221 downwards.
TGTGCTCCTGAACAGGGGGCGGGAACACACATTTGTGAGGAGGGGAACGGGACGGGGGTCCATTGTGGATCTCTCGTTCGCAACCCCCGCCTTGGCAGCAAGGGTGCGGGACTGGCGGGTACTGGGGGACGTAATTACGCTTTCAGACCATAATTACGTTTCCTTTCGGCTTCTCTCTTCCCCGAGTGGCGATAACCCAATACGCCCGGGAGAGTCCCTCCGTCGCTTTCCCCGGTGGGCCATCACCAAGCTTGACCGGGAGCTGGCGAACGAGGCCGCCATGGTGGAGGCATGGAACCAGGAGGGTCCCAATTCTGAGGAAGAGGACGTGGACAGTCTCGCCCGGCGACTCACCGCCTCAATTACCGCGGTGTGTGACGCGTCCATGCCGCGCGTGAAGGGTCTTCCCAACAAGCGGCGGGTGTATTGGTGGTCGGGGGAACTGTCCGTCCTTCGAGCCGCCTGCCTAGCGGCCAGAAGGGCAATGCAGCGCTGCAGACGTAGGGTGAGGCGGGACAGGGCAGAAGAGGCCCAACTACGGCTTGCCTATGGTGAGGCGAGGAAAGCCCTGTCCGACGAGATTTGCAGGGCAAAGAGCGCGGCATGGGATGTCTTCCTGGAGGACCTCGACCGGGATCCGTGGGGGCGCCCATACAGGATGGTAAGGAGTAGGCTCCGCAACCAGGCGCCCCCCACGGAATCGATGGACCCGCACCTCCTGTCTCGTGTGGTGGACGGACTATTCCCGGCCGTGGCCCCGGAGACCGCACTGCCCACCAGGCCGGTGCCTTCCGAGTCCAATGTCTCTGACGGATTCCTCCCCGTGACTGCGGAGGAGATGACAGTGGTCTTGGACCGGCTCAGGGCTAAAAAGAAGGCGCCTGGCCCGGATGGGATCCCGGGCAGAATCCTCCCAATAGCCCTGAAACACCTGGGCGATCAGGCGAAAGCCCTCTTCTCCGCCTGCTTACGGACAGGGCGATTCCCCAAAGAATGGAAATGTGGTAGACTTTGCCTCCTGATGAAGGATGGCCGCCCCCCGGAGTCACCATCTGCGTACAGGCCCATTGTCCTACTGGACGAAATGGGAAAGATGCTGGAGCGGATCATAGCGGACCGCATAGTCCAGCATCTGGACACGGTGGGGCCAAACCTCTCGGATCGCCAGTTCGGATTTAGGAGGCAAAGGTCCACAATAGACGCCATCCTCACCCTCAAAGAGGAATCGCAAAGGGCGGTCGGCCGCGGGGAGAGAGTTGTAGCGGTGTCTCTTGACATAGAGAACGCCTTCAACTCTCTTCCCTACAGTGTTGTGATGGACGCTCTCCGGTACCACGGCGTCCCCCAGTACCTCGTCCAAATCATTGGGCAATATCTGGAGGACAGAGAAGTCGTCTTTCTCGCCCCAGATGGGCAGCTTAAGGTTCGGCGGATGATGTGTGGAGTTCCACAGGGGTCGGTTTTGGGACCACTCCTGTGGAACTTGGGGTATGACTGGGCACTTCGCAGTGCATTACTGCCCCGAATAGGTGTCGTTTGTTATGCAGACGACACACTCATCTATGCCCGGGGCAGAGATTTCATGGAGGCGAAGCGCTTAGCGATGATGGGGGCCAACCATATGATTGGCCGGATACGGGCCTTGGGACTCAAGGTGGCTGTGGCCAAAACACAGGCCATCATGTTCCACGGACCAAGACAGGGCCCACCTCCGGGGGCGAGCATTGTGGTGGATAATGTGGAGATCCCACTGTGTCCCACAATGAAATACCTTGGGCTTGTTCTGGACGGGCGGTGGTCCTTCAAGGCCCACTTCGAACAGTTGGCCCCGAGACTGGTGAAGGCGGCGGCAGCACTGGGCAAGCTGCTGCCTAACGTTGGCGGCCCAAATCAAAGCTGCAGACGGCTGTATGCGGGGGTCATCCGAAGTATGGCCCTCTACGGGGCCCCCGTATGGGCAGATGCCCTTACAGAGCCGAATAGGGCCGCGCTAAGGCGTCCGCAGCGGGTAGTTGCCACACGAATGATTCGTGGCTATCGCACTGTGTCGGGGGCAGCTGCATGCGCGCTAGCAGGTACGCCTCCCTGGGAGCTGGAGGCTCCAGTACTAGCGGAGGCGTACAGACAGAGGCGTGAGCAACGGGCGAACGATGTCCGCCTAGCCCCACAGGAGGTTGCGGCGGCATTAGAAGCCGTAAAGGAGCGCTGTCTCGAGGAGTGGGAGAGCCAACTCGAGACCCCAACCGCAGGAGTGAGAACCGTGGAGGCGATCCGCCCAGTCCTAAGGGAATGGCGATCGAGAGCCCACGGTTCTATCACATATCGTTTGACACAGGTACTTACAGGCCATGGATGCTTTGGCAGGTACCTGTGTCAAATCCAGAGGGAGGAGTCCCAAGCGTGCCACCACTGTGGCGCGCCACAAGACACCGTACGCCATACACTCGAGGAGTGCACGGCGTGGGCGGTGCAGCGCCAGGAGTTGGTTGCTGCAGTCGGGTCGGACCCCTCGCTTCGCAATATCACAGTTGCGATGCTGCGAAGCGAGGAGGTGTGGCAGGCCGTGGTCTCCTTCTGCGAGGACGTCATCTCGCAGAAGGAGGCCGCGGAGAGGGTTCGCGAGGCGGACGCTGCAGCGAGCCAACTCCGACGAGCGCGGCCGGGGAGAGCGAGACGCCAACGTGCGCGACTTGATCTCCCCGTGCCGCAAGGGGGGGCGCAGTAAGGCCCTCTGCCCCCCAAGGGTGGGGCCCTAACGGGCCACCCTCCCCCGGGCAATGTGGAGCGTGTAAACACGATCCCACAGCTTCGGGGAAGGCGCTAGGTCTTCGAGAGGAGTTTAGTTGGTAGTGGTGCAACCTCCTGTCCCCCCATCTGGCCTGCCCACCTAGAGTGGGTAGCCTTATGGGGGGCCAGAAGATTGCTTCCTCCCCCTGCCGGTAGGGCAGGGGTTAGAACCACCCAGCCCTGACGCGAAGCCTATTAGGCTTGGCGGGAGGGCTGGGTGCGGCGAGGAACATGCCCCGGGTAACAGCCTGGGGGGTGACCGACCCCAACATGCCGTTTGGTATGCGTAAAGATTGCATTCTCCTCTTGACACAAAAAAAAAAAAAAAAAAAAAAAAAAAAAAAAAAAGGTTAGGTTAGGTTAGGTTAGGTTAGGTTAGGTTAGGTTAGGTTAGGTTAGGTTAGGTTAGGTTAGGTTAGGTTAGGTTAGGTTAGGTTAGGTTAGGTTAGGTTAGGTTAGGTTAGGTTAGGTTAGGTTAGGTTAGGTTAGGTTAGGTTAGGTTAGGTTAGGTTAGGTTAGGTTAGGTTAGGTTAGGTTAGGTTAGGTTAGGTTAGGTTAGGTTAGGTTAGGTTAGGTTAGGTTAGGTTAGGTTAGGTTAGGTTAGGTTAGGTTAGGTTAGGTTAGGTTAGGTTAGGTTAGGTTAGGTTAGGTTAGGTTAGGTTAGGTTAGGTTAGGTTAGGTTAGGTTAGGTTAGGTTAGGTTAGGTTAGGTTAGGTTAGGTTAGGTTAGGTTAGGTTAGGTTAGGTTAGGTTAGGTTAGGTTAGGTTAGGTTAGGTTAGGTTAGGTTAGGTTAGGTTAGGTTAGGTTAGGTTAGGTTAGGTTAGGTTAGGTTAGGTTAGGTTAGGTTAGGTTAGGTTAGGTTAGGTTAGGTTAGGTTAGGTTAGGTTAGGTTAGGTTAGGTTAGGTTAGGTTAGGTTAGGTTAGGTTAGGTTCTTTTTTTTTTTTTTTTTTTTATTCATTTTATTTTGTTTACAAAATGGGTTTACTTAATCAACACTAGTTTAGTTGTTTCATTCCTGGTAGGCGACAAAGCCGGACATCGCTATTTGATACGATCGTTCCGACTTTGCCACCCTCGGTTACAAAATTGAATTTTATGATGATTGAGTTATTTATATAAATGGATTGTTAGAAGAATATTACTAAGTTGTTGACAAAATGGTATCAGTGAAAAAAGGAATAATATTTGATTATGAAGGGTATTAATTTTTTACAGAAAATATCAGAAGACAATAAGACTTATTTACAGAGTGTTTTCGGTGCCGTAATCAATGCGCTGCTGAACTTTAATTAGCATTGCTTTCACGCGAGGACATTTAGTAGATGTTGCTCGATGTTGGGTATTGTCCTTACCCTTAAATCTCTCGTTGTGTGTTTTGCAATTCGTGCACACGGATTTCTTTGGGTCTTCTTTGGTCGGACATTGCTCCACATCATGCGATCCTGCACAATGAGAACAAGTCTCGACCTTCACAGAACATTTGCTCTTTGTGTGCCCGAATTGCAGGCACTTGAAACATTGCAGGAAAGGACTGAATTCCTCAACGTGTACTCTCTGGTAGTCCACGTTGATTTTTTGTTGTTGGAGCATCGCATGGAAAACTGCTGGAGTCACAATATAGACGGCGTTGTATAAGTTATCGTTCCGGTTCTTGCGTTCAAATTTAAAAGAAATATCATTGTCTTCTTTTGTTGCAGCTTTCACGTTAGGATTTTGCTGGAGAATCAAGGAGGTTAATTCGTCTTTGGGAGTATCTTTGGCAATTCCCTTAAGAACCACCATGGGTCTTAATTTTCGTGCAGTTTCTGCGCTAAGGTTTGGGTCCTTGCTCAGCCGCTTTAGAGTTTCGGACTTCTGTTCTTCAGTGTCGAACTCAATGCGAAACTTCTGCTTGGAAAGCGACTGAACCTTAGAAGGGGCAAAATTGAGTGATTTGAAGTTCGCAGCAGAGCGAAAACTTCGGATGGTTTCTTCACGAGTGGCGGTTTCTTTAGTGTGGGACACAATAATTGCTGGCTTAGAAGCCGAGCTGAGATTAGTTTTCGCGGATGGTCTTGCGTTTTTCTCACTAGATTTGGAAGCGATTGCCGCATAGGACATAGGTCTAGGATCAATAGGTTTCTGTTTCAACATTGGATAATTTTTTAACTCTTCCTTAATTGAGGTGCGTACAATTTCTGAGATGTTTTCAACAGTGAGGGATGGCGAAGTCACAGAGGTGGTGTTTGTTTCCGTCTTGCTAGTTGGTTGGGTCTCCGTAGTAGGTATTTTCGTGGAGCTAGCATAGCAGGTGGTAATTGTCATTTGACAAAGTTGGATAACTCGAGCCTTCTGAACCTTCGTCAAGCCCTTCGGACTGGCCTGGATTAAGTTGATCACTTCTTCTACATTCGTCTTGATTTTCGCAAATGGCCCAGTGGCCACAGGGTCACCATCATCATCTTCATAGTCCGAAACGGGGCAGTGAGCCCCGCCAGGCATAAATTGGTTAACAAACTCTTCGTCGTAGTCAGACATGTTGGTAGCTGCTTGCGCAATGGTCACAGTTGATCGCAAGGGATGTTGTTAGCCGGTACTAGACACTGCGTTACCGTGTACTAGTCCGTTTCCAGGGCGCGCCGCGGGGAGGCCAACATCCAGCGCCCCTATGGTTAGGTTAGGTTAGGTTAGGTTAGGTTAGGTTAGGTTAGGTTAGGTTAGGTTAGGTTAGGTTAGGTTAGGTTAGGTTAGGTTAGGTTAGGTTAGGTTAGGTTAGGTTAGGTTAGGTTAGGTTAGGTTAGGTTAGGTTAGGTTAGGTTAGGTTAGGTTAGGTTAGGTTAGGTTAGGTTAGGTTAGGTTAGGTTAGGTTAGGTTAGGTTAGGTTAGGTTAGGTTAGGTTAGGTTAGGTTAGGTTAGGTTAGGTTAGGTTAGGTTAGGTTGGGGTGCTTGGTCGGATAACCTCCTCGTGTGCCTGACTACTGTTTGTCCCCGTTCATCCGTGGACTGGGAACGACAGTGGGAGGGCCGGTGCACCCTGGGGGTCATTGTAAAAGACTCTTATGAGCTTCTTTTACAGCTGGCGGCTAATAATCCGACACCGAGGGACCAGGGGACAGCGCAGGTGGCGCTTACCCTGAACCTCGTTCGAACGATTGCGGAGGTCTGAAAGGGACTACGTGTCTATGTTTACATGGAGACGGAAACCTTTCAGATAGTACGCGCGAGACGGGAGCCGCACACCGTGGGCCTTACAGGCCAGCGTGTCGAAGACGGAAGCCTTCTTAGGTTATACGTCTTGGGGGCTAGAGGAAAGCGCAGGCGGCGCATCCTCTAAACCCCCTTTTGAACGATTGCCGAGGTCTAAGAGGGACTACGTGTCTATGTTTACATGGAGACGGAAACCTTTTAGATAGTACGCGCCAGACGGGAGCGAATGTCTCTTCGGAGATGATTGCTCGCAGACTGTGGGCCTTACAGGCTAGCGTGTCGAAGACGGAAGCCTTTTCAGGTTGTACGTCTTTGGGTCTAGGGGAAAGCGCAGGTGGTGCATTCCCTAGCACCCCTTTTGAACGATTGCGGAGATCTAAGAGGGACTACGTGTCTATGTTTACATAGAGACGGAAACCTTTGAGTTAGTACGCGCGAGACGGGAGCGAATGTCTCTTCGGAGGCGGCCGCTCAAATTCTGTGGGTCTCAGGAAGGTGCGGATGGCACGTAGTACTGAACCCACGGGGTGGCGGAAACCTGGGAGGTTAAGTGATCAGTGAGGATTGCTGTATCCACTCGGGTAGTACGTACATGAGTGACCGAGGGAAAGCGCAGGTGGCGCACTATTTTCCCTTGGAAACTCGAAACTCGAACGATTGCGGAAATCTAAGTGGGAGTATGCTTCTATGTTTTACATGGGGGCGGAAACCATTCAGATAGTACGCGCCAGACGGGAGCGAATGTCTCTTCGGAGATGATTGCTCGCAGACTGTGGGCCTTACAGGCTAGCGTGTCGAAGACGGAAGCCTTTTCAGGTTGTACGTCTTGGGGTCTAGGGGAAAGCGCAGGTGGTGCATACCCTAGAACCCTTTTGAACGATTGCGGAGGTCTAAGAGGGACTATGTTTCTATGTTTACATGGAGACGGAAACCTTTCAGATAGTACGCGTGAGAGGGGAGCGAATGTCTCTTCGGAGGCGGCCGCTCAAACTCAGTGGGTTTCAGGAAGGTGCAGAGGGCATGTAGTACTGAACCCGCTGAGGCAGTGGAAACCTGGGTGGTTCAGTGATCGGTGTGGATCGCTGTATTCACCCGGGTAGTACGCAACCGAGTGACCGAGGGAAAGCGCAGATGGCGCACTATTTTCCCTTGGAAACTCACAACTCGAACGATTGCGGAGATCTAAGTGGGAGTACGCTTCTGTGTCAAACATGGGGGCGGAAACCATTCAGATAGTACGCGCGAGAGGGGAGCGAATGTCTTTTCGGAGGCGGCCGCTCAAACTCAGTGGGTTTCAGGAAGGTGCAGAGGGCATGTAGTACTGAACCCACTGAGGCAGTGGAAACCTGGGTGGTTCAGTGATCGGTGAGGATTGCTGTATCCACCCGGGTAGTACGCACCCGAGTGACCGAGGGAAAGCGCAGGTGGCGCACTATTTTCCCTTGGAAACTCACAACTCGAACGATTGCGGAGATCTAAATGGGAGTACGCTTCTATGTCTAACATGGGGGCGGAAACCATTAAGATAGTACGCGCGAGGGGAGTGAAAGTCTCTCAGAGACGACTGCTCGCATATAGTGGGACTGGGATCGTGCAGACGGCACTAGTACCTAACCTGCTGCGTACGAATGTCTCTGCGAGATGGACGCTCTGAGACGTACATACGTCTCCAATCGAATGCGGAGGTCTGTAAGGGGTTACGCGTTCATGTTTACATGAATGCGGAGACCTACAGGCAGTACGCTATTAGTGGGTCCTGAGCGTGGGTTGGGAGGCCCCGCTCTGAGGTTTATGGACTCCGAACTAGTTAGTGCGCATCTGTGCTGTGCGCTTCCTGGTGGCTGGGAGAAATCCCTTGGGATGGCAGAAGTAGTTTCTGCATCCCGTGGTGGGCTTGCGAAAGCGAGCAACTCACTGCCTTGGTCGCGGAAGTAATGCGAAAGCGATTCCCGTAGCCTTGGCACATAGTGGGCAGAGTGCACAGCGGGTGTTTTTTTAGTGGGTAGGCCCCCCCTTCCGGCCCCCCATTGAGCCCGCAGGGGCTGAGTGGGGGATCGGCTAGGCGGAAAGCGGTGTTGCCGGCGTTGAGTCGCTGGTGGCTTCCGTGGGAGAGTCCCACATAACTGCCGTCGCTCTCCCAGGCGACGGAGTATGCATAAGTACGCATTTTTTCATCCGTTAAAAAAAAAAAAAAAAAAAAAAAAAAGGTTAGGTTAGGTTAGGTTAGGTTAGGTTAGGTTAGGTTAGGTTAGGTTAGGTTAGGTTAGGTTAGGTTAGGTTAGGTTAGGTTAGGTTAGGTTAGGTTAGGTTAGGTTAGGTTAGGTTAGGTTAGGTTAGGTTAGGTTAGGTTAGGTTAGGTTAGGTTAGGTTAGGTTAGGTTAGGTTAGGTTAGGTTAGGTTAGGTTAGGTTAGGTTAGGTTAGGTTAGGTTAGGTTAGGTTAGGTTAGGTTAGGTTAGGTTAGGTTAGGTTAGGTTAGGTTAGGTTAGGTTAGGTTAGGTTAGGTTAGGTTAGGTTAGGTTAGGTTAGGTTAGGTTAGGTTAGGTTAGGTTAGGTTAGGTTAGGTTAGGTTAGGTTAGGTTAGGTTAGGTTAGGTTAGGTTAGGTTAGGTTAGGTTAGGTTAGGTTAGGTTAGGTTAGGTTAGGTTAGGTTAGGTTAGGTTAGGTTAGGTTAGGTTAGGTTAGGTTAGGTTAGGTTAGGTTAGGTTAGGTTAGGTTAGGTTAGGTTAGGTTAGGTTAGGTTAGGTTAGGTTAGGTTAGGTTAGGTTAGGTTAGGTTAGGTTAGGTTAGGTTAGGTTAGGTTAGGTTAGGTTAGGTTAGGTTAGGTTAGGTTAGGTTAGGTTAGGTTAGGTTAGGTTAGGTTAGGTTAGGTTAGGTTAGGTTAGGTTAGGTTAGGTTAGGTTAGGTTAGGTTAGGTTAGGTTAGGTTAGGTTAGGTTAGGTTAGGTTAGGTTAGGTTAGGTTAGGTTAGGTTAGGTTAGGTTAGGTTAGGTTAGGTTAGGTTAGGTTAGGTTAGGTTAGGTTAGGTTAGGTTAGGTTAGGTTAGGTTAGGTTAGGTTAGGTTAGGTTAGGTTAGGTTAGGTTAGGTTAGGTTAGGTTAGGTTAGGTTAGGTTAGGTTAGGTTAGGTTAGGTTAGGTTAGGTTAGGTTAGGTTAGGTTAGGTTAGGTTAGGTTAGGTTAGGTTAGGTTAGGTTAGGTTAGGTTAGGTTAGGTTAGGTTAGGTTAGGTTAGGTTAGGTTAGGTTAGGTTAGGTTAGGTTAGGTTAGGTTAGGTTAGGTTAGGTTAGGTTAGGTTAGGTTAGGTTAGGTTAGGTTAGGTTAGGTTAGGTTAGGTTAGGTTAGGTTAGGTTAGGTTAGGTTAGGTTAGGTTAGGTTAGGTTAGGTTAGGTTAGGTTAGGTTAGGTTAGGTTAGGTTAGGTTAGGTTAGGTTAGGTTAGGTTAGGTTAGGTTAGGTTAGGTTAGGTTAGGTTAGGTTAGGTTAGGTTAGGTTAGGTTAGGTTAGGTTAGGTTAGGTTAGGTTGACGTTTTTCGGAGGGCACTTTAGTTGCGAAAATTACAATTTTCGGATATAAGGTGTTGGAATTTTTGGTTTATCGTTCGGTACCAAAAAATTCCATTTCGGCTTAGTGATTTCTGAGAAATTAATTTTTTTCAGTTTTTGCTAAGTCGTCCGACCAGCGGTAGCAGTGGTCGACCAGGTCGTCCAGGTAGACTTCGCAGTGGTTTCCGGAGATCGAATTTTCTCTTTGAAAAGTCGATATCCGGGCCACGTGCCGTGGGCGGCTTCGGCCTCTGCCGGATTTTCAACAACCTGACTTGTTTCTAGGATAATTTTGTTTATAACTGACGACTTTTGCTGTGCTTACTGACTTTGACGATACTTTCTCTGACGAACTTGGCTTGCTTTTCGGATTATTTGATTGCTATTCTGACGACTTTGGCTTGCCTACGGATTTTTGGTTTTCTTGGTGGTGCTCGAGCATTCGACACCACCAAAGCGATTTGGTTTTATTGTCTACGGACAATTTCTGTGTTTTGTTTGGTGATAGACTGTTTTGTGTGCCGTTTTGTCACCTTCGCGTGCTCTCATGAGCCATGAGTGCGATTGACGAGTACGGGGAGATGATGGCAACGGACTCTAGTGATGAGGAGGAAGAGGTTACCCCTCAAAGAAAACGTCCATGTGAAGGGACTCTCCAGGAGTTGGGGAGCTCAGATGAGGCTGAGGACCCGTTTGCGGCTAATGAGAAGGCTCAGAAGGTGAGCAATACCGCCATTAGGGGACGTTCTTCGGGAGCAGGGAGTTACACGGGTCATAGCCTGATGCGTAAGAAGAACTCGCAGGAGGCTCGGGAGTCTTACGAACACGAGGAGATGATGCGTGTGGAAGATCAGAAAGGGGCAAAAATACAGAAGAGTGAGGAGTTGAAGAAAAAGAAAATAGAGAAAGGAAAGGGCAAGGATAAGGGTAAGGGCACGATCGGCCAGATGTCCCAACCAGGGCAAATGGGTCCTCCCGAACTTCCCCGAGCAGAGCTGGAAAGGCTGGGTAGTAGGGCCCAGTCCTCGGAGTCTCTACACTCATGCCTGTCGGAGAGGTCTGAAAGGTCTTCTTTGGTGATGAGGCAGGAGATTGAGCGACAGACCGAGAGAATCGTGGAGGTCGTGTCAAGGTCGGGTAATTTGAAAAGGGAGTTCAAAAAGGAGCTTTCCGAGGCCGGGAATAAAATTAAGGAAGTGGTCAAGGAAATAATGGGTCACTCGACCACGGAAGAGACCCGTCGCCTTCAAGAGACCAACAAGAGGCTACAAGAGGAGATTTCGAACCTCAGGTCTGAAATTACCGCTCTCAGACGCCAGTTCGAAGAACGCTGCACGACTGACGCTCAGCGCAGGCGCGCAGAAAAGAAGAGCCCAGAGGGCCAGAGGATGGAACAGGGTTTGGAACCAGAGTTTAGGCAGCCGCAGTCGCAATCCCTGGCTGACTTTGAATTGCCGGAGTGGGTGGGTGTTCTCCAGAAGTCACTCGCCAATATGTTCGGCAATATGCTTGATGCGAGGATCGCCGGCATCGAGCAACGTCTGCCTCCACCGCCCAGTTACCGCCCACCGCTGGCGGCGGATAAGAAGAAGCCGAACAATCCGGCTGCTCCGGCGACACAGCCGAGACCCAGCGCCGTGCCGAATCCCTCCAGTGTGGAGCCTCAAGTTTCACGTCCGTCGTATGCGGAAAAAGCGAGGACCGACCAATGGACCGAAGTGGGCAAGAACGGACGTCCACTAAAGCCTGGTGCGCCTGTAGGCGCAGGGCAGTCCAACCCATCCGGCATCAAGGTGGCAAACACCCAGCCTCCTAAACCTGTGGCTCCGAAAAAACCGAAGTTGAGTCCTCCTAAGTCATCGGCCATAATGATGACCATTCTACCGGAGCAGGAAAAGAAGGGGGCAACTTATGCGGCGGCCATCACAAAGGCCAAGAAAGAAATTAAAATTAAAGACTTGGGCATCGAGGAGCTCAAGATAAAAGTCTCGGCCACCGGCACCCGAGTTCTAGAAATCCCCGGCTCGACAAGCGGGGACAAGGCGGACCTCCTGGCGGAGAAGTTGAGGGAGACTTTGGGCGACTCAGTGAAAATATCGAGACCCGTGAAGACCGCGGATATGCGAGTCTCCGGGCTCGATGACTCTATTGACGACGTCGAACTCCGTACTGCGGTGGCTGACCAGGGGGGCTGTCCGGCCGACCAGGTTAAAGTTGGTGCTCTGCGTGTGGGACCTGGAGGACTTAGTTCGGCTCTGATAAAGTGCCCCATCTCTGCAGCGAAGGTTTTGGCCGATTCAGGCCGTTTAAAGGTCGGTTGGGTCTCAGTACCGATCCGTGCGCTGGAGCCACTCCCGCTCCGGTGCTTCAAGTGTATGGTCACGGGGCACACGAGACAGTTGTGCTCCTGTGAAGTCGACCACACTGACACTTGCTTCCGGTGCGGGAGGAAGGGCCACAAGGCCGCAGAGTGCTCCATGGAGTTAAGCTGTGCGGTGTGCAAGGCGGCGAAGCTCCCGTCTAACCACTTCATGGGGGGGAGCAAATGCCGCCCCCCAGCGGTCAGAGCGAAGTTGTCGCTAAGGAGAGGGGCACCTCCGCGTCAGACGGCAGAAGCTACGGGCCGGAGTGATGTTGAGGATGGTCATATGTCCACATAATGCCCAGACACCTCAACATCCTCCAAGGGAACTTAAATCACTCCGCTGCTGCTCAGGATCTTCTCCTACAGCATGTAGCGGAGCTGAATATTAATTTGCTGGTAGTTGCGGAACCATATTTTGTTCCCCAGCGCCCTAATTGGGCAGGCGACACGGCAGACACTGTCGTTATAATGGCCCCATTTTCTGCCGCCTACTCCCCTCCACTCTCCGTAGTCGAGAGAGGACCGGGTTATGTGGTGGCCTCTTGGGGAGAAATGACACTTGTAGGTGTCTATTTCTCCCCAAACCGGGGCGTGTCTGAGCTGCAGCAGTGGCTAAATTTGTTGAGCGGTGTGGTGGGCCGTCTTGCGCCAGCGCAATTGCTGGTGTTGGGCGATTTCAACGCCCATCACACAGCATGGGGCGAGCGCAGCGACACTCCAAAAGGAGTGGCCGTCCTTGATTGGGCAGTGGCGGCGGGGCTCGTGCTGTGCAACCGGGGTCGCGAATACACGTTCGTAAGAGGGGGCGGCGGGTCCATCGTCGACCTAACGTTCGCAACCCCTGCACTCGCAGCACGAGTCCAGGACTGGCACGTCATGAAAGACGTGCTGTCAATGTCGGACCACGACCATATCGGCTTCAAAGTCGTATCGTCCTCGGATGGGAATCCCCCCCTTTCTCCTGGGGCATCGTTGAGATGTTTTCCTCGTTGGGCCCACACCAAGCTCGATCGCGAGCTCGCAGAGGAGGCGGCGCTGATGGAGGCATGGAACCTTCAGGGCAGTCAGGTAGAGGAGTCAAGCGTTGACCAACTCGCTGCACAATTGACGACCTCCCTGACGAAGGTGTGCGATGCCTCCATGCCGGCAGTAAGGCGCCTTCCACGTAGAAACAGGGTCTATTGGTGGAATGAGGAGGTTGCATCCCTGCGAACTGCCTGCCTGCGGGCCAGAAGAGCCCTGCAACGATGCCGGCGCAGGCGTAACCGTCAGCCGGGCGAGGAACCCCGACTCCGTCAGGCCTACAGTGGGGCAAAGCAAGCCCTGTCAGAAGGCATCTGCAGGGCGAAAACATCTGCTTGGGAGGAGTACTTGGAAAGTTTGGACGCGGACCCGTGGGGGCGCCCTTATAGGATGATTAGGAGCAGACTCCGTAACCAGGCGCCACCCACGGAGTCGATGGACGTAGGTCTCCTCGCAAACGTGGTAGATAGCCTCTTCCCTGCCACGCCTCCACAGGTGCCCCCCCTGATAGGCCCCACGCCCGAGGCTTCAGATCCGGTGCAGGGGTTCACCCCCATAACCGACGCGGAAATGGAGGGCGTCACTGATCGCCTCCGAAATAAGAGGAAAGCGCCCGGCCCTGACGGCATTCCTGGGCGAATATTGCCCATTGCTCTTAAGCACCTGGGCGAGGAAGTGAGGGCACTCTTTAACGCCTGCCTCCGCACCCGAAGGCCTGGAAAAGGGGGAGACTCTGCCTCTTGAGGAAAGGTGATAAGCCCCCGGACTCCCCGAGCGCGTACCGACCGGTGGTCCTGTTGGACGAGCTCGGTAAAATGCTGGAGAGGCTGATAGCCGACCGAGTCGTCCAACACCTGGACGTGGAGGGCCCGAACCTGTCGGACAGACAGTTCGGCTTCAGGAGGCAGAGGTCCACAATAGACGCCATTATGTCTTTGAAGGAGTCCTGTCGTGCAGCGGTTGCAAAAGGGGAGAGAGTCGTGGCAGTATCTTTAGACATAAAGAATGCCTTTAACTCTCTCCCCTTCAGCGTCATTAGGGACGCGTTAAGACATCACGGCGTCCCCCCCTATCTGACCGGAATCATCAGGGATTACCTTCAGGACAGGGAGGTAGTCTTCCTGGCAGCGGATGGCCAACTAAGGGTCCGGGGTATGGAGTGCGGCGTTCCTCAGGGGTCGGTGTTGGGCCCACTCCTTTGGAACCTGGCCTATGACTGGGTGCTTCGCGGCGTCCTTCTCCCCCGAGTAAGTGTCACCTGCTATGCAGATGACACTCTGGTTACTGCTCGGGGTAGAGATCTCGCAGACGCGAAGCGCCTGGCCAAGATCGGAGCGGAGGGTGTGATCGCCCGCATCAGAAGGCTGGGCTTGGAGGTAGCGGTGGCCAAGACCCAAGCCATGGTTTTCCACGGGCCAAGGCAGGGCCCGCCGCCGGGAGAAGACATGGTTGTGGACGGAGTGGTTGTCCCCCTCCGCCCGACCATGAAGTATCTGGGACTAGTGCTGGACGGTCGGTGGAGCTTCAAGGCCCACTTCCAGCAACTGGCTCCCAGACTAGTGAAGGCAGCGGCAGCCCTCGGCAGATTGCTGCCCAACGTCGGAGGGGCGAACAAAAGCTGTCGGCGTTTATACGCGGGGGTCATACGAAGTATGGCCCTGTATGGTGCCCCCATATGGGCGGACGCCCTAAACACCGAGAATAAGGCGGCATTACGGCGCCCACAGCGGATAGTGGCCTCGCGTATCATCAGGGGCTACCGCACCGTGTCGTGGTCTGCGGCCTGTGCGCTCGCTGGTACGCCTCCATGGGAACTAGAAGCCCAGGTTCTTTCGGAAGTGTACTGGCAGCGCAAGGAGGAAAGGGCGAGGGGAGACCGCCTTGCCCCGGAGGAGCGGCAAAACGTCCGGCGGATTGCGGAGGAGAGATCCTTGGAGGAGTGGGGGCTACAGCTGGAGTTCCCAATAGCAGGGCATAAGACGGTCGAAGCCATCCGCCCCGTCCTCAAGGAATGGAAGGAGAGGACCCATGGGTCACTCACTTTCAGGCTGACGCAGGTGCTTTCCGGACATGGGTGCTTCGGAAGGTACCTGTGTCAGATACAGAGGGAGGAGTTGCAGGTGTGCCACCACTGTGGAGCACCGCAGGACACCTCGCGCCACACTCTAGAGGAGTGCTCAGCGTGGACGGCGCAGCGCCAGGAGTTGGTTGCTGCGGTTGGGCCAGACCTCTCGCTTCCCAGCATCACAGTTGCGATGCTGCGAAGCAGGGAGGGATGGCAGGCCGTGGTCTCCTTCTGCGAAGACGTCGTCTCGCAGAAGGAGGCCGCGGAGAGGGTTCGCGAGGCGGACGTCGCAGCGAGCCAACTCCGACGTGCGCGGCGGGGGAGAACAAGACGCCAACGTGCGCGACTTGTTCTCCCCTAGCCGCAAGGGGGGGTGCAGTAAGGCCCTCTGCCCCCCATAGAGTGGAGCCCTAACGGGCCACTCTCCCCGGGTCACACGTGGAGCGTGTCAACACGATCCCACAGACCCGGCGGTAAGGCGCAGGTCTTCGAGAGGAGTTTAGTTGGTAGTGGTGCATTCTCCCGTCCCCCCATCTGGCCCGCCCACCATGAGTGGGTAGCCTTATGGGAGGCCGGGAAAATGCTTCCTCCCCCTGTCATTAGGACAGGGGTCAGAACCACCCGGCCCTGACGCGAAGCCTATTAGGCTTGGCGGGAGGGCCGGGTGCGGCGAGGAACATGTCCCGGGTAACAACCTGGGGGGTGACCGACCCCAACATGCCGTTTGGTATGCGTAAAGATTGCATTCTCCTCTTGATACAAAAAAAAAAAAAAAAAAAAAAGGTTAGGTTAGGTTAGGTTAGGTTAGGTTAGGTTAGGTTAGGTTAGGTTAGGTTAGGTTAGGTTAGGTTAGGTTAGGTTAGGTTAGGTTAGGTTAGGTTAGGTTAGGTTAGGTTAGGTTAGGTTAGGTTAGGTTAGGTTAGGTTAGGTTAGGTTAGGTTAGGTTAGGTTAGGTTAGGTTAGGTTAGGTTAGGTTAGGTTAGGTTAGGTTAGGTTAGGTTAGGTTAGGTTAGGTTAGGTTAGGTTAGGTTAGGTTAGGTTAGGTTAGGTTAGGTTAGGTTAGGTTAGGTTAGGTTAGGTTAGGTTAGGTTAGGTTAGGTTAGGTTAGGTTAGGTTAGGTTAGGTTAGGTTAGGTTAGGTTAGGTTAGGTTAGGTTAGGTTAGGTTAGGTTAGGTTAGGTTAGGTTAGGTTAGGTTAGGTTAGGTTAGGTTAGGTTAGGTTAGGTTAGGTTAGGTTAGGTTAGGTTAGGTTAGGTTAGGTTAGGTTAGGTTAGGTTAGGTTAGGTTAGGTTAGGTTAGGTTAGGTTAGGTTAGGTTAGGTTAGGTTAGGTTAGGTTAGGTTAGGTTAGGTTAGGTTAGGTTAGGTTAGGTTAGGTTAGGTTAGGTTAGGTTAGGTTAGGTTAGGTTAGGTTAGGTTAGGTTAGGTTAGGTTAGGTTAGGTTAGGTTAGGTTAGGTTAGGTTAGGTTAGGTTAGGTTAGGTTAGGTTAGGTTAGGTTAGGTTAGGTTAGGTTAGGTTAGGTTAGGTTAGGTTAGGTTAGGTTAGGTTAGGTTAGGTTAGGTTAGGTTAGGTTAGGTTAGGTTAGGTTAGGTTAGGTTAGGTTAGGTTAGGTTAGGTTAGGTTAGGTTAGGTTAGGTTAGGTTAGGTTAGGTTAGGTTAGGTTAGGTTAGGTTAGGTTAGGTTAGGTTAGGTTAGGTTAGGTTAGGTTAGGTTAGGTTAGGTTAGGTTAGGTTAGGTTAGGTTAGGTTAGGTTAGGTTAGGTTAGGTTAGGTTAGGTTAGGTTAGGTTAGGTTAGGTTAGGTTAGGTTAGGTTAGGTTTTTGTTTTTTTTTTTTTTTTTTTTTTTTTTTTTTTTTTTTTTTTTTTTCTGCTACTCCCCGGGCTCTGGGTCCAGGACTTTATACATCTATTTTCTCATTCATACTATTTCTCGCGTTTGTGCCTCTCGCACTTTTATTCTGCATTCTTATTCTTTCATTCATCCTTCCACATTCACACTATAACGGGTGGGGGTGCCCGCCTATTTCTATTCTACCTTATTATCTTTATTTCTTTATTAATACCAAATTTGCCACAGGGTTTTTATAACAACATACTCAGCGTATTTTATTTTCACAATTGGTTTTAGCATTATTCTAGTTGTACATGTTTTATTTTTATTTTACTTTTATACTTTTTAGGTTTAATACATGTTTTAGTCTTATTCTATTTCTTATCTTATAACAATTTTATTTTCCATCTTTACTTATTTTTAGCAAGTTTCTTATTCTTAATGTATGTATTCTTATCTATATCTTATAATTCTACACAGTTTTTATTTTAATTGGACAGTTTCCTTAATATTTACTGCTTTGATTTTACATTTAACCTTAATATTCTAAGACATTTTCCTCATAATCTAATTAATACGGTGTTAACAATAATTCGAACAAGCTATACTTATTTACCCTATTCCTTTAACATATTACTAACATTTAAACCATCTTTGCGCTTCATGTGTATAATTCCTATTTTAACCTAAATAATTTGTGTTATGCCTATCTATTTTTAGGTGCTTCTTGTACTAGGGCAGATTTTATATATTCTTATAATATATATTTCTGTCCCTATTTAATGACTACTTTTTTGAGACTTATTTTTACTTTGGCTGATTAATTTTGAATATATATAATGGAGTGTTTTGTAACGTGTGTTTTATTAGTCTACATGATATTTTCATAATATATGTATCTAAGTGTGTGTGTCTGTTTTTTAAAAGCTGTATGTCTCGACTTTAAAGCCTCTCAGCTTTAGAGCCCGGCATGACGCTTGTGTGTACGTGCGTGTGTGTGTGCGTGTGTGTGTGTATGTGTCTATGTGGAGTATGCTGTGGTGGTCCTTGCTAAGTAATCCCACTTCTGTCTGGTCGGGCAGGTGTTGTCGAAGGCGTTGTGGTCTGCCTTTTTATCCAATGAAGAACAGTTGCAGCATTCCGGCGGTACCCCTGTGATCATCAGATCGCATTTGGCCCGCAAATGTGGCCCCCCGCAATGGCTGCACCTGTCCGCCTCATGCGTACAGAATTTCCGACCGTGCCCGAAACCAAGACATTTCGAGCATTGGATGAGCGGAGACTGGTCCTCCACCCTGACCCTCTGTAGATCAATGTGGATGGCACCAGCCTCCGTCATCCTTTGCCAGCTAAGTGGATCTACTTGAAGGACCACGTGTTTAGCGTCTATGTTCCTAGTGTTCTTTTTGTACTTGATTTTAACTCTTATGTCATCTTTTGTTCTGTTTCCAAAGATCTCCGGGTTCTGTCGGAGTGCTGCGTCAACGATCTCCTCGTCGTTCTCCAGCAGCACATCTTTCAGGATGACCAGGGGATCTTTGTTAGGTATTGGTTCCACCTTTAGTTTTTTATCCTTTAGTCCAATCTTGTTAGTAATTTTGTCCAGGTCCGCTTTGTTTTTGCAGCTGAGTATTACCTTTTGGTTCCTGGCCTTCCTAATTTTGTCTATCCTGAGTCCCTCGGCCCTGGCGTCAACTGCGGTCCTCACTCTCTGGAGCACCTGCTCCCCCGTCTCCATCAAGTTCGGATCCGAGGTGATGACAATTGACTCCAGGGTCGGTGGATATTTCGGTGGCGAGGGGGCCTTCGCCGCAACGCTGGCGTAGGTGGCGGGAGCTGAGCCTTGGTTAAAGGCGCGCTCTACTCTCTCCACCACGTCCTGCAGTTTGCGGTCCAGCACTCCCGTGTCCAGGTCCAGGGTTGGTAGTGTTTGTGTTGTGTGGTCTTTTAACTGTTTTTGCATTTCCACAACTTTGTGCCCCATATCCTGGAGATTATTCCGGACTGCTCCAGTAACAACGCCCAGGTCCGTTATTCCAGTGCCCATGATTTCGCTCAGGTCTTTGTGAGCCGCGCAAATATTTTTATTGGCGGTGTTTACGATTTCGTCCAGTTTTCCCATTTTGGCCAGTGTTTTTTCTCCGTTGTACGTGACGTCGCCCAGACTACTCTCGATTTCCTGTAACTTTTCGAGTAGAAGCTTTGCCTCCTGGCTAGATGTTGTTGCCAGGGGTGCAGTAGTCTGGGCTACGTTATCCACGGCAGAGGCTGTGCTGGACAGGACACCATTTTGATCTTGCAGTCGCTTTCTCAAATCGTTGTGAGACTCAGTGACGAGTTGCTTGATAACCGCCAGCTCCGCTTTCATCGATGCCAGCGAGGTATCTTCCTCATCATTCTCATCCTCCTCGCCATCCCTCTTGAGTTGGTCTATCTCAGCGAGGTGGTCAGTCCTTTGGTTTTTCAACCTTTGGTTTTCGTGATCTAGTTGTATCACTCGCTTTGATAGCTCGAAGAGGGCGATCATTTGGGTGTCTGCGTAGGTCTCGAGATGGAGCTTTATATCTTTTCTCATCCCGGCGTATTCATGGACTTTGTCCGGTATCGCTTGGGTGGCGGCCATGCATTCCGTTAAGATATCCCCGGCAGGACGTCCCCTGACCTCGTACTTTGTTATGCCCTTTTCGTAGTTTCTCCACAAAGTCAGAGTTCTCCTTTTTACGTCGCGCCCTTTGACGAAATCGTGGGCCGCACTTAGGTTACGGGAGGCTTCGGAGCTAGGTGGACTGGCCACTGGTGTACTCCAGGTATTCGTGAAACGCTGGGTGAGGTGTTTGCCTACTGGGGTGTGCATAGTAGCCATGATTGTAGTATGGGGCTCACAACAACAGGGGAGTAGCTACGTCAGTTTGTATAGTGTAAATTTGTATATATCTTATATCTAGTGTAAATATGTAAAAGTGTATATAATTTATTTTTATATTTGTCCTATTTTGTAATTTTCAGCGCCCAGCGCCGTCAAAGGATGGTCAAGAGTATGTCAAAAGAAGAATATTTTATTTAATTTAATTCGCTATGTAGAGCCGCCAAATGTGACTCTACTACTCTACTCAACTTATATATAAGAGAAGGTATTAAATTATACCTCTCAGTGAAGACCTTGTATTTTTAGAAATTTTTTCCTAAAAGTTATAATTAAATTAGTCAAAAAACAAAATGGCCGCCAAGATGGCGGTCCCAGCGTCAAAATAAGGGCACCGTCTGGCTCCTTACACCGAGCCCTTTCACCCGAACCCTCGCACGCCTCTCTACGACCAATAGTTCCCGAGTATCCGCAGCCGGAAATTCCCGGAAAAACCGGATATAAACCGGATTTAGGTGAATATCTCGGGAAGTATTGATCGGAGTGCCCGGGTATGCGGTATTTTCTGATTGGTCTCGTCGAGCCCCACGCCCCAGTGGGGTTTTTGGAAAGTGATTTCCAAAGTCACCCTGGGGTGGAACGACCCCACTAGGATGATTGTAGGGCACCGGGGAAACCAATCAGAAAAATCCCTGTCTCTCTAGTCCCAATAGTTTGGGAGATACGGCCACCCAAAGTTTTCCAAAATGGCGTCCAAGATGGCGGACGCCAACTTTGAGGGGCTGTATCTCCGGCGCTATTGGGGCTAGGACCCTGGTGTTTGGGGCTATTGGGAGTGCCCCGGCGAGATCTACCTCGCAAGGGAGGAAAATCGGGGGGTTGGATGAAGGTGGGAAAAGTGGGGTTTTTGGGGTTGGGAAGGGTAGAGGGGTGCGAGATCCGAAGAAAGTTCTCAAGCACCGATCCGATAGGACGAATAGTTTGGGAGATACAGCGGGTCGAAAATCGGATCCCCTGGGGGGAATGTTGGTACCCCCGAATTTCAAAAATTCGCTGCTCCCAAACTATACGTCGTAGAGGCGCGGGGTTTTCGATGACGTGATGGGGGGTTGTTGGGCTACCGGATGTACGGGCCCAAATCCGGATACAGACAACCTTAGGAAATCCGGGATTTCACCCCACCAGGCCGAAAGAGGAGGTAAAAATAGCCCCTACTGTGAAAGCCCCACCTCTCTAGGACGCCAAACACAAAAGTTATCAGACTCTAAAGTTTTTTCCGGTTTTGCCCAAAATGGCCGCCGAACCGGAAAAAACGCAAATAAAGGCCTAGCCCACCTGTGTTTGGGCTTACTGGTGATGCCAGGAGTATCTAAGACCTATGGCGACCTAGATAACACCCTACCTTCTACCCCTAAAAAATTAACTCAATAAATAACCTAAAAAATTCGATAACTCCTAAAGTACTTGTCCTAAAAATATGAATGAAGCACCTAAAAATAGAGCTCGCACAGAAGTACAATACACAATTAAAATCTTAAAGCTAACTTAAATAACAAAAGCACAATCGCTGGGGGAAGTTTCAACCCCTATTTTCAAAAATTAATAACTTAATAACTACTTGTCCGATTTTAAAAATTTAAAATATCAAATAAGGGGCTTAACGGGGACTATTTTCTAAAATTTACTGTAAAATTATTGTAATATAAATTTTGAAAGATATATATTTTTGAAAATTTTGAAATTTTAAAAATTTAATAACTCAGCTGCTATCTATCCGATTTTGAGTTTTGAGGTGTCGGATGACTGGCCTCGCTGCGCCGCTGCTGGTGTGCTCCTTCAAAACACCCGGCCGCCCCGGGAAGGTTGACCACGTGTTTTGAGGTTAGATGGTTTTCCCTTATTTCCTCGGTGGATACCAACGGGAAAAATCTGGGGTTGGCACCGTTGGATAGAGGGCGCTGAGGCGCACA
This sequence comes from Catoptria pinella, assembly GCA_963556745.1. Taxonomy (NCBI): domain Eukaryota; kingdom Metazoa; phylum Arthropoda; class Insecta; order Lepidoptera; family Crambidae; genus Catoptria; species Catoptria pinella. The sequence continues at coordinate 85,597 of OY750767.1, read as the reverse complement.
CGCCGACACTTCGCAATCCCACGCGCCTTGCAAACTGCAGGCACAGTGGGCGAAAAACAGCCGAATTTTTGTCACTTTTTCGTTAAACTTTCACTATTTCACTTCTAACTTTCACTGCACTGAAGCGATTTTCACGAGCAAAACACCACTGTGTAGGCCGCGTCAGCGCGCAACTTTTCGTGTATCGCACTTGACTGTGTGCTCTGGATTTCCCACTTTTTTCAATTTTTTAAGTACGGAGCCACGTGTTTTCGTGGCGTTCACGGCGGCGGTCGGAGCCAGAATGGGTTAGGTTAGGTTAGGTTAGGTTAGGTTAGGTTAGGTTAGGTTAGGTTAGGTTAGGTTAGGTTAGGTTAGGTTAGGTTAGGTTAGGTTAGGTTAGGTTAGGTTAGGTTAGGTTAGGTTAGGTTAGGTTAGGTTAGGTTAGGTTAGGTTAGGTTAGGTTAGGTTAGGTTAGGTTAGGTTAGGTTAGGTTAGGTTAGGTTAGGTTAGGTTAGGTTAGGTTAGGTTAGGTTAGGTTAGGTTAGGTTAGGTTAGGTTAGGTTAGGTTAGGTTAGGTTAGGTTAGGTTAGGTTAGGTTAGGTTAGGTTAGGTTAGGTTAGGTTAGGTTAGGTTAGGTTAGGTTAGGTTAGGTTAGGTTAGGTTAGGTTAGGTTAGGTTAGGTTAGGTTAGGTTAGGTTAGGTTAGGTTAGGTTAGGTTAGGTTAGGTTAGGTTAGGTTAGGTTTTTTTTTTTTTGCTAAATTGTAGATATTTACGATTCTTCAATTTACACGCGGCGCTATTGGTATACGCGTTGTGTAAACTGCAATGTGCAGTGTCTGTTTACGGTTAGCAATTGATGGGTTTGTTAGTGTTAGTGAAATTGTATGGGATTATATTAAAATATATATATGTATATAAAATATATTTAAGGTGAAGTTCATTTTGAGCCATAATCGATTTTTTCGGTGAGCCTCATCTTATGTGCGTTCCTGACTGGGCAGTTGTTCGAGGTGGCTGCATGGTTGGTGTTAGTAGTCTCTTTGGTTTTTTGATTGTGCAATAGGCAGTTAAGACACTTGACGACAGAAGTGTTATCTTTTTTGGGACAATTTTTGTAGACATGACCCTCGAGGGAGCAGTGACTACAAAATTTAGTTTTGTTTGGGCATTTGGTTCGTGTATGTCCGAATTTCAGGCATTCGAAACATTGCAACAGAGGTGAGTGTTCCGCTACATATATTTTGTGATGGTCAATGTTGAGTCTTTCTGAGTTTATAGCGGCATGCCAGACCTGGGGGGATGCCTTAAAGACATAATTGTATAAGTTGGGATTTCGATTGTTGAGGGTGATACAGGGTGTGAGGTTGGCGTTGATTGTGGACATGGAGTTTTTGAGAGCTTCGTTTTGGTGAATGATTATGTCCGGTATTTCCTCTGCAGGGATGGTTCTGGGGATGCCTTTTAGTACAAACATCGGTAGAAGCTTTTTCGCGACTTCCGCATCGACGTCTGGGTTGGTTTCTAAGCGTTTGAGAGTTTCCTGGCATTGGTCAGTGTTGTCAAACTCAACTTTTATTTTGTTGTTGGTGATGGCTTGGCATTTCGAGGGAGCATATGTAACATTTCTAAATGAAATGCTTTTCTGCCATTTGGTAATGGCTTCTTGTTTGGAATTTGCAGAAGGCACGGTAATTATGATTGAAGGGTTAGTAGTTTTATTGTTAGAATCTTGTGTGAGGGTAGAATTATTATTTTTTGTAAAGGTTTTAGTTACGGTGGCGTAGGATTTGCTTGTAGAGGTTGTATTAGGTGAGGATAGTTCCTTTTTTAGTAGAGCAAATTCTGCTTTGACACAGTTAGTTACTTCTGTTTTGATGCATGAGGCTATTTCGTTTTTCAAGTTGGAATTGAGAGTGGGTTCAGTTTCTGTTTCGTTTGGTGTGGAGTTTGTAACAATGGAAAGATGTTTGGCATGATGTATGATGGTGTTAGCAAGCGCTATTATAGCGTCTTTGCTTCTTTTGGTGACACTTTTACCTAGGTTTATGTGCTTAATGATGTTCTCCGAAGCTTGCAGAACTACTTCGGTTGGGGTGCATGCAAAGTTGATTGGTTCTATTAGAGCTTCAGGTTCTGCCGAAACGGTTGGTTTGGTTAGTTCAGGCACCGCCAGATTAATAACAGAGCCGGTGGGGGACACAAAAGGAGGTGATGGGCTTGGAACGGGATCAGGTTGGGAGGGAGGTGCTTTGGTTGGTGAGCTCTTGGAGGACATTCTCCTCCAGCTCATGGCACTAGAAGTAGCCACAGTCGCAGCTGCGGCGTTGCGTTTTGAGGTGTGTTTCATGTTTAATTGTGATCAGCCGAATTTTGGAAATTATGTACGTTATAATTAAAATTAAACATGGAGCGGGTGAAACCCGCTGATAAGAAGGTTTTAAGCTATTAAGTGCTTCTCGGACGCGCAAATTATAGAAAATATCAAGGGAAAGGTTGAAAAGTTAGGTTAGGGTTAGGTTACAGGTTAGGTTATGTGATAATTTAGAGACTATAGTAGCTATTCGCGTGATTTAAAAAGATATAGATGGTGCTTGCCGAGTTTAACAATAAACAGAAAGAAAAAAGCTGAAAACTGCAGTATTAAATTATTTATTAATAAAATAAATTTGAGAAAATTAAAAATTTAAAAGTGCTTTAAAATATCCAACGAACTCGCTAGAGACGTGTTTGACATTTCAAAACAAGCGCTTTACAAAGTTCTATTCGAATTATAAAGCAGAACTAAATCAAAGAAAAGTTATGGAAGATATTAAAGAAAGAGTGACCTAGGTTAGGTTAGGTTTAGAAGAAAATTATAATTGTCGGTTAAAAATCCAATGTTAGGGTTAAAGTTATGTTCTATATATATAAAGGTGGACAATGGCTAGATCTATGTTTTAATTAAAACAGAATAGAAAAAGAATAAAGGGATCAAAAGTTATAACGTTTGCTAATAATTAAATTTTATGACCAAAATTAATGTAAAATTGAAAATTTCAAACTCCAATTATGAGAAAACTATAAGATATAGAATAAATATTTCTACATAAGAAAGACGTAGAATAGTAAGGAGAGTAATTAGAGATATCAATAATAAAAATCCGTCAGAACGGAAAAAAGTTATTAAGAGTTTTTGAGTGAAAATAAAGAATTTTTGATGGTTAGGTTAGGTTAGGTTAGGTTAGGTTAGGTTAGGTTAGGTTAGGTTAGGTTAGGTTAGGTTAGGTTAGGTTAGGTTAGGTTAGGTTAGGTTAGGTTAGGTTAGGTTAGGTTAGGTTAGGTTAGGTTAGGTTAGGTTAGGTTAGGTTAGGTTAGGTTAGGTTAGGTTAGGTTAGGTTAGGTTAGGTTAGGTTAGGTTAGGTTAGGTTAGGTTAGGTTAGGTTAGGTTAGGTTAGGTTAGGTTAGGTTAGGTTAGGTTAGGTTAGGTTAGGTTAGGTTAGGTTAGGTTAGGTTAGGTTAGGTTAGGTTAGGTTAGGTTAGGTTAGGTTAGGTTAGGTTAGGTTAGGTTAGGTTAGGTTAGGTTAGGTTAGGTTAGGTTAGGTTAGGTTAGGTTAGGTTAGGTTAGGTTAGGTTAGGTTAGGTTAGGTTAGGTTAGGTTAGGTTAGGTTAGGTTAGGTTAGGTTAGGTTAGGTTAGGTTAGGTTAGGTTAGGTTAGGTTAGGTTAGGTTAGGTTAGGTTAGGTTAGGTTAGGTTAGGTTAGGTTAGGTTAGGTTAGGTTAGGTTAGGTTAGGTTAGGTTAGGTTAGGTTAGGTTAGGTTAGGTTAGGTTAGGTTAGGTTAGGTTAGGTTAGGTTAGGTTAGGTTAGGTTAGGTTAGGTTAGGTTAGGTTAGGTTAGGTTAGGTTAGGTTAGGTTAGGTTAGGTTAGGTTAGGTTAGGTTAGGTTAGGTTAGGTTAGGTTAGGTTAGGTTAGGTTAGGTTAGGTTAGGTTAGGTTAGGTTAGGTTAGGTTAGGTTAGGTTAGGTTAGGTTAGGTTAGGTTAGGTTAGGTTAGGTTAGGTTAGGTTAGGTTAGGTTAGGTTAGGTTAGGTTAGGTTAGGTTAGGTTAGGTTAGGTTAGGTTAGGTTAGGTTAGGTTAGGTTAGGTTAGGTTAGGTTAGGTTAGGTTAGGTTAGGTTAGGTTAGGTTAGGTTAGGTTAGGTTAGGTTAGGTTAGGTTAGGTTAGGTTAGGTTAGGTTAGGTTAGGTTAGGTTAGGTTAGGTTAGGTTAGGTTAGGTTAGGTTAGGTTAGGTTAGGTTAGGTTAGGTTAGGTTAGGTTAGGTTAGGTTAGGTTAGGTTAGGTTAGGTTAGGTTAGGTTAGGTTAGGTTAGGTTAGGTTAGGTTAGGTTAGGTTAGGTTAGGTTAGGTTAGGTTAGGTTAGGTTAGGTTAGGTTAGGTTAGGTTAGGTTAGGTTAGGTTAGGTTAGGTTAGGTTAGGTTAGGTTAGGTTAGGTTAGGTTAGGTTAGGTTAGGTTAGGTTAGGTTAGGTTAGGTTAGGTTAGGTTAGGTTAGGTTAGGTTAGGTTAGGTTAGGTTAGGTTAGGTTAGGTTAGGTTAGGTTAGGTTAGGTTAGGTTAGGTTAGGTTAGGTTAGGTTAGGTTAGGTTAGGTTAGGTTAGGTTAGGTTAGGTTAGGTTAGGTTAGGTTAGGTTAGGTTAGGTTAGGTTAGGTTAGGTTAGGTTAGGTTAGGTTAGGTTAGGTTAGGTTAGGTTAGGTTAGGTTAGGTTAGGTTAGGTTAGGTTAGGTTAGGTTAGGTTAGGTTAGGTTAGGTTAGGTTAGGTTAGGTTAGGTTAGGTTAGGTTAGGTTAGGTTAGGTTAGGTTAGGTTAGGTTAGGTTAGGTTAGGTTAGGTTAGGTTAGGTTAGGTTAGGTTAGGTTAGGTTAGGTTAGGTTAGGTTAGGTTAGGTTAGGTTAGGTTAGGTTAGGTTAGGTTAGGTTAGGTTAGGTTAGGTTAGGTTAGGTTAGGTTAGGTTAGGTTAGGTTAGGTTAGGTTAGGTTAGGTTAGGTTAGGTTAGGTTAGGTTAGGTTAGGTTAGGTTAGGTTAGGTTAGGTTAGGTTAGGTTAGGTTAGGTTAGGTTAGGTTAGGTTAGGTTAGGTTAGGTTAGGTTAGGTTAGGTTAGGTTAGGTTAGGTTAGGTTAGGTTAGGTTAGGTTAGGTTAGGTTAGGTTAGGTTAGGTTAGGTTAGGTTAGGTTAGGTTAGGTTAGGTTAGGTTAGGTTAGGTTAGGTTAGGTTAGGTTAGGTTAGGTTAGGTTAGGTTAGGTTAGGTTAGGTTAGGTTAGGTTAGGTTAGGTTAGGTTAGGTTAGGTTAGGTTAGGTTAGGTTAGGTTAGGTTAGGTTAGGTTAGGTTAGGTTAGGTTAGGTTAGGTTAGGTTAGGTTAGGTTAGGTTAGGTTAGGTTAGGTTAGGTTAGGTTAGGTTAGGTTAGGTTAGGTTAGGTTAGGTTAGGTTAGGTTAGGTTAGGTTAGGTTAGGTTAGGTTAGGTTAGGTTAGGTTAGGTTAGGTTAGGTTAGGTTAGGTTAGGTTAGGTTAGGTTAGGTTAGGTTAGGTTAGGTTAGGTTAGGTTAGGTTAGGTTAGGTTAGGTTAGGTTAGGTTAGGTTAGGTTAG